>FN649748.1:2912196-2940831 GCA_000310025.1 Ectocarpus siliculosus
GCCGTGGGTACCCATGGGTACCCACGCCCCATGGGTACCCATGGGTACCCACGGCCACCCACGGCCCACGGGGGACCGTAATGGCTTTCACCACCACGGGGATCACAACGGGTACCAAGATTAAGCGTACTCTATAACATCGATTAAGCGGGATCGACGAAGGCGCGGCCGCAGCGAGGTGGTACACCCAAGGTTCCGTGGGAGGCTCACAGCACAGCAGTTAGTGAGTCCAGCATTATTCCAGCTCGGCGCAAGAATGTAAAGAAAGAAAGGAAGGTATCTAAAGCTTGGTGTGGGCGTGGAGGAAAGCGCGTCAGTGTGGCCTCACCCAGATCCACGGCGCTAGGCTCACCCAGATCCACGGCGCGACGCTGAGGGCGTTGTCGCATCTCCCGTGTTTCGTACAGTGCACACGCACGCCGATCGTCACGGAACCGCAATAACGTTGGTTGCGCATGGTACCACACCTCCTTGCAGTGGTTTTCGAAGCACGATTACTCTCCAGCAATAGCACTCTGTGACGGTGCCGATTATGGCGGCGTTGGAGCGTTCTTGTCTAGGGCTATCCGAAAATGCGATCCTTGATCTCGGGATCCTCTTTCAGTCGTGAGGAAATCGAGCTCTGAGAATCGGTGGAATGGGGTGTGGTATATTGCGTCACCTACGAGTATACTCACCCGGAGGCGATGGCAGGAAACGCACGAGGCCGTCCCAGAGAAACACCCTGGCGACTTGAAGGCTTTCAAATCCTTCACTGATCTCTTTGTGTGTTTCGACGTATTGGCTCTCCAGCTCTCCCGCATACAAACAAACCTTGACCAAAGATGGTAAACCGTTGCGGTTGCAAGAGCTGTTGCTCTCGCACCTCTGCCCCACCAGCCGGGAGGGAACCACTATCCTGGCCGGCGTAAGACTTCCGGCAAGACAAAAAGACCCAACCCCCAATACACACCCATCTCCAGCCTCAACACCTCTTCCCCTCTCTCGGTTCCTCTCGATTGCCTTACCCCTCCCACACACCATCTAGTCTATCCGTCCATCGCCTATGTTGCTCACCCGGCCGAATTCGTCGTGGGGCAAGGTCTTGTGGAACTCTCCGGCCCGATCTGCCTCCCCGTTGTTCGCGTGGCACGCAGCCGGTGGTGCCTCCGCTTCTCCCCGTCGCCCCCTCTGCCGCTCTCTCAACGCCATGTCCTTTCTGGCTCTGTAGACTTGCCGCCGTCTCGCGCTAGGCTGTTGTTTACGAAGCGTAAGCGGGGGAGTGGCGGGGGGTGTTGTCCGCTGGCGGCTCGACAACATTGCGTGGTGTGCATATGTGGGTGTACCGAGCGAGGGGGGAGGCGAAACCATAAAGCGGATGGTTCTGCACTTGACCTATATCCTTTGCTTTGACATGTCCACCGTTTCAAAGCTTCAAGAACTCTCCAGTTGGTTCCAAACCAACAGCCGCGACGTACATGCCAATAGCCGAAATTGCGACCAGTCCCGAAATTACAAAAAAGAATGCACACACCTTGGTGGGGTCCAATGCATCATCCCATTGGCATGCGGCGTCTTCATCAACTCCCGCATGCTGCTGCTGCTGCCGTCCTCGCTATCGGTCCTTCTTCGCCTTGTGACCTGGAACGGCACTTCCTCCTGTCGGGGATCAAAGCTTCTGTCTTCTCTTACATCGTGCAAGAATGCCAATGGTCTCTGCAGCGTGGTTTTTCGGTCTCGAAAACATCTGCCTGTGACACACGTCCTGACCCTGGTGCCTTTGAATTACTCCTGTTCTTCAGACGTTTTCACTCCCCCCGCGATGACTTACCGCCTGTCACGTGCCAAAGCAGCGGTTCTCCTTCAACCGTAACAAATGGAACTGCCAACGGGGAACGAGGAGAGGAGCGACCGAGCGATGCGCGCGCTCCAGGTAGCGGTCGTTGCCGCCTTCATCAACGACGAGGACTGTCGGAGTGCGCAGGCGTCGGGCCTCCAGGTCTGCAACACTTGTCGCGAGGCTGTTCACGCGCCATGCATAAGGGTTGGCCCTGAGGCTCCCTCACCCTGTTGGCGATGGTTTTCCCGGACCCAAGCGCTTTTGTTGCTCCCAGCACATCTTCACCCTCGAGGGTCGAGGCTCACCGACGGGTTTGGAAGGTGGAGTTGACGTATCCGGACACCCCATCGCCTCGGGGAACAGGGTCGGGTGCCGGCGGAGAGGAAGAGGTTGAGAAGGACGGAGAAATTGAACAGGACTCCGGCCCTCCAACTACCGCCGCCGACATCATGAACCGTGGCGACGCCATCTGCGCAGTCCATTGGCCTTCCGGCACCACGGAGATATGCCTGCGGTTCTTCGACCGTTCAATCGAACGTGCCCTGTGCCCAGATGGCCTGGAACGGCTGTCGTTCGGCCAGGTTCCGACTGGGTCTCCGGCTGAGCGTCGTTCTCGTCCCTTGACCCCTGACGTGGAGTGGGTTGGAGGCACGTTCAACCAACCACTAGACGGCGCCGGATTCTCCCCTGGCATGCAAGAAATGTATCTCGGGAGTTGCTTCAACCAGCCCATTGACAGTGTCGAGTGGCCCGCAGCCCTGGTTCTGCTCTCCCTACCCCGCTTCAACCACTCGATTCAGGGCGTAGGGTGGCCGGAGCGCCTGAAAACGCTCGAGTTCATGCCCAAACATGAGATCCTTCGCCGGCAAGACGAAAGCACCTGCCTGAGCGACATGGTAACCGAGGAGCTCGGGTTCAATCAACCTATTGGCACAGGTCTTTCCGCCGAGTGTCGAGACTCTGTGGTTTTCGGACGCTTGCTGTCAGCTCCTTACGAACGTGACGTGGCCGAGCGGGCTTTCCACCATCGGGGTCGGAGAAGGTTTTCCCATGGCGCAGTGCGTGTGGCCGGAAAGCCTTCGCCAGCTGCACTTAGTGTACGAACCACTTTGGGACGACGACTCCGTCCCAGACGGATGTAAACTGAACGTGGTCGAGTGGGAGCCAATCGACTGGAGAAAATTCATGAGCGCCGTGGAGGATCTTGCCCGTGTGCCCTTCGACATGTTGGACGTGTTGATGCGTTAGAAAACGCCAAAGGAGGCGTGTGCTGCGGGCGCTTTTCCTCGAGGCGAACAACCTTCGGAGCAGAAGTGGTACATGTATGACTTTGGCCAAGTACAACATATTCAGCAGTTTACGTGGTTAGACATCCGCTGGGGGAGGGTTATTTGAAAATTGAAGTGGCGGGATCCGCTGAGTCTCTCTCGTTGTTGGGGCCGATATTGAACTACAGCGGGGTGGGGATATTTTTCTTCTGGGAAATATTTTTTACGACGTTTACCCATACCCACTTGCAAGTAGCGATAGGCATCCCGAGAGGATGTCGAGAGGCTGTCGAGAGGCTGTCGATGAATTGCTGGCCATTATCGGCAACATCGCGTGGGTACATTGTACGTGTGGTGGCCTGGCAGAGCGGTCCCTGGGAGCTTAGTCTAGATGGCGCGCTTTGCAAGTGCCTGTGGAGAAAGGTGCTTGTTGAGAAAGACAATGCGGAGTCTGCTAGTGGTTGTTTGGAGAGGTCGGCTATTTCAAGGGGTATGGACGTTATGTAAGACTCGAGAGCATTGATGTAGTCTCAAGTACATAAAGTTAGACTACTGTGGCAAGTCACTTTTCGTTATCATAAATTGCCTTCTTGTTGCGTGAGTGGGAAAAATCCCTTTCATTGACATTGATTGCCGCCTGCTTCAGAATTTAGGCTTGTGAAAGAGCTGCTTGGTGCCGCCCATGTCCCACTTGAGAGAGAAGCAGAGAAAGCATCGGGGAAACCTCCCGCTCTGTGCACGACACGGTGCAGTCAGACATCTCGTCCGTCGAAAACTCCTGGGGGGCTAAGAATAGAAGCGATATATATATAAACGTTTTGTTGGGATATCCGAAGAATTCCTATTCGTTCGGGAAAGAGCACGCTTGTCCACGGCCGGGGATCGAATTGAGCTTCGAAACGTTGATACCTACTTTCCGCCCGCAGTTTACTGCGCTCTCTGTCGGGATCATCAACCTCGAGGGAAAGCCCCACCTACAGTAGAGCCGACGCGTTTTGGGTGACAACTGAAGAACAACCGGGCAGTGCCAATGAATCTCGGACCGTTTGAACGAGTATCGCATGCTTGCCACTGGCCCCGAAAATCATGACCGATCCGTCCAACTCTGTCTGTTAAGGGTGCGCGCCGCCTTTTTCGGCGGCGTGTGGTCGCCCAGTTGTGCAAGACTTGTGCGGCGGGGACCTCGTTATCATCCTGCCGATGGTTTCTTGCTGAAGGCAGCTGTTCGTAACATGTAAGTCAACTCCACGCAATCCCGTTCACATGAATAGTGTTGGGGTATTTCTTCGTGTCCCACTGCAAAGTCACCAAACTGTTTTTTTTCAACGAGAGATTCCTCCATTGGCAACATTTTGTCCGTAGGTGCTGTGGAAATTTGGTACCAAGAGAGCCAAGAGAGGAAGAGACGGAGTAGTATCCTTGTGGGTGGTCTGTGGTGCTGTCGTCAGTGGGTTTCATGGCGTGTATGGCCCCGGTTTTCCCCTAGAGGCTCCAAGATCTCTGTTGTGAGAATTCCATTCTGCCGGCCGTAACGTTAGTGAAAACTCTTTAAAACGAACGGTCGGCCGCCCCCCACCTGATCAAGATCTCGTAGCGATGACAATTGAATCACTTTCACATTGGTCGGGGTACCGCGGTGGAGAGTGGCGTCGAGACATGCCCCACATACGCCCAACACGTTGTTATACAAAACCTAAGGTAAAGTGGGGAGAAACACAAGTTCGTTGCGAACACCCGTTACCTCCAATTCACACGCTGAACCTCATGCAGATACCGCACAGAGGTATCGGACAAAAACAGCTTCCGAGGCGTTTCGGAGTTCGCAGTCCTTGCATGTACCCGTGGGTTTCAGCCACCTGCGAAAAGCTACAAGGATCGTACGGCGCACTGCCATAAAATGTAGCTGACAAAGTTTATGGGATTGTGCTTTTGGTCATGGGGCATATTTGTTGTTGTGAACGATGTCTCAACACTTAACTGCGTTGGAAGCTGAACCTGCGCTGAGAACGCCAGAACAAAATTGTTCGCCGCGAAGCAATGTGAACGAACGACCTTGATGCGCGTATACACATTTATTAGACGCAAATCGTGATGGTGATGTGGGACTCCCTCGATAATCCACATCGTGGTGCCGATGTATTGGTCGCCAATATATGAATGGTGGCAACACGCAGGTCCGCTCACCCAGGCATCATCTGGGGTGCTTATGTCCGGCACCACTCCTCTGTTCTGCAGGAATGCTCATGCGCATAGGACCTTTTACGCCCAATCGTCTTAAGGAGCGTTGGATGTCCAACGAACGAAGAAGCCTCTCGGCCTCATTCACTCTCGAGGATCAATAAAAATCCGTAGACTCTATTTTGCAGACAGGACTTTTTCCTGCTCGTGATGTGTGGCTCTGGCCACAGACGCAGACTGTTTACATCTGTTTGCGTCTAGTGTGCCTTCTTGTTTTCATTTTCCGATCTAATGCATCGTAGACTGTTGTAGTCTACCGCTGTACCAATATTGTGGCGGTTTTTCCACACCTCGCCGTTGGTTGCCCCTCAGTGATGAAAAGTAGGGCAAACACTCATCCATGATTCATGTGTTGGGTGCAAAGTGATTGCTGTGACGAATAGCTGAGATGTACGTGATATTGCACCCGTAACAGGCTGATAGATTTCATACTAATATTCATTTCCTCAGCACACCGCGCCGCTGCTGAATGTAGGAATACCCTGGACCGATCAGAAACGAATGAGTTGGTTTCGTCATCAACACAAAATCGATTTGGCGACAATGGCATCAATGATTTGCCATTATTGCTTCCATACTGAATATCACATGATGAATGAATGTGAACATCTGTAAATTCCAAAGGGTCTATAGAGTATTAACATACAAAATTTTGGTGGTATGGATTGCCACGCGTCCCGTCAATATATTCACGGAACACATCAGGATGAGGTCCGCACACGTAGCAATCCCTGAAGACCCTGATGATGACCCACACGTAGTAGTTTCTTGTTCGCTCGATTATCTCTTGACACAGCACGTTCGCGCGCGGGCCTCTCGTAGGGCTTTGCAGTCCCAGATCAATTTTTCTCGCCTAGAACTACGTTCAGATCTATCTTATATATAGTCAATGGTGGCATTATTGCCACTATATCGGGAAAAAAAGCTTTGATGCTTCCGCTACGGACAGTTGTTCCTGGATCTTCACTCGTGTGAATGCGTTATACATTTAGGGTCCGCCCTCTTTGGTTGCGTGCACTGGTCCAGTATCCGCGTGAAACCAAACGCAGGCGTCTGCCCATCACGTGTGCGTTTACACTTGATCGTCTTGTGACAACGAGGCCTTTGGCGATCGCACCCTACCTTTGCCTTTGTGTGCAGGCAGACTGCACAAAGTGCCACTATCTTGTTTTGTTTTGTCTGGCCATCCATGATGGGGTTCAACGCAAGCAAAACACGCATCCATGTTGAAGCATCAATGTACGTACGCGAAACCAACTGGAGCAACCTAGTTCAACACGCCGAACACTCCCTCCTCCGGCGCATCAATCCCAACCGCCACGATGCTTTTGCACCTGTAGGCGTCAACCGACCAATCAATACCACTACACTATGGCCAACCGCGTGACGGTCTAGCGGCGCGTGCTGCGAAGAATGCCATTTTTGCCTTACGGAGGAAATGCCTGGCCTCGCCAATGTCACACGACTCCGCGTACTCTTCTAGAGGACCAAAAATCCCAGACAGTTGCGCGAACCATGGCGGCGCCTTAATCCCTCCACCTCTCTCACTCTAAGAATCTTCGGTGTTGTCTAGCTCTACCTCGTTGTCACAAAATGTGTCCTCTTTGACGTACATGTTGCCAACGTTATAAAACAAATCTCCCTTGCGTCTTTGGACAGAGCTTTGTTGTGAAAAACAGGGAGGCTCCGGCGGTTTGAATTGCCACTATTGGGGGGGTGAGATGCCCAAAATGCCACTTTTGAAGGCCCCGTCCTCAATACCACTATATCGGGTTGAGATTGTGACAAGAGATTTTGATGCCACTATTGAGGGCATTTCACTATTCAGGGTGCCACTATATCGGGACCACTACTGTACCCCATAGCACTAGCCCACCCTGGAGGTTGTATATGCACATACGTCAAACCCCGGCTATAACTAAGTCTTGGCACAGCAGCAGCAGGTGCGTGGCGCGACCAAAACGTATCTCATTCACTCCGCGGGTGTGAGTTGAAACCGTCAGCACAAGAAGACAGTAGATGCACATCATTGAAGAGGGTGACGAATGGTGTTGCTGCCGCATACGTTGCTCGTTCATGCGAATGGTACATAGTAATTCCTGCTGCAAGGAACGATAAAAAGGCGTGCTCGGGTTTCATAGTAGAAGCAGGCTTTTCGTGTTGGGTCGGTGCGTTGTGCTGCATATCAAATCTATGAAATCGAAAATGAATTCGAATCTTCGCATTGCTTTCTTGGGGAAAACAAGAGATTTGGCAGACGCGGTGTCCAAACCGCCACGACTGAGGAGACATGAACCCAATCGATAAAGAGCACGCTCTACCTGGCACGCACTTTGCACAAGTCTCAATCAATGTAGTGACCCCAAGGCTGCGGTATTGTGTGAAATTGGACAAAGCGAGCGTGGAGGGGGTACGCGGCTGTACTTCTTCGGTGGTGTGGGGGGGTGACAAAACCACAACACATTAACCCACCGCACAGCAGCCAACAGCACTTAGCAGTGCATATACACCGCAGCGGAGATCGATGCGAGGGGCAGAGTACTTCGTTCTTATACTAGCACTCCTACTATCTCCGCAGCAAGGGCAGTGCTTTCGAATCCCAAGCAGCCTCAGGCGCCGAGAATGCACTTGGAAACGCAGGAGCAGCGAGGATGTTCATGATCAAGGTGCCACTGCGTACATACATCCCACGTGTATCTCGTGCACAGCAACTGACTGACGGTAGTAATTCGTTAAGCAGCCCGCCGCGCACTCTTGTGTGTTGACGACCTTTAAACAGTTGGCAAGAGGAGCTGTGATATGGCCTTCTAGTCACCACCGATCGCTTTCAGCGTGGAAGTACATGCCTCGTTTGAGGGCGCGGCGTTTGTGGTTTTTGAATTGAAGGCCGCTCTGCGCACTGCGATCGCACCCTGGACGCACAGCCGCTGTATGTAGCGGTAATTATGTTGCAGGCGTGTCCATAAGGCGGCGTTTGCTTGCACAGCACACACGGATAAGCGTGCACATCATTTCGTCTGAAACCTCACTGCCTGAAGGTAGAGAATGGATAGCGGCTGGGTCACTGCTGAAGGCCTCGTTACGCAGTATAACACCCCCCCCGCGCGCATCCGTCATGAACCTCCGCTCGCTCCGAGCGAACACTTTTATAGTCAAGTCACAACCCCGGGTGGCACCATCTTTCGTGTATGGGACAATGACCAAGCCAAGACATTGGAGGGGCTTGTACTTCATCGACTGCCTTTTGATGGCTGGTCGCGATGATTTCAACTCAGCCTGAGCAGTCCGAATGTGCTGGGGTTTCACGAGATACCAGAGTTGTGCCACCGCTATCACCGATGATGCATGCCTCGGAAAGAATACCGTCCGTGGTTTATGCTCAATTTTTTCGAACGCAGAACAAAAACACAGACCACCACGATCCCGTTGCCCGCCGCCTGCCCCCCGCTACCTCGAACGCCGAAAAGGATCTTCGCCGCCGCCTCCTCCTCCTCCTCGTGGCCGACACAAACAGCCGCAACCCGTTCCGCGTCGTACAGACAATTCCCAAGACCTAGTTTCATCGCAGGCGTCGCCCGCGACAAGGCGAGAGCTAGTGTCTAGAGCCCGGCTGCTGGGAGCGGTCGGCGTCGGAGCAACTCTTGCTCGACCACTGCAAGCGGCCGTCGGAGCACCACCACCACAATCACCACCGGCTGCGCCGGGATTCTCGAGCGTTCTAGTCCGAGATGACGCTCACGCGCGATTAGAAGACGATGGGGTGGGACACATCAGCACTCCTAGCGGTGGTTCAGGGTTGGTGCTTCCCGCTGTCGCCGCGAGCACGAAACGGATCTTCCTGGCCAGACACGGACAGGTGCGATCCCCTACGCCAGCCGCCACGGCTACCTGAACGGGTGTGGAGGTGGGTGGCACGTTTTGGCTCCGTGCCTCGCAACGCCGTGTTGGTCGAATGGTGAAGGGGCTCCTCGAGGTCGGGCCGCACGCGCATGTTGTCTACGGGCCTCGGACGTGAGGATGTGGGTCCACAAACAAACCCTGGGTCAAAACAGAATGTAGGACAATCCCGCCGCCCTTCATGTAACTGCACTCTTTTCGACCGACTGCTGGTAGTTTGTGTGCAGTGGTTGAAGAGTCTTTCGTGCACTGATCCGTAAAGACCTTCATCGCCCAGAGCAAGTCCCGCAGCTTGCCTGCATTGATATTTTGCCTTGTTTTCCCTCTTGGCTTGTATTCCAAAGAACGAAGACCTCGCCAAGCAAGCGTTGCTGCGCCTCTGTGTGACTCCAAAGGATGGAGACAATATTGAGGAGCTGTAATTTGGATTAGCAAGGCGTCCGAAGTACTTCTGATCCGGACATGTGTCTTAAACAGGGTGGTTTACTGAAGTGTACCCCGTGCTCCTGGTGAAATTCCACGCGTGATACGTGCAGACAGACCTAAACAAGCTGGGAGTGTGCCAGGGACGGAAGCTGAACCCTCCGCTAAACGAAAACGGACGGCGTCAAGCGCGAACCCTGCTGATCGATGTAGAGCTGGATGCTATTCTGTGTAGCCCGCTCCGCCGCGCGAGAGAGACGGCCGGGATAGTACGAGAGAGGTATGAGCGTGAGACTTGTTGCGGGTCTATTTGCCTCTGTTCACCTTGGTACCTCGTGATCAAGTATTTGGGTGTCATTACTGCTGTAAGATACGTTGAGCCTAGCAACAATGCCGTTGTCCGTGTGGCATCTGTTCCAGAACGTACCTAGATTGTCCCTGACGCGGGCTGTACCGTTGAGCACAGCGACGGTCTCCCATTTCCGAAGTCTTCCTGCGTACGAAGAACTCCTTTGATCGATATTTGCGTATTTCCGATGCAGACGTCCTTGGCAAGCGCAAGTCAAGTACCCTTGTGAAGCCTGCTTCCTTCCCTAGATACTCTCCACTCCCCGCACCACCACCCTGTCCTTCCCGTCGCGCCCAAACCATTCTCCACCCCACACTCTCCTGGCCCATTCGCTTGGGACCCCTGCGTGGCGTGACGCGGCACAAACGTGATGCGGCGTAAACCCACCAACGTCAAATCAACCCTCAACCATCACCACCCCCACTCACCACACCACGACCACCACCACCGTCACTGACACCCCGACACGAAATACAGCCACCCCCTCGCCACCAGTTTTGCGGTGTCGGAGGATCTCAACGAGGTCGACTTCGGGGGGGCAGAGGGGCTCCCGCAGATGGCATCCGCCGCCATCCTCGCACCGTCCTACTTGGCGTGGTCCCATGGCAGGCTCGACAAGCGGGCCGGGGTTCTCGGGGAGAGCGGGGTGATGCTGAGGCGGAGGGGGGAGGCGGCGGCGGGGACGCTACTCGCATCGTGCAAGGAGGGCAGGCAGGTGGGGGGGCGTGTGGGTGTTCGGGTGTGAATGTTGAATTCGCCGGCATAGACTGCATTTTTTCGGATGGGTGTGAGTGTTGTTGTCTCTGTTGGATCGATCGCGTAAACCAGCTGACCAGTTGACACGCACCGTTGTTGGCACAGAACACCAAGTTGAACGTGATTTTTGGTCCTCGCTCCCCAGCGAGAGGGGGTCTGCTGAAGACGTTGGAAAGGATCCAAGCACTTGCTTGTAGAGAAACCCTACCTCACTGCGCAGCAACCTCAACTGCGAAGAAATTCCATCTGTGTTATGATAATATGGCCTGGTTGCACTGCCACTGGTTAATCTCTGTCCGACTTGTCTTTGCTCCAGAAATCTCCCGTGTTTCTTGGTGCATTTGTTTTCGGTCAGCGTCGATCGCGCCAACCGATCGACTGATCAAAGGATCTTTCAGTCTCAGCAGAGCAGAAACGAATATCCTCCCTCATCGAGCTAAAGAGACCGAGGAGAGCGGGCGAATGGTCCCGCCTCCAACTCCGAGCGTAGGCAGCACAACAATACATTTACAGTCCACAGGGGCGTACGCATATAACCTGGGACACCTTCTGCTGGGATACGCTTCCTTTCATGTCAAGTGCGCCAGCCATTGTGCCGGGTAGCTGTGCTTATTTCCAGTTTTGGTGTATGTATGCTCGTGTTTCGGTTGTTCCAGTGCTCCTTGACGATCTGTATGCAACCATGGTCCGTTGGTCTCCAGGTGTCGTTTTCATCGCCATTTGGGCTTGTGCTGCGGGCTGTAGCGTCCCCCAGCATGTCGCCGCCAAATGTTCGGCCATTGTCACAAACAAGCTTGCCAAAAGTCCCGCAACATGTAGCTTGAGTGAAGGGTATGGCGTTGTTTTGTACGAGCACGCCCTCTGTGCCTTTTGGATGGAAAATCAGACTCGAGAACAGGGAAACCGAGGGGCAGGAAGATGGTCGACGATACCTGCGTGGTATCGGGAGGCATCGCGTCGACAGCCACTTGAAAATTTCTTTGGCCTCTTCATATTTTGTCTCACACCTCGGTTTGGGAAAGCAAGGGCGGGTCCCCCTTTCCAAACGTGAGATGCGTTTCAAAAAGGGGGCTGACTGCGGTTCTTCATCGTGAGAAACATAACGCCAAAGTAACGGAGAACTTGTGTTTTTTCTTTCCCGACAACCCCCAATCAGGTGTTGGGGGTCTCACACTCCTCCATGATCAAGTTCACGTTGGCGGCGCTACTCGACGTGCCCCTGAGCACCATCCGAGCCCTGGGCCAAGACAACTGCGCCGTCAACGCCCTAGACTTCGACACAGCATCCGGCGTGTTTGAGGCGGTGGCAATAAACGGCCGTCCCGTTCGAGGAAGGGCCGAAAGCTTCGGCCGCGTTGGCCCTGAAACGTGCTGACGGCACAAGGATCCATCCACGACTTCGTCCATCTTTCCCTCCGATGTTCCTGGTGCGTGGAAGCGATATGCTCGAGAAACGACCCACTGACCGATATCGTCACCTCATTAAACCATGGGCTGGGTCTTGCCTGTCTTTCGTGAAAACACGTGTGGTACATACGGTGCACAAGAGACGAGCGCCCGTGTAGTGGTGGGAGAACGCGGAAAGCTGAAATACCGCGGATTGAATTTTGTCAGACACCGCTGAAAGAAGTGAGAAGCAGTAGGACTTCCACGGATTTGTGCGGAAATCCTCGAATATTCCGGAAAACCATGCAATGCCATGAAGCACTCTATGGCTCCCCAAGAGGGAACCCCAGCAAATTTTGCGTGCCCCTTGTTTGGGCGACCTTGAGGGCGAGTGTTAGGCTGAGGGGTAAGTTCGGGTTGAGTCGGGTCACCGTGTGTCCAAGATAGGTGGTAGCTGTTTTGAATAGGTGGTTCCACTGTTGTGGACAGACTGTGACGGGGTATGGGTATCGTGGATGATGCAACAGGGGCTTGGGGAGGCACCCGGCCACCAGCTCAAGAGTTTCGTGTTTCACTCGCTCGTTTTAGCATGCCAGGTTGGAATTGCGTTTGGTGCGACGCATGCACGAAAGAAATAGTGGAGCAAGTATATATTCAATCTACAGCACACAATCGTCTTCTTTTGCTGTCAACCGGTAAGAACATGGTATCCACCACATATACAGCACTGCTGTGCACAACAAGGAGGAAGAGCACTTCAGCTTCTCAGACCAATCTCCGTGGAATTTTCATTCAACTCCCCCACCCCTCCCCCACCCCTTGCCCGACCCGGCCCGAAATACTGATCTCGAGCCAAAATGCAAATCTCGCGGAGTCTCGAGTATGGTTCGATGGGGAATCGCAGATCATCACCCCTCTCCGAGTGCAAGGAGCTTCCGCCTCCTGTGGTCGACAAAGTCGGCCTAATCTGTGCCGCACCCCGAACGGGGCGGTTGAAGAGACGAAGAGGGTCCGTCCGGGTGCATTACAATTGTTTTGTTTTGTTTTTCGTGCGAGTGAGCGGGGCTTTCCATCTTTGCCACCTTGATGGTTTGTATCCCTCAGGCTGCTGTTTTCATGCACCACAGCGGGCATCTCGGACGTATGCGGTCTCTCTGCCAGTTAGTGTTGGACACCCTTACGCGTCACTCATTGCCTAAAACGTGCACGGACAGCAACAATCAATCATGGTTGCTCTCGTTCATTCGCATGTAGTTCGGAATAATGTTGTTGCCCCGCTCTTAATCACGGCTCCAAGTCTAGTACAGCATAGTCTAAGGGGGAAACGCCTACCCGTTCGGTTTTCCACCGAGTAATCTCGTCGCCTTCCCGCCCACAGCTTCTCACAACGCTGATCTCACCTCTCTGATCCCCTTTGACGTGCCCAGAGAACAGGAACGAGGATTTACCTGTCGCGTTTCCAATCCACCACGTCAAACACGTCTACCACTCGGTTCTTCGCGCCCGTTCACGCTAAACCCCAGTAGATATCGGTCGAAGGATCCAACACATGGTCGGGGCTCCCCAGCCCCATGTGCTTGTTGATGCCGCTTCCCAAGCCAGGAAGCCGACGCCTCGGGGTTCATATGTCCCGACATGTAAGATTTTGGATGCTTGGCTTCGACGGGAGAGCCAGTGCTCGAGCGGTGAAGAAGGTGCGTCAAAAGTCAAGTCCAACGAAGAGACTTGATACGACTTACGTCCCGCCTGGGGCACGTCGTTGCTTTGGCACGAGTTTTTGAGTGACATGGAGAGGTATAGGGAGACCGAAACGATGTTGACAAGGCCGGATTGATGTGGCACTCACACCGAACGCGTGCCTGTAACCACGGCAATTGACGACGTCAAGTGGTAGATCAGCACGGGGAGGTACTGGGCAGAGCGCATTGCGGTTTATATTGTGAAGTTGCGAAGACAGCAACAACCAACCACAACCTTAACGAAGGATGCTAGGCACAGCAAGGAACGGGCGAGTTCTTGGCCCACCTCGCGCACATAGGGGTCCAACACAAAATCATTAAATTCGCAGGAAGAGCGAAAAAGAACGACCAGAGAGACAGAGGGAGACAAAGGCATAGATATGTAGATGGGGATGGAGCGAGAGGCCACACCACTGCCACTGCACACGCTCACACCTCACCCAAAACCACCAGTCAGCCGGTTACTGGCAGCGCCTGGAAATAACTGACGTCTGGGCCGTTCTCTCAGTAAACTCTTGGCTGTATATCTCGCCACCCACGACGCTGATTCACAAGCGGGTCGCTGCAGTGAATGAGTGCTCCCCTGCCGGCGCTGTTCGAGAGGATGTCAACATCATCATCCAATCATACGCCTAGAAAGAAGGGGTACTTCGAGCAACCAACATGTAGAGAGAGGGGAAGCGGTAAACGAGACCAGGGAATCCCATTTAAAAAACGTGACAAGAGGTGGTGCTGCCTAGAGGCCGGCGCCTGTGATGATGTATGCAGTGAAAGATCCCGCCTACTGCTGCTGCCGCTGTGTGCTACTGCTGGTGCATGATGAATTCTCAACGGCAAATAGAGCATCAATCTCTGATCTGTCTGATCTCTGTGTTCCCCATGTCGTTCCGCACTACACTACCATACACAGCAACAGCAGCAGATGCAAGAGTGAAGTGTAGTTAGTGCCAGCGCGTCAGTGTGTCAACCTCTGTTGTTGTTGTGCCTCGCTTGGTTGGTCTTGGTTGGTCCGCCTCCGAGAGATCATCAGTCCAGCCAGACCCAAGAAATGAGAGAAGGCATGTTTCTTTCTGCCCCCCCCTTTTTTTGTGCAGCTGGCTCGCTGGCTCGCTGCCCTCTCCCATTTGCCCCTTTTCCCCACAGCTCAGGCGAGACGGAACTTTACCAGGGCAGCTCATCCGAAGAGCACATCCTCCAGAAGGCAGAACCTTGGCATTCACGTGGTTTGATTGGCGCACCGATCGTGGTTCCACCAGCGCATGAGCGTCACTATCCCAACCAATCAACACGTTCCACGACTTGGTCCCTTGTAGCGTGGTGATCTCCAGCGGGTCGAGGAGACGAGCAGCCGGGATCACCCCCACGGCCGTATCTTCCTGTCCCCCTTGGTGAGAGGCGGTCCTGTGTAATGTCCGGGTCTGGTTGAATCAGAGTTAGGCTCGTTTTTTCATTTGTTGACAAGGAGAGTGGTGTCCGACCCGGGACGGTTGTTCCAGGATTGTGAAAAGTGTCCCAAAAATCATGGAACTGTTCTGGAAAACTCAGTTTGTGATCAGCGTGCATAGGCATGCGGTAGACATCGGCGGTGATGAAACCCTTGTAGCACTGGAAAGTTCACTACCCTCATAATGCGTTATTGTCTGGAACTGTTCGTCGAATCAAGCATTCCTCCCAGTGCAGCACGGTAAGCCTGCTTAGAGCGGGGCAAGCCCTTGACGCACGTCTCAAGTACGCATGGGACCACCTGATTCTTCTTGGCGAAATGTCTGTACCCTGTGTTTGCTCCTGCGCATGCATGCGTTCCTACGGATACGTGCAGCACGGGTTTGGAATGTTTACTAAGTGTAGTTTCCCATTGTCTGGAGGGCCAACATGCTTCACTTTGAGAATACCAGACGGCTTGGAATCTCCCGAGCGCACTCAGCTGCTAGTGCCCAACGTGGAAGGACACGTGCCATTTGCCGAGCCGCGTGCACAGATGGGTTTGAGGTTTTCATGTTCCCTGGTTGGTTGCATCAAGGCACCCTGAGAGAACAAAGACCCAACATTGGGTGCACCTCTTCTCGGCAGCACTAGGCGAGCGGAGTTTTATACTGACCGACAGCTGAGTTCCACAAAGCCGATGTTGGTCGTATGCCGGTCGCACCATTGCGCACGAAACTCTCCACCATGTTCTTGTGTAGTTTCGACATACTATACCGCGCGAGAACCCAAGGCGAAAGCAGGTAGGCGACAGCAGACGTAATTTGGAGCCACTTTCTAGGGCTCTTTCTCCCCACACACCAATCGCGGTTGTGGTGGCCCCCGTTTCACGGAGGCTTTTTCCCTTGAAGAGCCTAATCGTCTGGTCTGTTTTGGGGGCTGCTCAATGTAGTCAGAAGCAATGGATATGTCCCTCTTCTCCCCTCCCTTGCATCCCCGCCGTCGCCGTCGCTACAGGCAGGCCGACGCGATATGGCGGCGGCAAGAGAACGGTTGACAGACACTTCGGAGAAGCTTAGGGTCGCGTTCGCCAGCCTTCATGCCGTCGATGAAGAGGTCGTGGCTCGTACGACTGGTGTTGGCGTTCTCCCCCTATCCCAAGCTACTACGAGGGTATCTCAAGCAGCCGGCACGGCGAAGACCGTGGCACTCACTGTCTTGAAGGCGGCGGAAGCAGCAGAGGAAGCGGCCACCACAGCGGCGGCGGCGGCGGTATCGGCGGCCCAAACAGTCAAAGCAATAGCTGCTGCTAAATCGGAAGCGGCGAAGGCGGCGGGCGAAACAGCAGAAGCCGCCAAAGCTGCAGCAGAATCCACCAAAGCTGCAGCAACGGTAGCCTTGAAATCAGAAATTGACCCTCCGATCTTGAGGGACAGGTATTGACATGAATGGCTTGTTTTCTCAGCAATTTTTGTACCTTCGTCCTGTGCTGCTTGTTTGTCTGCCCAATCTATGCTGAGCCCTTTTTTATTCACATCCTTGTTTTGTTTATGGTGTCTACGGGCAAGACGCTAATTCACATGCGTCGGCTTGTCCGTCGAATAGTATATGAGAGGTTTCTGCGAGAGTCCAATGCGCTACCCTGTGACTGACCCTGTACCACCTGACTGTTCGGGCTGTTTCGAACACCTCTTTCTGGAGAAGGCCGAGTGGCGACAACAGTGGCAGCAACGGCGCATGTGAGAATAGGGACGGGAGTATACACACGAGCGGGTAGCGAGGGCGTCATTTGGCCCTGGTGCTGAATTTCAGTTCGTGCTCTATGAGTTCAGCTGGTTCCGCCGTGTCACCCAAGTTTCGTCTCTGCGATTCCTCCACCACCTTTGACACCACGTTGCCTTGTTTGTTGCAATACATGTCATGTTGCCCACAGGCTCGATGTCGGCTGCTGGTATGAAATTCGAGACTGGCGATATTTCTGTGGCAATCAAGGTGCGTCTTGCGTGCCACATCGAATGATGTACTGTGTGACTGCGTTTATGTCGGAAAATCAGCTTTCTCCCCGCACCTGCTACGTACGCATGATGAGAAATCAGAATATACAGATCGAATATCGCCACTAACCTGCTGCTACGAACATCGTCTTGTTCTGGTGTGAATCACGTTCACGCCTGTCGGATTTCCGTCGAGCAGCATGGCGAGTCAGACATGCCAGAAAGTGAAGAGCAGCGATGCGTCTCACCACACGACGCCGAAGATGGAGAAGAGGAGCACGAGTCATTATACGACGGCGACGTGGCTTCCGAGGTTGGAAACGCCGATTTTGGAAGCGCCGATCAGGAGAGGCAGGAGGAAGCCGAGGTGGGTGTTCCAGGGTGTCTAGCTGTTTTGTTTGGGTTCGGGATATTATTGAGGTGATTGCCTCGACGACCCGCGGGCGTGCTCAACGTCTTCACGAAGTCGCTTGGAAATCGCGAAGCTGCTCACTCACAAGTCCGCCCATTCCGGTTTGGCAGAGGATATGCTACCACCCACACAAATCAGAAGGTCCAAACTGTGCTCGATATAGGCCGTTGCAGCTCTCCGTCACGATTTCGCCACTCTTCTTGTCATGGCAAAGGGGCTACTGATCCGAGCCGCCCGTGTTTGGCCAGCCTAGGCTGATGAGAGGCTTCGCGGAGGCGGAGAAGCGCTCTTTAACCGGACGGGCTTTCGAGACTCTCGAGCTTGTGAATAAGCTTCCCTCGCACTGCCAGCCTGCAGATTTATTGTTGTAGCGCCTTGTAGCTAAGGATCACTCTAAGGGACACGAGAAATTGGTCCGGCGGATTTTTTCCGTCCGTGGATTCGACAAAAGACGTATCTCTCACCACATCACCGCAGCGTGCTCCCTCGGTGACGGTCAGATCGCCACGAAACCTTGAAGGCTGTACGCACCTCACCTGTAGGCGTCTTTGGCGCTTGTGGTGACTGCTGTGGGGTCTGTGTGTGCCGAGAGATGTTTATCCATGTGAGCAAAAGCAAGAATTCGTATGGAGATTTCGCCCATGGAAGTTACCCCTATTTCCTGTGTAGAATCGTGGACGGAATCCCCACACGGATTCTTGCTGTTACTCACATGGATTAACATCTCTCGGCACACACAGATTTCACAGCAGTCACCACAAGCGAAGTCAAAGACGCCTTCAGGTGTGGTACGTACAGCCGTCAAGATTTCGTGGCGATCCGACCATCACCAAGGGAGCAACTCTGCAGTGATGTGGTGAAAGTTCGGTCTCTAGGTCAATCTGAGCCCCATCCGTGTGTGGCGGGTATGCCAGTCCAAAGTAATCCGCTGGCGCAATTTGTCTTGTCTCACAAGAGTGAGCCTAGCTCATCATGCGGTGACCGTGTTTTGTTGGATACCATCTGCAGGGCGCCCTCGGGATCGATGGTGGAAAAGAGATGGAAGTGGAGGAGGAGAACGGCGAGAGGGAGGAGCAACCGGAGGAGGAGGAGGAGGAGGAGGAGGAGGAGGGGGACGACGAGGAGCACGGCCAAAACGTAGGCAGCTTGCGTTCATGTATACGTGCAGAGTTGACGTTTTTGATGCTTGTCGCACCACACTGCTAGCCTGTGGAGAGAGCGTGCATCTTGCTCATCTGCTGGCATCTTGCATCATCGTCGGAAAAAACTGCGTTGGGAATGATCGTTTTTCTCGATTCGATTTAGGGCTACACCTTTGTGCACCGGGATAGATCCATCACGTTCTGGCCAGTACTTGTCGTAGCAAAGACTCATTTTGTGTTCTGTCTGAGGATTGTCTTCGTACCTAGATCCGTGTCTTCTATGTCCGCTCCCTATCAAGAACCGGTGTTGTGATACATAACCACCTTTGGGTAGCAAGACCGTGGATGACTGAACGGTATATGATTCTCTGGTGGATCTGACATTTTCGTGTAGTTCCAGAGTCATGTTTTGAACATGGTTTCTGCGGCGTCAACGAGACCCATCATTTGCTGTTGTCGAATGACTTTCTGCAGGCAAGGCGAGGCAAACGCAAGCTCGGGGGTACAGCCAAGGCCCCCCGCCGGTACAGCCTACGGACTGCTGGCAGTCGGCGACCCAACTACGCTGAAAGGTGAACAGGAGTGCGAGACAAAGGTGTTCGAGTATGGAGTCCGCACTAGGGTGAGGGGGTGGACAGCGGGAAGTTACGATTGTTCAGGGTTTATTGTTAAGTCTCGATGATACATGGTATATATCCCACTTCAACCCCTCCCTTTGGCGCTCATCGGTCGGACACAAGAGGTGCGTCTGCCGACTGATGATGGAAGTTCGCCTTGAGAGGAGAGCTCCATGAACCCTGACGTAACGGAAGCATCTTCTCGGTGAAAGGACCGTTCGTACGAACTCTATCGCCGGCGACTAGCAACTGTTGTCCGTTCACCACACCTGCTAGATCTTGGTTTGTCGACATACGCCAAATCCCGGACAAAACGAGCTGCACTGTTGTTGAGCCTTTCATCACCAATTCATCCCCTGTTGTTTCCATGAACTCGTTCGGACGGACGCTGGGTGGCAAGATAGCGGCCGCGAGCACGAAGGTGAGAGTAGGGTCGGGAGAGGACAGTGAGGTCTGGGATGATGGACGTAGGAGTGAACGTCGTTGTTGCGGTCTTTACTTTTCCAGTTTCTGCTCAGTCCCCTCTAGCATATTTTTTTGTCGTCGGCTGAGGCGGACGCCTGGCGTGGTCCGAGGCACTCTACCGACAACGGGTACCATGTGTATCATGAAAAATCAAACAACCACACGAAGACCCAGAAATATCAACAAAACTGTACAGTATTCCAAGCCGGAAGGAGGCCCCTAATCGGTAAGGCTTCGCAGCGAGTGACATACCGGACAAAGGCGATGAAAACTGATGTATTGATCCGACTGTTGCCATCGACATGCGAGACTGAGGACAGAACAACCTACATCACCCAAATGTCTCCAATGGCGACCAATAATCTCGCACGATTGTATACTTGCCACGCCACTAGGCCGGCGTGTATTCACCGCCGTGTTTTGCACCTGGCACTGGCCATGCGACTTGCCGACACATACCTGCCAACATGTGTTGTAGGAGCTTCGACACCAAGGGACACGCGATACGTGCCCACTGGAACACCGAACGAGCAAGACCTATTGTACTCCACAAAATAGGCTAGGCACGTGTGCGACATACTTCGCTATTGAAGCTGCAAGGAGGGTCGATGTTCTCGGTATTATTGCATGCATGATCCCATGCCGAAGTCTGAACAACCTTTGAACCGATGTTGCTATTCACCTTTGATGCCATTCTGCACACAGACGCCATGCTATCCTCTACTTCAGACGTCGAACATGGTGATGTTCCTGTGGCAGTCGAGGTGAGCCTTTCATGACGTTGGATGCTACGCGCGTTTCGACCTTGCTTGGTGGAGGAAAGTTTGAATTGTATCCCAACGTACGGATGAGAGCGCCACCGCAAGACGTGGTAATCCTTCAAAAATTCGCTTCCCGAGTACGATGAACTAGGCCCGGTTCCTCCTTTCACCGCCGGTGAAAAGGTCAGGATACATAATTCTCTCCCTTCGTTGTTCTCCCCCCCCCGCCCCCCCGAATCGGGGTTGGGTTTTGGTCGCTTGGCAACGACGTTGTAAACCAAGCCGGTCACTTCGTGAGCTCGGCAACAAGGGTACCGTTTGTTTTTGCCTTTGTATTTATTTTGCCTTACCCATAATGGTTGGTCGAGTAGATGATGTGGTGCAGGATCGAGAGCACTCACTCCGCGCAAAGGAGATTATTGCACCGTGTTGTGTTAAATTGGTCCAAGCACACTCGAGGCAGTTACACAGTGCTTACAACTGTCTCTGGAAGTGAAAGCACAATAAAATATAGTCATTCGCAGCTGTCGTTCGTACGCAACGAAGTAAGCACCCTATGCCGAACACCCTTAGCAGGATGCAGCGCACCCTCGCCGCGACTCGCCGAATACCCCACCGTGCTTCGCGCTTGGTGTTGTGGGAGCCTGGTCCGGTGAGAACCCGGCGTGCTCCCTCCCGGCTTTGTAGGAATGAGTGGTCAATGGTCTAACGACTACGGCATGCACTACTATGAGTGCCCCCCTCCCCCCCCCCTCGTTGTTCCGCCTGGTACTGCGTCCTCGTTCTGCTCGACGTCGTCGAAAGCCCATCCGCGAGAGAGACGATGCAGAGGTGGGGGGGGGGGAGGAGGATGAGGAGGGCGAGGAGGTAGGCCGACAATGGTTAGTGATGTGCTCGCCCTCTTTCTAGGGTCGACAAGTTTGACTACAGAGCGTGTGTACTACCTTCAGCAAGTGGCATTTATTTGATGTAGGGTTGACCATTGGTTAGGTCTGGACCGAAACAAACCGTTCGCTCTCATTCAAGATTGGCCAATCCCCTGTTAATATGGATGAATCAGGGCAAAACACACCGCCTCGAAGCTATTACTGGTTCAGGTTCTCGAGCACTTTGGGAATGATGTCTGAGAGCTGTTTGGCCAATTTTCCTCAAGCTTGCATCTCCTTTACCTCATCCTTACCGATGCGATTCACCTATCACGCGTTCTTGTTGAGGTATTGCGTGTGAAGGGTGGTGTTCATGCCGATTCCGGCGTAGACCACGCGCCGTTCAATTAACGACGTCGATAAGGCTGCCAACTGCTCGATGATCGGACACGATGTTCTCTTCAGTGGTGGCCACTGGACCCGATGTGGGAATCACCCGCTTGCAATTCTGACCATTGGGAGGTGTCAGCGCCCCCTTGGTCCTCATTTCAAACCAAAGCAGCCTATATTTCTTCTACCAAATTTGTGCTACCCTGCTTGTCCTACGAGTTCCAAGAGGTCCGATGGCCATGCATCTAATACAGGACTGACTGCCGACGCCAGCGCAACTATCGTTCTGGACATTTACCCAGAGTAGTAAGAAACCTAGTTTGTTGCTCAGTCGGCAACAAGTTGTCAACATCTCTGAACACACACCAGCTTGTGTGAGCTTGTCGGTCCACGCCACTGCTACACCGAGTCGGCAGCCCTCCCTGGGTGCCACCGCGAGCACTCACAAACAGTGATATTCTTGAAAAGAACGGTTTCAGGATCCAACAGGCGAACCGATTGGAACACATGCACTGGCGCTTTCATGTAGAGCCTCAACAGCTATGACTCACATGGACGGTCGCATGTACGCGGGGGATGCGGCTGTTTTTACCGTGTTAGCGTTGACTCGGTAGCTGCGACGCATGCCCCTCGCAAGGATACCCCCCAAAACAATGGCATTTCACAACGAGTGGCGAGAGCAGACCGAAAACACCACTTTATTTCGTGAAGTCTTCCGATTCGTGAACACAGGCATGAATCCCACGCTGGTACATGAATCGGTTGTCAGCTAGTACCCCACCCGTGCATACCTCCTTTGGGTACCGGATTCATTTTCTAGGGCTCGCTCGGCTTTGAACGACATTTTGTAACTATGTGTCGCTCTCCCACTCGCACGTGCGCCCTGAGTGGAGCCCTCAGATTCGAAAGTATGTGTTTGGGTGCGGTAGCTCGTCAGAGGCCGAAAGAGAGAGAAGGCTGACTCAAGACCTTGGGTGCTTAGAGAGTGAGACACATGCGGTAGGCCACACCATCGCCATCCAGCATGTCCGTCAACACGTACCATCCGCGTATCCCCCGGAGGCCCCGTAGACGCTATACTCTGCCGAGTACCCAAAACAGTATGCCAGCGTTTTCCCCGCAATACTGAGGTCTAGTTCTTGATCATGCAGTATGCGCGGTCGATACGTTGCCTCCGACGCCCGGCACGATACTTTCTATTTCTTCATTGTTTCTATTTTCCCGTGTAGAGAGAACCCATTGATACCCCTTGTTGATCGAAGTTCGATTGGAAATCTCAATCGAAACACCCCCTGGGCGTTCTCTCTAGCTTTGTTCCCTCTGTAACGTTTTGTACGTATGTCGTGGTGGCCGGTACCCCTCTTACGAGTGCAGTACACCATAGCTGGACCACACTCGTTTCATCCACGGACAGTCCGTGTGCATTTTTTGGAGTGAGGAGAATGGAAGGGTGACACGGTACAATCTCCGAACCCAGGGTTTTCTAGCTTGGTATCGCTTTTGCCACCGGCTGCCGTTTCATCCCCCTCATGTTTTTTATTGCCCTCGCTTGGGTAAAACTCGTATGCGGTGGTCAGCCTCACACAAGAAGAGCCGTCCAACCGCCAACGGACGGCCTCCGAGCCGGGAAGACGAGAGCAAAGCGGGGGCAGTGAGGCGACCGCAGCACCGCAAACGGTAAGTTCCGCTGAAACGTTGTCGTTGTTGTAGTCTCTCCCCACGTCAACATTATGATGGTACAGTTTTCGTGTGCATACCGTGCTTTGTTTGTGTAGCGCCACTTGCACAGGACGTTGAATGATGACAAATGTTGTAAAGTCCGGCGCTAGGCTCGGCAGGGTAGCGGCTGGAAAGCACGTCAGCAATACACGGCTGGCGGCATCGACCCAACGGCGTTGAGAGTATATCGACCACGGTTGAAACTCTAGTGAATCCATGCCAGTGTTTATTGGCGTTGTTTTAGGCGGCCACACAACTCGTTTTGAACCATCGGGGTTTGGGTGTGCTAGGCGAAACCCCGAGGTGGATACATGCATTTTTGGTGAATTTTTATTGACTATTTGTAGCGGCCAAGTCACTCACAAATGCAGTGGCCTCGCAACTTTCGCATTGCTGAATGTGGGCAGCAAAATTGTGAGGACCGTCTTTCATTCATGAACCTTGGTCCCGATGGTGAGCGTGCTCCTTGACCCTACACGAAAACGTGGGTGAAGATACCGCGAACTGACCCGTCCGAGGTAGACAGCAGTGATCGGTCTACCTGATGCCGGACTCGTGGCCGTGTCTCGTGTCGCACAGCCATGTTGGTTCCATTCGGATTTCCCATAGGTGTATTGGCGCGAACCAAAAGCCATGCATGGTGCGATTGTATTGGAGAAGGGGGGCAGGGTCTCGCATAACCCGATGAAACCTGTTTTCTCGGCAACACATGACGTGCGCTGGGACGCGGTGGTCCGAAATTGTTGATCAGCACCTTTCAGGGAAGGTGCCATCGAGGAGTCGACTTCAAGACAGATGGAAAACAACAACAGACAGCCAAACGTTTCGTCATTGTCGCTCTCCTGTGAGAAGCAAGAACAAAATTAAACGTCCACCCGCGAGCTCGGCGGACGGAAAGTGTTGAAGTGACAAAAAAACGCAGTGCATACGACAGAATCGGGAAGGACAAGTCTGAACAAGCTAGAAATACGGCAGGAAAGCATACACTGTACCACGACATACTGCTTATATTTCCTGCTTCTGCCCAATGTAGCTCACCTAAGAATTCCTGCGTCCGACACCTGTTTGGTCGGCCGTGTCAACACTTTCCGCAGTCAACGCCTATGATCGCCAGACGTCATGGACAGCAGTGGCGACCGTGTTGTAAGGAACACGGCTGCACGAAATGGCCGTCGTACGGCGGCGCCGGCAGCAAGAAGGTGGAGTTCTGCGCTCAGCACGCGAAGAAAGGAATGGTTAACCTCCGTAGCAGAAGATGCGACCACCCGGGATGCATGAAGCAGCCGTCTTATGGTAGAACCGGCAGCAACAAGGTGGAGTTCTTCTCTCAGCACGCGAAGAAAGGAATGGTTGACCTCCGTAGCAGAAGATGCGACCACCCGGGATGCATGAAGCAGCCGTCTTATGGTAGAGCCGGCGGCAAAAAGCGCGAGTTCTGTTCTCTGCACGCGGAGGAGGGGATGGTTCGCCCTGATAGAAAATGCGGGCATCCGGGATGCATTAAGCAACCGTCGTATGGTAAAGTCGGCAGCATTCTTCGTGAGTTCTTCTCTCCGCACGCGAAGAAAGGGATGGTTAGCCTCCGTAACGGGAGATGCGGGCACCCGGGATGAATGGAGCAGTCGTCTTTTGGTAGAGCCGGCAGCAAGAAGCGCGAGTTCTGTTCTCGCACGCGAAGCAGGGGATGGTCCATTTTCGATTCAACAAGCGCCTAGAAACAGGAGTCATAGTTTGAGGCATAGCCACGTGCTGTCTGCAAGGTTTTTGGTTCCTGTTGAACGATGTGGGTGCACTACTGGTAACCGCTACAGGTTCACGTGCTGGTCTCGGTTTTCTTGGCACCCAGCGTAATATCGAGAACAATAGCGTTGGTCAATCTGCACGTGGGTGTGAGGGGCCGCCCACGGCAAGGCGGGACGTCCACCAATTGCGTAGAATCGTGGAAGAATATTCCTTGAAAACATCAGATTGGCCCATGTTTTTATGGGGGCGACGATATGAAGGCGATTGTCATCTAGGCAAAATATCGAATGGAACGCAAACATTTTCCATGGACGGTGTGCACGGACAAAACGTACAGGCGCAAGAGAGTATAGCGGGTCGGTATGCCAGCATTGCCACCATACGTGAGATTGTCGTTTGACTTGAATTCAAGGCACGTTTCATGGGAGAAAAACAGACATGATTTCATCGGCGCGACAGAAATGCCTGGGTTTGAGAATGCATTCTTCGGAAAGACATGGTTGTAGCAGTAATAGTCTATTTGTTCGGACATGGTCGACAGCGTTTAGGAGTGCATTTGACGGACATGGTTAACAGCGTTTCAGAACGGACATATTTTTTGCCAGCAGAACCCCTACGTTGCAATTGGGGAAAGTTTCTTCCAGTTACTGCCAATATTATTTGATCGTTGTGTACGGCACCTCGACAAGTATCGTCGCGTTGCCTGTCTGAAGCTTTCGATTTTTGCAGCTGGTAACAATCAAGGTAGACACCAAGACGACGCTCGATGAGCACACAGGAACCGGAACCGGGGGACCCCAAAAAACACGGATATCGAACGATGAGACTGAAGCTATTGTAAAGCTTCAGAATTCCATGCAGTTCCTCCCTGTTGTCCACAAACCTGTTACCTATCTAACTCAACCGCTCCAGATCAATGTACACAGAGTAAAGACCTCTGCGAAGGGCCCGGGTAGTTAGCCCCTCTCTCCGTGTGTAAGCACTACTGTAAGTAGTCAAGGAGATGACTTGTGAACACTGCTCGTCTCACAGCACGAACAGCCTCGCGTTCTACAACACTTCGGCCGAGAACACCAAGGTACGTCGTAACTCCAGTAACCTCTCAGCTCTCGTCCGTAACCGCCTATTGCATCGAAGCTTGTGTCTGACAGTACCTCTTTTCTTCTGGGCGTTTCATAGCAGCGCAACAGGGGGCGCTCAACGACTCGCCAGCCGCAAGGAGCTCCTCGTGTATCGCCCACCTCCCAAATTCTAGAACGTCATGGAGCGCTCTTCCGATTATAGCTCTCTACTACAGTAGGTGGTTCTGTATATTGTTTCGTGACGAGCGCCGGCTGGAAAGATTTTACATGGAAGAACATCCAACGAAGTTCCTCCCAGCTCGTATCACATACGCGTCAAATTCGACATTACACAGGACAGTGGTGGATATTTCAATCTAGCAAAACGAAACACAGCAGTCATTGCACTCAAGCAAACGACCACGCCAAACCACTGCCACACGAAGCGATGCGGCTGCTGTCGCGACTGTACAAACCGACAGGGAGCGAATAAGCTCACCACTAGCAAAGCCGCTTCAAGACTACCAGCCGAGGTCTGTTGATGCCCTCTCAATTCAAACAGACCAATCAATCGAGACACGGACCAACGGCCAGCCCAAGGCAGTGCATTAAAACGTAAAACGAATGCCGCCTCTTGTTTGCTGGCAACGTTCCTATTCGTCGGCCCCCTCGCGTGTGCTCGAAGGCCGAACGAACATCAAGCGCAGAGCATCCAAGCGAAACAAAGGATGGACAACAGTCTACGGGTAGACAAATACACACTGTATGCACGAATGAGTGCCGGCTGGATGCCGCCCTGTCAACGTGAACAACAAAACTAGCAACGGAATGGGAATGCATGGCAGTATGTTTGCCGACTGGAGCCTACAGTGCAACTCGCACGGGTGAACTACGCTTCTTTCCTATCAAACCTGCGACACAGAACCCTGTGCGGAGAAAATATGGATCATGTCGGGTACATCAAGCGCAACAGATATGTTTACATGTGACAGCGTGTTCGGAGGGCACCAGCTGAATTCCCGAACTAATACACGCCCAAAGCAAGGGTGCCTCACGTGCTTCTGATGACTGCACGGAGCGCGGAAGAGGTGGGACCATGGTATCGACTTCTTCGGGCTGTAAACTTCCGCCCTTAACGAGAAAAACAAAAAGGCGTGCTTCCCTTCACCCCCCTCACGTGAAACTACCTCACTCCAACCAGAGTCGTTCGGAGAGACACAGGCCTGCTGCTCCTCGTTCTGCCAAGCCGCGACCTGATCGCCATCCTCGGCGTGCGGTGCTACGTACTCATTAACAAACCCGCAAAACAGCCTGGAGCTCACGAGTCTAGACCTCGGAGGGGGGGGCGTTTCGTCGGCAACAAGTCCCAGAGGGGGGTACGCCACCGAAACACTTCCAGAGCCGAAAATTATTGCAGCGGGTGTTGTTCACAGTACAGCGACGGCTCACCGGTGCCCGAAGCAAACCGGCAAAAGTCCCAACATATCGATGATTGCTGCTGCCTAACAGCACGCACCGCCGCGCGTGCACGCCTGACAAGCAGCGGGAGAGTGACTGGTAGGACTCATATCATCTAAGCGGTGGTGCATACGTACGGTTATCGGCTCTCGGCGGCTGCCAAGATTCGCGTACTTGTAGAGGCCTCTGCTGTTGGACTGGCGCCACGGTCAGCGGTAGCGCCTGCGGCCGTCGACTCTTTCGACAGCTCCAACGCGGACGACAGGAAGTTTCCCGTGGCCTGAACGGGAAGACGGGCGGACACGACCAAACGAAAGGGCGCCAGGAGAGCAAGGGGCGGGCGGGGGGGGGGGGGGGGGGGGGGGGGTTAAGGGGCCCCCCCCGGCCCCGGGGTTTCCCCGCCCACTTGCCCAAAACCCGGGGGGGTTTAAACTTTCCCATTTTTTACGCGCCCCCCCCCTTTGCCCGGCCGCCCCTTTGGCCCCCCCCCAAGGTTTCCCCCCCCCCCCTTTGTGGCCCCCCCGGGCCCCCCCGTTTTTTTTTTTTCCCCCTTAACCCCCCCCCCCCCCCGAGCCCGGGGGGGTAACCCTGGGCCTTATCGTTTTCTTTTCCGGGTTCCCCCAACCCCCCGGGGGCCCCCCCCCGGCCCCTCAAACCCCCCCCGGGGGCCCCCGGGCCCCCGGGGGGGAAACCAAAACCCCTCCTCTTTT
>FN649748.1:2940931-2956431 GCA_000310025.1 Ectocarpus siliculosus
GGGAAGCCCGAGCACCCCGACCATGGAAAACGACCGCGACGCAGGAGAAAGGGAGCCTCGCGGACAACCGCCCGGAAGACGGGGCCCCCAGAAAAACAGGAACGAATCCGAGGAAAGCAAGGAGGGGGGGGGGGGGGGGGGGGGGGGGTAGGGTTCAGGTGCCTACCAGCGTCTCGGGGTTCTCACGTCACATTGCCCAAACACCGTGCTGGTTCAACATTCCTCAGTCTCTACCGCCCCACCCATCTGCCTCGCCGCACCTTTGCTCCCCCTCCGATGTTTCCGCTCCCCCTTCTTGTTGCTACGCCTGTCCCACGCTGTCTTGTTGTCTCGCCTCTACGCACCTCCTCTCCCCGAGCCTCGTCTGTCTACCTCTGTCCTTACTCGTTTCATTCTCTGCTTACCCGATCCAGCCAGGAGCCAGCACCGAGCCCATCGAACCAGCCGCAGTGGCCCCCGTGCTCCGTGATGGCGACCACGATGCCGTCGCTCTTAGCGGCCGCTTCGAGCGCACCCACCCAGGCGTGCGGGGGGCAGAGCGGGTCGTCTTTCGCGAGGAGGCACAGCGTCGGCACGGTCACCTTTACGAACAAGTTGAAACGGTGATGGGCGGGGATGGCGCGGGCACAAAAACACTGTCACAACGCACACTGTCACAACATCTTCTTGCGTGTCTAATTCTGTCCGAAGTCTCTCTCGCGTCAGACTTCTCGCGTAAGACTTCTTCATGATCCCCCATCTGTTCCGTGATACGGCGTTCAATGTTATCTTCTCACTGTTCCGAGGTGCTGATTCAACGCCGGTCAAAGGTCTAACGGCGGTGTCAACAACGTGGCGACAATATCCTTCGCGGCGGGCGCCTCCATGCCTCCCGTTAGTCAATCCATCAAGCACCCTCGTCGTGTTTGCCAGCTCATGACATCTACGTGCTGTCTCTCTGCAAGCTGCGTGTTCCGTTGCGAGGGCGGCGTTTCTGCTCTCTCCCCACCCCCCGTAGAGTGGTTCGCCACGGCTTGTTTTCTCTCGTACCACATCTTTGGTTGGGATTTCTCGTCCACCACATTTGCCAACCTATCCGTCTGCACCCGCACTGCTCCCCCACTTACCGAAGACACACCCTGGCCCATAACCCGCCCGATTCGTTGAAAGTACGCGTCCACGCTCGAGTCCCCCGTGAACGGTAGCGTCAGCGCCTCGTGAAAAGCGCTCGGGTCCTTCATCGCCGCCATTTCCTTCGCCGTCACCAACCCCGACGTAGCACCTGCCCCCGGCCCCGCCCCCGCCGGCATACCTACCTCCCTTCCCTTCCCATGGCCGGAGTCAAGCAACGAAGCCGTGTGGAACACCTCGTCTCCGCGCCGCGAAGCGACTGCCTCTGCCGTCGCCGTGCCTTGCGTCGTCTCTCCATCGACGAGCCCTCCACTAGCTCCGCCGGCAGCTGAGAGGGAGGGGCGTGCGGCCGGCGACGCTATGGCGGAGGCGCTGGACGGAGCTTGGCTCGCGGCGCAAGAACCCGCTGCCACCGTTGCCGCAGCCCCCCCCGCCGCCGCCGCCGCCGACGCCGCCGACGCCGGGCGCAACTTCTTTCTCGTTCGCATCGGCCCTGTCGACGGCCGCAAGGGCTCCTCTGCCGTTGCCGACGAGGACGACGGCCCGACGCCCATCCCCTCGTCGTCACTAGAGCAGAAGCTGCTGTTGCGGATCGGGCCGCTGCTTCGACCGCCGGGAACGGAAACATCAGCCTCCGCAGTCAGGGTTTCCAACACCTTGAACTTGCGGTAGTTCTTCACAGTTACCTGGGGATCGGGGCCGTCAACGCAGCAATGCAGTCCGTGAGGCGTGTAGAGTTGTAATGGGCCTTAAGTCTTCCGGCACGGAAGGGGGAGAGACCGTAACGCTGACCCCACATGTAGTCCGGAGAATAATGAGCAAAACAATTTGACCACCATCGCCGGCTCCAGGATGGTCCCTGCACCAACAGCAGCAGCCAAACAGCTATGCCAAGCCTGCAAGGACTCGGCCACCGAGAAAACCGCTGCAGTCCGTATACCGCAAGTGCGCGATTGTTCGCACACCTCCTGGACCCAAGCTCAGAGCTCCACTCCTCCACAAGCACGAGATGTTCGCAAGCCGACGGACGGATGCGTGCAGGGCAATCTCCCGAGGAGGTCTTGCCAAACTCAACGCGTTTCCGTGGACCAGTCGGTCTACAAAATAGGGAGCGTGCGATCACTGTCGCACTTTCGTAACTCTACGGAAATATTCCCACCTTGCACGTTTTCCGACGCATCGAGCCCCTTCCCATCACTCACCTTCGTGTTGGCGAAGCCGTACGGGTAGGCGTACTGCTCGGCGATGTGCTTCATCATGGCCGGCATGTCGAAGAGCCCGGAGATGCTCACCAGCCCGCACAGCCCGTGCTCCTCCTGCGGCGCCGTGCCTGCGATGGCCGTCAGCACGCAGCCGCCGAAGCTGAACCCAACACCTAGGACGGGGACGTGCTCCCCGACCGTCCGTCTCAGGTGCTTGATCGCGTCTCTGCAGTCCGAAAGGGCGGCGTGGTCCCACGTCTCCGGTCTTCCGCAACAAGGACAAAACGAGAAAACCCAAGAAAAGTGAAAAGACAAGCCTCGTAGACAAGAGCAGATGAAAGACAACAATCTGGGGTGCTCCCCATAGAGAGAGCGGCGGGTTACCATCAAACGCAACAGAGAAAACCGCCTTGGTGGCAAATACCATTCCACAAGACGCACGCATTCCTGTTCAGCAGACAGCCCACCGTGCTGGGTGCCCTGTCTCGGCAATGGAACGCAGGCTCGTCTCGGCGTTCTTTTGCAGCGCAGCAACACGCGCTTGGTTGAGAAAAAATCAGGCGAAGAATTGTTGTACGCGTACGTTCACAGAAATACCCACATCGCGGTAAGAGATTGGCCAGAGGCAATGGGTTCTCGCACCTTCTTGTAGACAATTCCAACCCGATTCCCCTCCAGTTCTTGGTGACCACTCGGTAGCCGTACTTGGTGGATAGGTGGGCCGCAAGGTGCCGGATGTAAACCTGTCCATCGTCAAGTCAAATCGAACAGGAGACAAGTCGACCGAGGCACGCAACGGTCGGTCCGACGGACCCTAAAGCGGTGATGGATCCTTCAGAAATAAAAAAAAACTGAAAACGACACGCAACCCGCCAAACGAGCGAACGGAGGCGGAAAGTAAAGTGGAAGCAACACAACCACAGCTGAAGCCAGAACCTTAGCACCGACATCGTTCGAGTCGCGAAGTAACACCAGCAACCGAAGCCACCTCACACAGAAGCAACTTCTGAACCGACGTCGACCACAGCAGCAAAATCTCGACCGACAGCAGGATCAAAAAACGACAAAGACCCCTTCAGCGGCTGCAACGGCGGCGCTCACGTTAGTGCCTTGGCCCACGACCCCGGGGAGGACAAAGACGACTGGGGCGTCCGCAGGCAACGGGGTCTCGCGGAGGTCAAACCTACCCAGTACGGCACACCGGAGGAAACGCACGACCAAAACGAGAGAAAACGTGAGGTTTCAACGTGGGCTTTGCATCACGAGAAAAGCAGAAGTAAGGGACGAGGGCAAGGGCAGCATCTACGTGAGGAGCTAGATTCTGCCCTTCAGCAGTGATTAGTCCCGACGCCACACCCTTCAATGTGGAGAACCTCCTTGCCCAGTACGTTCAACCCGACCTCCCCCCAGGGGACCAGTCAAGCCTCAAGATTCAATACGAGGGCGATGCAGAACACCCTGCAAAAACGAACATCCTCACATTTATGAACGTCACGCGGTCGTGTGCTACACTAGCAACTCGCGCGTGGAACGGAGGACAGTTCAGTACGACGAAGGAGCAGCAGTTCCCACGGTTTGCCACCAGATCTCACAATCCACAGATGCAGAGCGCCGTTGCTGGGGTTTGCCAGACTGGACTATCATCATGAAGTATAAAAGACAGGTAGGGGCTACGTAGACCTGAACCATAAGCCCCTAGATTCCACCACTTCCATACATTATCCAATATGTTTGCTTACAGAAACTGTGGAGGCTACTGGCCAGACCGGCCTGGTGGGTCACCCACCAATCCATGCGAAACACGCCGCCGTCGAAGGAAGACTCCACCCGGTCTTGTCGGCTAACCAGACGGCTCACCATCGCCCGGTCACCGGGCGGGCACCAGGTGGCAAACATGAAGCTCTGCATGTGGCCACCGAGCTGTTCGGTATAAGTACGCACGTGCATAGAGCAAGAGCGGGAGTTGGTTTACGCGGTCAAAAAACAATAAAAAACAAGATATTGTGAACGGAATCCACAACGACACGGGGGAAACGCGCACTAGTGAATGGATGCTACGTACGCATCGTTCTTGAACAGGTATGCTCACGTGTCGTTGGTTGATCGCGTAAGTTGACATGCGATGTGCAAATTTATTCAGTTGAAAACGTTCTGAACTCTAACCCAATACTTGTATCCCCTTCCGTGCTCTCGACGGCAGACAAGAAAATCAATCCCGTAGTCACAACCTCTTGAACCCTGCTGAACGAAAGACTCGTCGAAAGTCCCCACTCGCCAAAACAAGAAAATAGCTGCTGAAAAAAACTGCCCTGAAAGACAAGAGCCGATGTGTAATGCACTACACAAGTTGGAAGGCTACTCCACACAGCATACAATCATGCAACGGTAGCCATTTGGAATTTGAGGGTGTTGAGATGGTGGTGGGGGCGGAATTGCGTAGGCCCCAAACCGCAGCATTGGTCACCAGGCAAACCAATCGCATCCAGCCTCGCTTCCTGACGTTCAGCTCTTGCTCGGCCAGCAATCCTTGCCTTGAATAGGCGTAGAGTCTGGCGGGGAAACTTTCTGGGTATCCCGCCGGTCGGCGCTTTTCGAGTGAGAACGGTCGAAAATGCGGCGGAAACACTCGGGGTTCATTTCTTCGGCTCATTTACGTTGGGCAACACCACCGAGAGCTGCTGTCCAAATCCACGACACCGGCGGCACGGCGGTTGGCCCGCCCTGTTCTATTTGCTTCAAGCAGCAGCGGTTGCCGAAATTGCTGATCGGGCCGGGGCTTAGTCGTTCGCCACGCACGCTATTTACTTTCCCCAGAAACACGATAATAGAGGCGAATCTTTGACGAGAGTTCTCGGCCAAAATCAAACAACCGCCATCCTTTCCGCCGAACCGAGAAAAGTGAAAACAAACATGCCGCCAGCTTCAGATAGGGACAAAGTGGAGAGCCGCCGCCCATCGAAAATAGGTCCAACACACGGCGAACGCCTTCAAGCGCGACAAGGACAAGTTTGGCTTGCAGGCAGGTACCTTACCAATTCGGAAATAGACAAAAAAAAGTGGGTATACCCACCCCTTTCTCGGACGAAAGTGGGCACTCGGAAATCCAGCTCGCACGCACTTCATGTGTACGCATCTGAGTAGTGTTGTAATCCTTGTGTTCACGTGTTCGCTTACCTCGCCGAATAAGGAACGAGGTGCCTCAAGAATGGTATCGGGAAGGAGCTGGTGACATGGCCTGCTGGATAATGCCAAGGTTTGGCGCCTTGAGGTGCCGAATGCACCCCCAAAAAAAGTTTGTGATGACGCAAAAAAGTTAACGGCCGACCGAGCGGTTTGCTCAAGCAGGCAAAGCAAAAAAAAGTGTGGTGCTTTAGACTGCAACGGGCTTGGTTTTCCAGCCATAAATTTTCCAAGGAGAAAGCAGCAGCAATAGGAATGCCACCCCGCAGGAGTTAGCTCTACTGTGCATCTTCCTCGTTCAAGGTTTGATGCCTTGGGTTATCGAGTGAGGGCCGAGAAAAATATTGTAGCTTGCCTCTCTCGCACGGAACAGCCCGAAAAGCCGCGTCGGTGAGGCACAGCGAGATGGTTAGGAGAACAGCGGCACAGAGAGATCACACGGGTCGCGGTGCTTAGGTGTGGGCCAAGCTCACGCGTCGTGGGTTTCTTCATACTGCCGTGTTGCACAGAGTTTGTCGTGTCGTTGGTGGAGTTGCTCATCCTCTTGGCGTGTGTATATATATGGCTGTGCTTTGAAGGGAGTGGAGTGTTGTGTGCGAAAGCTGTCTGGGGTGGCGCTCTCTCTGCTGCTGCTGTCTGCGACCGAAAGTTCTGCCGCGGGAATTTCTGCACATGGGGCTCGAAAGCACCATGCTAAAACAAGCGGGAATTGACTCTTTACGCACGAAGGACGACGGGAATCCCGATTCGCAAAACGAACGGCCCGACTGCCCTTTCAAACTCAAAAAGGCGTGAAATCCCGTGTTTTTCTGGATTTTCACGGATAACAAAGCATGCGGGAAGCGGGAATCGGAGTTTGAAAGATGTCCAGCGAGCTGCTTGCCGGATATCTTCCCGTGCCATGTGGTTGCCGTTGGATACCGAAGGGGTCTGACATGCTTTGACATGTTCCCCCGCGGTCGGGTCCGCAGTCGGTATTTTTGCTTGCCAAAGATGCCATGGATACCGTGTTGCCGAGTTCTGAGAGGTTCCGAGGTTGTTCGATGTTCTGTCGTGCGGTGATGTGGAGGTCGAGTGTTCGATGTCCTGGAGTGGACTATAATGCATACAATTCGGACAAGTTGGGTAAAAAAATAGACAGAAGTGGGCACATGGAAAAAATAGTATAGGCCGGTGGGTATACCCAACCATGTCGGACAAAAGTGGGTACTGTGTTGAGGCCTTGCGCGCCGTGGTGGATATTCGGGCCAAAGGTGTGCCTGAAAGTCGGGAAAAAAGGATCCCGTGCTGTGTATTTCTCCCTGGCTACGATGAAGTACAGTATGTTGTTCAGATATCGGATTTGGGTGTCAAGGCGTTTGGGGCTCTCGCCTATGAAGCGCGCGAGAGATGGATTTCCGAGTACCTACTTTCGTTCGAGAAAGGGGGGTATATGTACACATGCACCCACTTTTGTCTATTTCCCCTACCAATTCGAATTTTCTAGCAGGACCGCCAGTAGGAACAAAGATGAGAAAATACACCGCCACCAATGCATATGTATGTACGTACGTACCGATGAAATGGCAGGATGCCTGCACACACCCTTTTGAACCCGCGAGAGGGGCTGATCAACCAACTGCTGCGTCTGTACAACAACTCGAGTATGCGCGTAAGGGCACAACAATCTGGTCTCAGACAAGACTTTGTGGGGCATGTAAACAGCTCCTTCAAAGTGTGTTGTACTGCTGTACTGGTACGAAGTACTTGTATCAAACAGCACCAGAGCACCAAGTCCCGCTACGGACAGGTCCGAAACTACGACGCGTAGAAGACCACCGTATGCACGCGTTTTCCCGCATGCTTACAGGCGCAACGCTGTCGGTCGGCCCTTGCCTGCGGCGGCAGAAGGATATGCAGCAGTGTGCGGATGCCCACGGCGCAAGATCCAACTGAAAAAAACGGTCCATTGATTTCATATCTTCTAGTGTTTCATCGGCTCTATTTGTACAAATATCGCAGCAGTATCCTCCGAGGCGCCGAGGGCCGCGTTTCCTTCGATTTTCGAAAAAAGGCCCGAGAGCCACCCCAAAACCCAATACTTTCCGCGTACCTCCGGTAAAACGACAACAACTTCAGCGTAGACAAAGGAGGGTCAATCAACACACACAGACAAGGCCTTTCCGGGTGTGGGTTTGTACGTGCCCTGCCTGTGTCCAACTCACCCTATGTCCAAGCCATGGGCTCGGGACGTACGGCTGTCTCAGGACGCTAGCCTCCGACAGCAGGCGCCGATTGAAAGCGGTCTTCTTGTATCGGAGCTGCGGAGGGGCTGGCTCCCTCTTGCCGCCAACGCCCGCCGCGCCCAGGTCGCTCTTGCTCTTCCCGGCCAGGAACGAACGGGCCCTGGCCCACGGGCGGCCACGCCGGAACCACTGTAGCACGAACCAACCGCACGCGAAGAGCAGGAGATAGTAGGCGGCGATAGACAGCAAGAGCAGGGGACCGCTCTGCTCGTACCCAGGGACATCCAACCACAGCAGGAGGGGGTGCTGCTGCCCTGACGAGAGCTTTCCTCCTACGCCTCCACCCGAAGGAAGAAACCTCGCCATGACTATCCCCTGAGTTGAGGGTGCTCTCCTGTGCTGGGCTGAACGGAGCCGGGGTGTTCTGTGTGCCGGACAGTTCGAGTTGGTTGGGAAAGGAACAAGGACCGGCGGCGACGCGAAATAAGTTAGGGGAACTGCGGGGGGGTGCATTTCCACGGAACCTGGGGACCGGTGACCGGACAACCAATCAACCAATCAACGGCCTCTGTGTTTTCATTGGTCGAATCATATGATATTCTGCAATCTTCGCATGCATACGTATGCATGTTGCGTATGCATGTTGGATGTTGCAGATATGGCGTATATTGCATTAGCGGGCGCGTTGACAGTTAAGCTTGATGACAATGTGCTTACGTCAAGCAAGAGCAGAGAGTCGAAGTACTACGCAAAACGGCCTCGAGAATGCGCTTGTAAGCGCTGTTCACATGCTATGCGCTTGTATGCGTTGTTCACATGCTCACTACATGTTCATTCCCACCTACCTTCGGATGCAGCCATCACAGCAGTGTAGCAGTATATGCATACTCAGCTTCCCATCAGATACATCCAGTGCCCGATTTCACGACTTCATTGCTTCTTCGAGGTGGCAGCGTTGGCATCCTTGCCGTGCATACACAAGTCAATCTTGCTTGGGTTGAGAGCGTGCTTTCTCTCGTGCTCTCTCCTTCTCGACAAGGTGGAAATAAATACAGCGACAGCATGCCAAGGTCCATGGAACGAAACATTCGGTAAAGTATTGTAAGCAGCCCAGAAAAGTGGAAAGAGGAGAATATGTCACTCTTAAAAGGCAGTGCCACTTTTTGAAAGATCGGGTTCACGTACACGTTGAGATTGTGACAAGAGCTTTTGATGCCATTATAATTGTCGGGCTGCTTACTGCATGAGGTGGAATTACAGCCTGCAATAATCCGAGTTCCATGCTAACCGTGGCAGGCCCACGGTGTTAGGGACGGCGGGAAAATACATGGTGTGTTCACCGATCACAGCGATGGACACATCTCAAGGAAGGATGTAAACGAATTCTCCCACCGCTGCATCGTGCATTCCTTCTACTTCGCAACTTCGAAATATGTCGCTTTCGGACCGGACCACAAGGAACACGAAACACGAACTACTGTACATTTCGTCACGCGCCCTCGTGTGAAGGCAACAACAGCAGCAGCAGCAACAACAACAACAACAACAACAACAACAACAACCCTAGCCCACAATAGTGCGAAGGGGATTTCTTTAAGAGCATCGCCAACCAAGAACGAGTCTAGCCATTGTCCCTGCCATGGTCTGTCCCGTCCGAGCCCTACGTGTTTCACTGCTCAGGCCTCATCTTCGGAATACTCGGAACGCATTCAATTACTTACGAAGAATGCAGTTGTCCACAAAACAACTCGCTCGCTTGTGCACCACGTGTACATCCGTGCCCCAGAGCAACCACTAGTTCGCGCGCATACGCAACCAACCCAGCCACAAGCCGCTACTACACCATTGAGAGCACAAGCTAAACAGTCCGCTCGACCAAAACACTAAGGACGCAGGGGCATATTCCCAACCCAACGATAACTCGTCGCCCCCGGAAAGGCTGTGGCTATCTCCACAGGTCAACGAAGGCACGAAGATAACGAGACTCGCACGCCTCGGGGGTAGTTATCGAAACCGAGTCATCGACCGAACGGGAAGTCATCGCCCCTGGCAGGAGGGAGTTCCCGCGGAGGCCGTCTCGCACCCCTCTCTCGCCGGAGCATTTCCCTGCCGGTTCAACGCAACCATTGTCAGAGCACGCGGGTCAATTGCAAAGCGGGTAAACAATAAAGTGGCTGCCGTCGTCGGTGCTGCCACGCGCATGTCCTTCGGTTTCCGATACATGTACCTTCGCAAAATGATATCCCCTGTCAGCACGCAGAAAGATCACAGGGCGGGCAAACCTGCCCGGTAGCTCGATGTGATGCTCGTCCTATTGTTCTCAAAAATGTTGCGACAACGCAGGAACGAAGCGGAGAAACAAACTATGATGTAGAAATATTAAGATTAAGTCACGTCTCAAGGCAAACAGGTCGGCTGCTTCGCACGGAGACTTGTGGGTGACATGACTGACCCAGACAGGGCTCGACACAAGCACAGCAGTCGCGCGAAAAAACATGCGACACCACAAACGCCGGGCAGACATCTGCATTGCCCCGCCTTCGCACCGCCGGCGGTGGCGACTTCTCAACGGTGTTTCCAACAGTCAAGTCGCACCTGCGTTCTTCGCAGTCCTCGCAGTCGAACGTCCCGAGCCCGTTGCAATAGGTGCACTTCTTGGGCATGGCGGACGCCGACACGAAAAAACCCTTTCCCCCGCATTCGCTGCACTCTACCTGCGAGGATCAGACAGCGCGGTTGAGGGGGGATCAAGCTCAGATGCACTGGAGGCACTGCTGTGGGAGTGAGGCCCATTTATGCATCTTCCACCTGTTCGTTGAGTTGGAATCGAGACTTTAGAGCATGTCAAGGACCAAAAAATCCGTTGCAGTTGGGTACAAGTATATGCATATGGGCGGGTGTGAGCATCAGTCATCTACCTACCTTCCGACGTTACATGTGGAAGGAAAATATCAGCGTCCACCTGTCGCGTGATACGTTCCCTCGAAAACACCACAGCGACATACTCCCCGAGGCAAAATGCCTACGCGTGCACGCCATTGGACGGACGCACCTGGTTGGTGTTGTCGCACGTCGGGCACACGTATCCCCCGGCATTCCCGTACTCATCGAAATCCTCGTCGTCGTCCCACAAACCGGCCGCATAATCCTCGTCCCTGACCATTCCCTCCTCCTTTTCCCGTATGCGCTCCGCGGTCACCTTCGGGATAAGGGCCGCGAAGCCACCGAGCATGACCGCCTGTACCGTGCCGTGGAGCCAGACGCTGAACTCTGGAGGCTGGAAATGGAGACCAAACAGCATACGCGTGCCATGCCCACCGCCAGTTCGCCCTGTCACGCGTGTCGTTTCGTTGGTTCAATCAATCCTTTTGGTCGGTAAGGGTTTGGTCTAAGATGTGATGCTTTGAGCCTGTGGTGCGAGACTGATTGCTTGACCAAGCGAAAGAAGGCAAACTGCTCGAGGCACTTTCCTCTGGCGATAAAATGACACCCGTATCAGCACTTGGTATCAGCATTTTAGCCCAAGAATTCATGGAAGATTGGCGTACGAGCCTGGCGATGAGACCCTTTGGTTATTTTCACGAATCGACCGCCCACGACCGCCCGATGAGGCCTAACCCACCTCCTCGTCCCGTACACAAAGGGCCCCTACCGAAGAAGTTTGCCAAAACAAAGAACTTGAGCACAATTTGCGACGTCGGTTAGGAACCTCTGCACTAGAACCTATGTAGCGGCCATTGTAGCATGAACCTGGGAACTGACAACCCCAGCCGCGGCCAAAGCTAGAGGCTCTTTACTGCGGGCGCTACAGTACCAGTACCTCAACTCCGTGACTCTCAATCTACACGGGGGGTGCACTCCCGTACACCGAGGGGGAGTAACAGCAGTAACAGCAGTCCTGCAGGAGTGCTGGGGACCGTGCGCAGCGTGTGTGTCTGTGGTAAAGAGTGTTGAGGATTTGGATGGGTCCAGGCGGGGTTGGGTGTCGAGTTTTGATACATGGCGGCGTTGAGGTGCACTCTCGGCTGATCGCGCAAGAATCCATTTGAATCCATTGCTAATCTGTCTCAGACTCTTTTTTATGATAGAGATGGTTTCGTTGTGTCATATTAAGAAAAAAAAAAAATAAATAACAACAACTGACAGCAGCGGCCTACATTGTATCAGTATAGAAGACGTGCAGCACATGTATTTTACATACAAAAAACAAAGCAGGATGTCGCCCCCGGGCAACCGACTGTTTGCTGCTGGCGATGAGAACGACACACAACGCTTCGTGCATTGCAAATAGATACCGTATGTAGACGATGGTGGCCCCTGGTCGGCGTATTACGTTTTTGTGCAGCCAACGGCGCGCACACCCACCGGCTTCGTGGAGGAAGAAACAGGAAAATCCTGCAACTACAGACGGTGGGTGGATTTCAAAATGTGCTTTGAAAAACATGATCCATGCTGTAGCGGGACAGCTGATTGACGCGATACAAACGCCGAAGGGACCAAAATCTGCACACAGGGTCAAGACAAGGGTACTATAGGCCAGCAACAACGCCAAAAATTACTGCGGGGTGCTGCTCACAGGGCGGCTTCGAGAAGGAATGTTGTGTATGCGGCTGAGCGTGCGTGCGGTGGAGACAGGCCGCTCAAACATCAACAAACACCACCCGAACCTCATTCCTCCCCATCTCTCATTTTTTCTCTCTCTGTTACTATGTTTCTCCCTCTCACTTTGCGTGCGTCGTCTCCCTTCACCAGTCACCTCAAACCAATTGCTCTGGCTTTTAACTGTCCTAGCCGTGAAGCTTCCGGCTGCTGCCGCCGCCAGAGGTGTTTGGCTGCCGCTTGCTCCTTGCCTGCTGCCGCGTGGTCGTTTTCTTTGAAAGGCAACAGCCCCAGCCACAAAGCCGGGAGTGCCGCTCGCTCGTCCTGTACGCCTAACGAACGATTCCACACCATCGCAGTAGAATAAGGCAATGGCCCATGCTAGCAGGAGCGAACGCATCGCGCCAGCAGCGAAGTGGACAGCAGAGCCAGGGCAAAACTGCCGCTGCCCCCCCCGTACGGCAAAGCATGGCGGCCGGGGAGCACACAGAGCGGGGAGTGTGGAGATTGTATACACATTTTCGTGAGCATTCCACGCAACCCCCCGGGTCCGCGCGTGTGAGCGTGTGCACAACAAGCTTGTCGTCCCGCCCCAGCCCTTTTCGTGGCCCACCCTACAGCAGCCCCGCCGCAGCTGTTGACTGGATCTGATGATCGACCAGGACTATGCGGAGCTTTTGGGGCGCTCCCCCCCTTCCGGAGAGGTGTTGGAGTGGACCTTCCCCGCTCGCGCGCTGGCGGATGCGTTCGTCTTGCTGCTGGTCGGTACCCCTGCTCTCTGTTGCACGCTCTACATGACAGGCTTCTCCCGGGAGGAGAGCTTTCACGGCGGGGGTGCCGAGTTGCGGGTGAGTCATTGCCGCACCATGCTGCAGGTAGAACTTTGCTGTCGTCGCCGGTTGCTAGGCGCTTCGGGTATCAGGACCGCGAAAGATTTTTGAGCACGCACTGATTGTACAATAATTTATCTGCTGTCCAGAAGCTGTTCTTCATGCTAATAGTGCTGCTGTAGCTACAGCAGCAGCGGGACGTCGGGGAGGCTGCTGCCGCTGTCTTTACTGCCGTAGGTTTGCACTCATGCCCCAACCTTTTCGGTGAAGGTTTGCCTTCGATGGGCTGCAGATGCGGATGCTGGGACCAGGATTGTTCGGTTGTTGTATTCGACAAAGAGAGGATCGTCCGCGCTGACCTGTGCGATGATCGAAGGCGACGTTGTTCTCGTAGACTACAAGTGCCGGTTAGCAGGTCAGGGTGGTGTGTTCTCATACCCTCCGCGCCGTGCGTGGACAAGTCGTCGCCGCTGTATTTCTTAAACGCGTGGAACAAAGCCATGGAGGGGAAACAAGCGGTTAGGTTGGTGTGCAATGTATTCTAACCAACGCTGATAAGAGCAGGTGATACATCGTCGTTCGCGCAGCGCGACAAACGCCAACAATCGTGGAAATCCCGTTGAGGTTCCCCCCCCCTTCCGTGCTTCGGGCTGGAACCTACCGGGGGGTGTTACTTTAAGGGTAGCAGAGGGTCTAAGGGTGGGGCAGCGAAGATTTACATAGTGAGCTTGAGGGAGGGAGGGCGGGGGGCACACCGACAAGGTTGTGTAAAAAACCTGCGCGGTACAGGCATGGCGGTGTTAGGTTGGGGGCATGCATCACCGCAGGCCTGTGCAAGGCAACTCTTCCTTTAGGCGGCAATGATGCATGGCCTCATTTTTATGGCGCGCGCGGGTCTTTTCATGATTCCCCATTTTGGGGGTAGTTGACCGTTGACCGCCGAACGCGTACGCGTCGGCTGGACCTGCACCGATGGCAAGAGGGATCTGACCAGATGTCCGGCACTGCTGTTGTTGCGGTGAAGACAACGCCGACCACGGGATATAGTTTACCTCCAAAAATGCCGTTTGTCCCATTCGATGTGCGGTGCAGAAGTTGGTACTCAGCCTGGCTTTGGTGCTGTCGGCGTCCCGCCCTGCTCAGTTGTCGCTTCGTTGATGCACCGGGGTGTAGGACAGGACAAGGTGCCATGGCGATTTCTACAACGCTACGTCTCTCGCCCGTCGCCGATAAAATGCCCTCGTCGTTTAAAAATCGGCTATGATATGTTATTGTACCAAGTGCAAACGTGAAGGCCGCCCAAATCCATAGGCACTTTTCGGCTTTATGCGGGGACCACACATGTGACACAGCAGTGTTGATATTTGATGTAAACCTTCACTACCCTTTCGGTCCTCTTGTGTCCTCGCAGATTCCGACCCTCACGCAGCTTGGCATGCGGAACAACCCCGTCGGGTTCACCTTTAGAGCCGGCATTCAGCTGGCCGCCGTCGTCGCTGTCCCTCTCTTTTGGTGAGCTATGCATATGCATGCAGTCGTCAACTTCCCCGCCGCACTACGATCGGCCCTCTGTTCTTGTGTTCCGACAGGTGTATCGTAGGTTAGGGCTGAACGAATGCTACACACTCATTTTCGTGTATTGTTTCATTCCATTAGCCCTGTCACTGCGACTGCTGGCTTGTGCCACACATTCTTGCACTACAAGGTGTTTATTTTCGAAGTACGTACGATATCTTCTAGCACTACTAGCGATGCCCGGTCTCCTATCAGACGCGTCGACCGTTGGTCACACCACGAACGATGAATGTGATGAGCACTCCCACGAACATCCTCCCACCTTCGCCCCCCCCTCAATGCTTCCACCCTGCCATAACCAAGGTGCGTCAAATTGGCCCATCACCAGCGACTACAAGCCCGCACGGGTGTCGCGCGTTACGACATCGAGGCCGAGGGAGCCATAAGGTGGGTATCGGGGGCCTGGATCACGGGCGCGCTGGGGGCCATGCTCATGTACGCCGCGGCCAGCGTGCCGGGGGAAGAGGGGGCGTCGTTCTCGCCGCAGGGCGTGACTCACCTGGTGCTCACCACTTCGGCGGCGTGCGGGATTTTGGGGCAGGCGGTGTGCACGGCTTGGGCGCTTCGGAAGGCCAGGTGTGTACGGGTGTCGGGCCGCGTGTACATCCACTTCATGCGTGGTCATCGTCAGAATAGAGAACATGCTCTCACATGCTGGGTGACCGGCACGAAGCACGAAGCGCACCTAGGCGTTGCGACCACGAGGCAAAGCTTGTGCGGGCGAGAGGAAGGGAAAGCTTGGTGTTGGATTTGGGGGGGGGGGGGGGGGGGGGGGGGGG
>FN649748.1:2965894-3018754 GCA_000310025.1 Ectocarpus siliculosus
ATCACGTGGTAACATGGGCAGGAACACCTTCTCATGCATTCTCGTTCGTATTTCCTTTCTACACCATGTCATTGCTTTTGAGGGTGGCGCTTGGTCCACACAAGACCTTGGCTAATCATCGGTTGATCCTCCCCGCCGTGTTTGCTTTTTATCGCAGGACGGCACGGCCCTGACGTTTTCCCCACCTCTACCCCAGGCAAAGCTGGCGGCCATCCGCCGCGTAGGATTCGGGACAGCCGACAAGTTTTTCGTGAGGTAAAACCTAAGTTTTTTCACTTTCACTCTAAACTTCTGCCTCTTGTCTACGACAGCAACCTCATGTAACCATGTACGTGAGATTTGTCCTCGACGGGGTATCTGTTTGATGGTGGGAGGCGAGGCTGCTGTTGTTTAGCGGTAATAGTTGGAAGCGCTGACGTTGTCGATGTAGCGCGTCGTGCAAGCAACGCGAGCGGGTGTAGCAGGAGAGGTTTCGCATGAGACACTTGTTTGTGTTGGTTCAAGGTAAGTGTCTAGAAGGGTCTTAGTGGTTTTTGTCGACCCTACGCAGTACCCCCATTTGCCGACGGCATTGCAGCGATCGTCTGCCCCTTGGAAAGATGCAGCCAAGTCGTTGCGTGTCACCCGGTTCATCTTGCTATCCCCAGATTGAGTTGTAGACTTCGCCCATAGGACCGCGGATGATGCTCCCGACCCAGCTGTTGCGAGATCGTACGAACGTTGGCTTCCTGGCAGGTGTCGCGGTATGTAGTAAAGCCGGCCCCAAGTGATCTTTCGTCTTGTCGACAAATGTGTTGACTCGCTAGGGTACCCCGCCTCGCAATATCTGACGGACGATCCAGGTGCACCCGTATGGGCTCGGCGGGCAGCGGCAGGGCCGGCCCCGACGCGTCGCTCAACGTCGGCGTCTTGAGGCCGATAGAACAGCAGCAGCAGCAGCAGCAGCAGGGGCGGCGGCGGTGGCGAGATCGAGGAAACAACGGTCACCAGAATCCCTCGTGGGTGGACGACATCTTCTCCTTCCACTCGGAGGGGCGTTACGTCTACTCGTGGCTCACGGGGGCCTCGGCGAGGGCCGCGGAACACACCCAAGACGCGGACCACGTTACCGACGCCCTCCTCTCTCTGCTGCGAACCACAACGCGGGACCCCTCCTGGCAAGCGGCGCCCGAGCAGGACCAGGAACAGGACCAAGCCTTGGACGACGTTGGGCGAGGAACAACGGCTGCTGCGGCTGGGGCGCTGGTGCGGTCCGACTGGTTCTCCAACCCGCTGTTTCGTGGATCGTACTCGTACCTTGGCACGGGCTCGTCGCCGGCGGACATGGAGGAGCTCGGTCGGCCGCTATCGGCTCCCGCGGGGGTCGACGCAGAAGGCACCGGGAGCGGTCCTACCGGCGACGGTAGGCGTCTTGGAGAAGAAGATCGAGAAGAGCCTGCCGGAGAAGGTGATGGGGGTGGTGGTTCTCTCTCTCGTGCGAGGGTTCTCTTTGCCGGAGAGGCCATGCACGCGCGCTTCTTCTCGACGGCCCACGGGGGTTTCGATACCGGCCGGCGTGCGGCGAGGGAAGTGCTGGCGAGTTGCGGCTTCAAAGATTGCTCTGATCCGCTGCACAAGCCAGAGGCGGTCGAATTTGACGCTTGATTTTGGATGCATTGACAAGGAAGCAGGTGGTGTCGATGTGTGGTTGTACTACGACACCTGCTTCGTTCGGCAGCGATGGTTTCATGTTTATCTCGACTTGGACAGTTTCTCCCGGCGGTGTGATATTCATCCGCATACGAAAATGGGCAAATTTTCTTTGCCTTGCCCTTTTGGATGATAATTTGTTGTGATAGCCATTCTGTCAGGTAGAACGGTGATATGTTTTGGTCTTGATTGGTTACGGCCAACTGGCGAATTTATCTTCCTCGTCTCTCTGCTGAATGACCTGGAGTTCGCCGCGCAAGACCAATTTAAACCAGCACTTGTGTTTCATCGAAATTCCCCTAGTATAGACAGCTGGTTTCCCTGTGAAGGGCCATTGATATATTTTATGTAATCCTACAGCGGTTTTAGCTTCGCCCAAAGGTGCCTCCTTTTGGACACTAGGGGTTCAGCTACTTGGCTCTTTCGGTTGAGAATGTACGGGGTGAGGTCACATTGCCGAGAGGTATGCGATGACCAGACTTTTCCCTTCGAACCAGGAGCTTTCCAATGCTCTCGATTATAAGAAGTCGCCACCACTCAAAGAACCCTTCTTATTTTGCCCGAAGCCCGCATCTTATTTTGTCTTTGGGGTAGATTTACCTTACATCGATAATATGTAGGTTGTGGTGTTGGCTTCTGTACTGAACACACGTCCTGCTGGTCAAGTTGTTTGGTCTCCATATTATTAAGCCTGGTGTTCTCCCTCCGTAAGCCCCAGGTTCCTAGGTGGCGGTGCGTTCTATATGAATGAAAAGTGTGTGTTCGAAACGTGGACACCTGAAGATTTAGTAAGCCCCTCCTGTTAAACCACACACCTATGGCGTCGTTTAGGGCAACTCAGAATGTGCGGGCGCACCCTTGCTGAGTAGCAGGACAACAAGGGTATCTACTACTACGACGGTTTGTGCGGTACTGCCTTCACCGATGTGCGGAGACGAATCAATCAAGGGAGCTTTGTGTCCATGTTGGACATCGTTGGCATGCCTATTTCTGCGCTGGCAGTGAACAGGTCGCTGTGAAGCACACCCAAGAAGCGCAACACGTCCTGTTTGTAGGAGAGGTCGAAGCCCCGGTATTCATAGCATTTGACAACGGGGATTACTGTTGGAAGTTACGATTGGGGAACTTTACGAATGAATGTGATATTTCTATTTGCGCCTGTCTGTCAACAGGAAGTGTCAGAATGAAGCAAAGGATGGCGGGACGAATGGAGACAGAGGCAGAGGCAGAGAGAGCGTGAGAGTTTAGAGGGGAAGAGGAGAGAGAGATAGACAGATGGATAGAGAGAGACAGAGATAATCAAGGAGACCCGGAAAGAGAGGGAGAGGGAGAGACAGAGACAGAGACAGCGACAGTGATGTCTACAGAGTTGTGGTTCTAAAGAATTTGAGTACAGTAGTAGGGCTGAGAAAGGAAGAGTACCTAAGCGAAGAAGTAGGGGTGTCCTCAATGTTCGTGATAGTTGCTGCTGTTCAATGGCGTGTATGTATGCCGAAGTAGGCTGGGCCGGAGCTAGTTGCAGTTTCTCACATTGCTGGTGTTGCAACATATTGTATTGGATCATATGCATAGGGCCGGAACTATTTGCAGTTCTGCAGTTCAGCACTTTGCCAGTGTGTGTTCTGTTCAATTCTGGATTCTTATGTCTTGTTTTCTCTCGCGTTGGGTGCTTCGTTTTCGCGGTCAAAGCTGTACGACCTCTACATGGTATTGTATACGAAGCACTCTGAGTCCACGTACGTACCAGGCGAAGGAGCCAGCTGCGATGAGAGCCGGCATCGCAAAGGCATGGTGCCAGGCTCCCTGTCGCTACGGCGAGATGTACAGTAGTAAAGCAGCAAGAGAGTGATTTCCAACGGAAGAATTTTCATTCCGAGAAAGAACCGCCCGACCTCCAGCAGATGGCAACGTTATCAGGTTTCATGCGCAGCAATCCCAGAGTACCCTTGGTGACCACCCAATGTGTTGATTCGTCTTTTCTTAAAATAGGAACGCATGGCCATCGGTAGACTGAACAAAGGGGGCGGTGACTCCAGTGGGATGAACCATTTAGGACTCGGATAGTACGCAAAGCTACCGTTCACACCCTCTTCTTCAGTTCCGTCAGTTTTCACTCTGTCCAATCGTCGTTCATTGAGGGGAGGATCGAGGATCGAGTACTACTGGCCATGGACGGCGGTTGCCATGCGGCAGCCATTGCCCCTTGTTTTAATCTGGCTCACACTGCCAATAGCAGTAGACGCGCCCGGATGCACGATATTTAGCCGTACTTCACGGTGCTGTAACTCGGCTCGCCCTTGGAGTCTAGAGCTCGCGACAGGGGCGCCGTGATCGTGAGAGTGGCACGCCCACGTCGGCGAAGACGGCCGAAAAAATTGTTTGAACCCCATTTACCACATTGATTGAACATACGTTTGAAAACCGAGGAAGATTGCATTCCATATGACTAAAAGGGTGCCACACACAAAACGCCCGACCAGTACCTAACACATATCATCTGCACCTTCCCAACATAACATATATGAGACACACAAGACAACCACCAAACTGTCTTGTTGAGCCTGTTACCCGCAGGGGAGATGTCCCTATATGCTGTCTGGGAAATCGTAGACATACAGGTACTTTTCTGACGCTATGAATCCATTGCTAATTTGTCTCAGACTCTTTTCTATGATGGAGATGGCTCCGTGGTGTCATATTAAGAAAAAAAAAACAAAACAATTAAAACCGTTTTTCCGCACCGCAACGTCTAGCTCAATGACTGAAATAATAGTGGTTGCGTGCATTCACCGTGCTGTAACTCTACTCGCCTTTGGAGTTTCGCGCTCGCGACAGGGGCGATGCGATCCAGAGAGAGACTGGCCCCCTGCAGCGGGCAACAGCCGGCGAAAAAAAAAGTCTCAAGGCGACCGCGAACTGATGCACCGAAAAAAAACGTCTTGCTTTTAGAGTACAACAACAATGGTTGAACTCTTGCGTCTCAGGCCTCCGACATAATTGTAGTTAAGTCTATACTCACAGGATGGTCGTCGTGACGTGATACATTTCTTGTTATTTGTAAGAAAAAAATAAAAAGATGGCTCGATTTTTGTATTTCTACAGCAGTATGGACCAGACGCCGACTGTACATAGAAGTCGTACGAGTGTCGACTTAGTTGTGCTGTCACAGCATCTTCCACGCACTTCTGCCAGTGCTGGTTTGTTGATTGGAGCCTTGTAGGTCGAGATACAGCCGTGATATTCTCGGGTTGTGGAGGCAAAAGTGAACCAGAGCAAAAAATTGCATGCATATTTAGCTCGATTACTGCTGTGTTTTTGCTTACAAGCAGTATGGACTAGACGCCGAACGACGTCCGCGTACTACGGCAACGACCTAACTGGATCGGATACTTCCTGTCACGGCGAACCACAGTACAATGCGATGCAAACATCCGTTCGTGTGTCGTGCGGCTGCCACATGTGTCGGACGACAGGTACACGTAGAGCTCTCGCCATGTTGTTGTCGTTACCGCGCAGTAGGACCCCTCGGAGATCATCCACATGGTGCTACAACGACAGCAGTACTACTGTACTGCTGTACATAGATGTCGTAGGAGAGTGGAGTTGTGCTGTACGGCATCTGACACGCACTCTCCTACCGGTGCTTGCGTCGATTGGAGTCTTGTAGGCCGAAATACAAGAGTGGGTTGGGATCCCGGGTTGTGGAAGCAAACCTGCTTGCAACAACAGAGAAGGCGGTGTTCTATGTCCTAATGTATCCCGCTCAACTTTTTTTTTTTTTTTGCGACATGTGGTTGCATATTTCTTTGCCACTGCCGAAAAAGACCGCTGGATCTTTACGCAGTCCATCTTTCGCATTTATCATTTTACACCGAACGACGCAGGACGGCTTCATCATTGTTGTTGTTGTTGTTGTGTCTTCACATTAAAAACCGTACCGATCTCTCTCTACCCAGTACCTTCACACAATTGTATGTATGTCCGTACTTGTGGGTTACCAGTTGGAAATTGTGGGAATCCCTTCATTCCGAGAGAGCCATAGGTCGGCATCCGGCCTTTTCTTTTTGTACGCTCTTTTCTTCTTGTGAAGTTTTGACGTTGCGCTTGCCATCGTCGATTAAGTTTTTGTGTCTTCAAACCTTCTCAGCCGGCCTTCAAACTTCTTGTTGATAAGTCTCCGTGGTAACTTCTCCGCGCATGAGTCATATGCGGTTATGACCTGCGCTTTGACTTTCACGATGGGTATTTTACCTCCCCGTCTTGCATTGGTGAGTACCTGCGTTATATGGAAGGATCGTTCCACGACGCAAACGTCGACGTCTCCTTTTTTTTTTTTCCTTCGCACTCCTTCCTTGCCGCGGTTTTCACACCGACCTCGAACTTCGAACGTGGGGTGCAATTTCCTCTCTTCGTACCTTCCTCGTCGGCCTTCTCCATCGTTATGTACATAATGTATACCTCGATTTTTCGGCTTTTCGATTAACCGATAGACAAGACTACGGACTGACATGCCCCTTTCACCCCCGACGGGACCGCGCGCTCGTCGAGTGCCGAAATTCTTCACCACTTCCTTGCCTCTCCCAACACCGTCCCTTCTTCCCGCCCCCACAAATCCTCTCCCCTTCTTCTTCTTCCCTTCCTCCTGGACACTCACCACCATCCGTCCTGGATGTTGGCCCCCAACCCCATTGGGGGGCGGGGGGCCAATCCTTAACCCTAGTACACTACTACAGTACGTCCCCATAAAAATACAATGGAATGAACAAAACCAGTGTCTGTTCTCCAAGAACACGATCACACAACAACAATAAGCATTTGAGAAAACACACAAGGACATAAAATGACGGCGCATACATCTACGTAGTCTCGGCCAGCGGGGACCTACCAGCAGACACATTCGTTTGAAAATGCTAGACTTGCGAACTGCTCGCAGAATACTGGAAGATATTCAACCCGGAACGAACAAGAGGAGTTAGACGGACCAGATCAGCTCCATCATGTACGCTTATTTTTACATGACTCGAACACGAATAGAAGCACCACCGCAACCTTCTTACTTTCACTACCCTGCAGATCTTTGTATATTGCACCATCATGCACACCCTCTCGCTTCTTGAGAGGGACACAAGACATGTAACGACATATCGGGGATTAAAAGAGTACCGCCCGAATCATACCTAGGTATCAACCCCTCTCCATTCATTCTCATTGGTCGGACGGACGTGGTACATCAACGAGAGATAAAAAACCCGTGGTTCAAACAATACGTACGTGTGTATATTAACTGCTAAAGGGCTCTTCCGTGTAACACTAATTTGACTTCTTACATAGGTGTGAAGTCGTGTATTGAACCCACCCCAAACAAAACCCAGTGCTGGTTGACTAGAATAGGCCAAACAATCAAGTCCGGACGATCGGTAGGGTCTCGGATTGCGTCGGGTGTGATGGCGGCCTTGTAGCTTCGAGTTCTGCTTAAGGGATCGTTGTCGGGGATGCGGTTGATACAGATTCTTCCAAAACTGCTTCGATGACTGCAGCCGGCGCCGGGGTCGTGGCCATCGCGGATTATTCTGAATCCTCTGATACCGTTTCGCTAGCTGGCGTGGTTGGAGCCGATGTTGGGGATTGTGTTGGGGACGATGCTTTTTCCGGCACAACCGTCGTCGACGCGGTGGGTGTGGGGGATTGTGTGCTGTCGACCACCACGGTATCCTCCGCCACCGACCCAGTTGAAATGGGAACCGCTGTGACGGCCACTTCTACGTCTTCCTCGTTGGCAGGAGATGGTGTTGGGGATGTCGTTTGGGCCAATCCTGCATCCTCCTCCACCGACCCAGTTGAAGTGGGAACCGATGTGACGGCGGCGTCCTCCTCGGCCGATAGAGTCGGTGTTGGGGATGTCGATTGGGCCAATTCTGTATCCTCCGCAACCGATCCAGTTGAAGTAGGAACCGCTGTGACTGGTGCGTCCTCCTCGGCGGATGGAGTCGGTGTTGGGGATGTCGTTGGGGCCATTCCCGTGTTCCCTGCCGCCAGTGACGATGTTGGCGGAAGCGTTTGGGCCGATACAACAGACGATGGATCTTCCGAAATGTCGGGGAACAGCAAAACCTCTGCCCCCATGTCGAAGTAGTCGAGGTTGAAACCAGCGCTGACGACGCATAGCCAGATTTCGGTCTGTCCGGTGGCGAGGGATTGACCTCCATTCCTGAAAAACGGTGTCAAACAGAGTATGAGTAGACATGAGGGCAGAGGCCACGGAAAGGGGGCGGGGAGGGCCTTGTTCTTCTATTCTTGGGCGTTTTTTTGTGTGTGGCTCGACCACTGGCCGCACGGCGAGCACAGGAAAGACGGCGGGTTACATGTGGTGTTGTCGGTTCGTCGACCAAATGAACGCAGGCATGCACATCGGATGAAGCGGAGGAAACGAGACGTGTGGTTGGCATATTTCACGCAATTTCTCCCCGTGGAATATGAATCCAGTCCAATTTAGACCAATTTGGGTTCTTCTTGAGCCAAAGCAGAGTGCTTTGCTGAACGCGAAGACTTGGAAGTTGTTAAGGCGGAAGATGCGGCCTTCCAAGGTGAGAAGACTCGTGTCGCATAGTTCATCTACAACTGATTTCTCGTACGGTATCCGGGACACGACGGAACTACTTCTGAGCAAGGACTCAAGGTGCCAACTCACCTCCCGAGGACCCCTTCCCATAAGGAAATGTTGAGTCCTTGCAAACACACAGAATCAACTCAGTCAAGCCTACACACCACACCGTCGCCCTACAACGTATGATCACCACCGCGGTACGCCGACTCACGCTTCCACGGTTTCGTAGCTTCCCCACGCTCCCGTGTACGGCGCGGTAACCAGCCCGCTAAGGTCCGTCGCATCATCGTCGTCGCAACCACCCCCCCCCGTCACGACACGAAAGGTGCCACGCTCGTCGATGTTGGTGTACGGGCTAGACACGGAGAAACTGAAGCCCAAGTCCGAGACTACATGTGGTCATCATTGACCGGAGAGAGTGTTTGTTCAGACGGGGGTAGGGGGAGACGCAGTCAGGTGTTAGTGTCTGCCTTTCTTGAAGCCGTGGGCGACGCATCCCTTCTCGCGTGGAATATGCTCACCAACATCCTGCGGCGACATATTCTCTAGGGTTTGCCGCGAACGGGTGCTACGCATTTGGCCTTCCCTTCTCTTGGAGCCGCAAACCCGACTCAAGGAAGCGGCTATGCATGGTCGCCAGCATGCAGCCGTCCACCGACATCGGAAACATCGCCATCACTTACTATCCTCCGTGACGTCGATCGTGTACCGCAAGTACTCGCCGCTCCTCATCCACCCGACGTTGTACCCGTCCCCATTGATCGAGATGTCCACATTTTCACTCGGACGGAATTGCTGTTGTTCGGAGTATTCGGTTGAACAGAGGGCGAATAAGGGGCGTAGGTTAAGGCGTACAGCCTCGCAATAGCGACAAGGTACGGCCACTTGAGGCAGTAGGCTTACGGCAAGTCGAACGACCCATGTTAAAGAGAAAGCTGGGCGCTGGTACATAGACACGCGAAGTAAAAAGACGATCGCCGGGCGGAACCCGCTCCCCGTTAAAACGTCCCACTTCACTCACTGGAACCTCCAACCTTCCGACCTATTATACCCAAACACTACTCTGACAATCCCGTCCTCCCGACTCACTCCTCCGTTGTTGCCTGCATCCGTGTCCGAGTATCCAACACCTTCCCCTCCGTAGTCGAATTCCTCCCCCTCTATTCTGCCCGGGATGGTAGCAGGGACGCCGTCGAAGGCGCCGGTTGGAACGACCGGAGCAGGTGTTGGGATCGGAGGTTCGGCAAGGTCCACCTGGGTCCAATTATGTGCGCAGATGATGGCCAGCGCGCGATATTAGTGAGCACGGAGGAGGGGTGTAGGGTTTGCTCCATTGAAGAGGAACCGTTGTCCATCACGTCCATTCCCCTGGGAAGAAGCACTTTAGGCATACTCAGGGCAAGAAAGCGTGAATTGGTTGGGTTTTGTCATAGTCCGCATGCAGGAAAAGGGCTTTGACAACAGGCAGCGGGTCGAGGGCGTGAGCTGAGAACGAGTGAATGCCTCCGGTGCCTTGGAAAGGTTCTCGAGTAGTACAAGTTAATCGGTAAATGTAGACCATCCGACTAGTCAACGTTGACTAGTCGGATGGTCTAATTTTACCGATTACAAGTTCCCAGCAACTATCCTTCGTACATGAGTAGCGAGCGTTCTCTTCTTGCCTGGCCCGCCCATCGTTTAGTTCAGGTTTTGATGATGTTGTTCTGGAAGGAACTCACAAACGGCAGCTTGACCCTTCAGCATCGTGTTCTGCACCATTTATTACGTGGCGGAATATATGTGCATCCTTTCGATCCAGCACCCTATTCTCTATGCAACACCTAGCAACTGGGCAGACTTGTCCACACTGAAGGCAAAACGCCGGTCGAAAGCGCGCGAACCTCGTCGTGGGAGCAGTAGGTGGAGCATGCAGGCCTCGTGGCAGCCCAGTAGAGCGCCCAAGCCCGCTTGAGACCGGAGTCAGTCCCGCTCGTGCTAAGCAGGAAGTTCAGCGGTAAAAGCAATGTAAGCGACAACAAAACACCACGCAACACGTCGAAACGGTACAGGCGTTTGATATCCAATATTTCCTCCAACATGATTAGCGGTCAGTACCCAAGGATGCTTGGTGGTGATGGCCGGACAACGGCCTACTGTAGCTTTGGTGGGAACAACGGCGGCAGCAGTGCAGATAGGGTTACCAGCTCCCAGCTGTAACCATCACATGTATGTCCCATGTACTTTACACTATGTCCAAGAGATGATGAGGGTAAAATCGACAACGTCTGCGAGCAACAACCGCTCATTCGCGAAGACTTGTTTTTCGTAACTCTTCGAGTTCATTGGATTGGTTAGCGAAGCACTTGAACCTTTGGGGAGGCACGAACTGCCCTAACATGATGTTCCTGGCTGGTGGCACACTTACAGCATTTTCTCGAACGCCTCGTTCTTCTGGATGGTGGCATAGCTCATGTACAAGACCGTGTTCCACGTGCCCTCCGCGCTCTCCACCACAGACTCCAGTCTCTGCGCCAACCATCGGGTGGCCAATATCAAACACGACATCCACATGGTATTGCTGATTGTTGTGGGTGGCGTTTTGGTGAATATCCACGATTCGAAGAAGCATGTCGGGGAAAGCGGCGGTTCTTCGAGGGATTCCCGCGGCTGGAGAAAAAAGTACCTTTTCGCAAGCACGAGGAGGAGCAGGCTTTCGAGTGCCGTCCCCGAATCGAGACTGCGGTCGCAAGTATCATCAAATGCGTGGAATCCCGGAGAGTTTGACCGATATGTGGCAAAGGTTCGGTTTGGCCACGGGGTCGACAATTTTGGAAAACCCATATCTGCTGGTGGAATCGGCCGCGTGGAGATAGTTTGTACTCCACAGGCTTTTTGTGCATGCATCCTGTCGCGAACAAGGACCCTCACAACACACAAGCAAACCTCAACGTCTGTGGACCGCGAGGTCCGCTCGCGTGTTGTGATGGATGAAACGTTAGAGCACGCGGTTCGTTGAAACGTTGAGACTTAAAAACAAAAATTGCGCCGAGGAAAGACATATGACGCCCTGTGGTATCAGACGCCAGTCTCCGAAGGCATGCCTTCTTTATCATTCAGCGTTGTTGGCAATCCCTCTATTTAGTTAGCCCGGCAGCATTAACTCCTTTCCCAATTTCATTAACAACCTACTATCTGAACACCGCGGTGTTAACGTTCTTGTTTAACAGATCCTCCCTCTCTTGACTACATAAGTGTCTTTTGTCGTCCACGTCACATTTTTCATGCACACTGTATCCGGTCATTGGCGGGGTACGTACATGGTAAGTTGCACCTCATCGCTAGACTGGAGATCGCCAAGCATAAAGCTCCACGAAAACAACACCGACATCGAGAAAACGTCGACCGTGAGATCAACAACAACAGCAAATATTCGCTGATGGAGCCGGATGATGGAGGCCTTGAACGCACCTGATCCCACTCTTCCTGGCAGAACTGGGCGTCACGAACAAACTCTGTGATCGCCGTCACAGGGATGTTCTAACCAATGCGGTTGTGGTGAATCCCCGTCGGCATGCCGTAGGACCATCAGGTCAGGGAGGGAACGGGCAATGGAGCAAGGAAGAAGAGTAGTTGTCAATTTCAACTGCTCTTGGCCTTGTGATGGCCAATCTAATATTCGATCGTGCAAAGCAGGTGCCGTGCACGATAGGTGAATGCTCGTGATATGTAGAGTCCCTTGTGTTGTGATGTTGGCACCCTATGAAATCTCTTGCTTTTAACACCAAGCTACCACCACTATGCTACCATTGTAGCTGGAGGTCGCAGCAGTTTTTCATGTCCAAATAATGTTTTTCCGTGTTCCTACTGTATGAATATTCCCACGTTTCGTTTACCTGAATCCCATGGATGTATTCCACATTGTCACCGAACCACGTCGTGTAGTCCACTTTGCTTTCAAAGAAGATCCCTGTCACCTGAAAAAGAAGAGAAATAATTATACGGCCTCGTCAACAAGTACTGATGTGTTCCACATTCTGTTCGTTTTCTTTGTCTTGCTCGTTCGTCGTTTATGCTAATGTTTTCGCATGATTGTGTGCTGGGCCCGACATAGGCTTGCTACCTTGTTCTTGACGAAGTCGTCAGGGTGGTTTTGGTTGCTGTCTTTCAGGAGGAAGTACTCATTGATAGACCTCCTCACGACGCCCGTCTGCAGCCGGCCCAGCCCCTCGATGAAGGCGTTGCCCGTAGCGTTTCCCCACATGGTCATAGCGTAGTAGAAGTTGACATCTTCGGATGTCGATTCCTGCCGTGTAGGTTGAGTTGAGGCACCGTAAGGTTCATGATGAACAGAACATTGCGTGCAAACAACCACAACGGAACACCACCCATATACGGGCCCACGCCCCGGGTATCAGAATAGTGACGGCGAAACAGATAGACAATGCACAAATATCAACTGGACAGATAAGGGCTCCGTCATGGTCGTTGTCGCAACATTATCCAGAACTGGGATTATCAGTAAAGAAAGCACGCGAAACGTGCTAACGCGTCAAAGTCATGTAAAGGTGCCCGTGGCGGTGTCTAGGATATGATATCCCTCCACAGTCGTTGTCAGCAGCAGCTGCGAATGTTACAAAGCTGCCCAATCGACTACTACTTCGACAATCGGAACCTGTTGATGACATTGAGTGTGAATTGCAGCAGGATTGAATTGTTTTTTCAAAGGTGACTTTTTTTGTGGTCGCGGGAAACTGTGTTTCTGATCGGTTCAGCTAGAAGGAAAATGTACTGGAACGTCCAGTCAGGACGGCTCTTCACCACTGTAGCAGCAACAAAACCGGTTGTCGGTAAAAACAGTTGCCCAAGAGCCATGCCAACCTGATCCTTCCCGTCGTAGGCAAAGAGGAGCCCTCTGGCCCAGCTGTGCCCGCTGAACCAGTCGAACGAACGGAACTGAGGGAAGTACGCGTCGGACTGCCGAAGTGACCGACATCCACGGGACGAAAATTGGGAAGATACGGAATAAAGTTTTGGTCAAGGCGACAGAAAAGTGGGAACAGTGGTCAGTAAATGTACCAGTACCGGCGCCAAAGGGGCAGAGCAACCGTTTTCCAACCAGGATCGTGAGGAATGCCGTGTGTTCTCTTGTTGAGCAATAAGGTACTGGAGCTCGCCACGCAACCTGCTTGCCCGCATCCTTGGCCAGAAAAAAGTGGGCTACTATGCAATTCACAAATCTATCAAACACATACAGCCAATGGAAAATCGAGAGAGAATCGTCTTGGCAGTGAAATGGGTATCTGCTCTTCTTGCCTGGTCGGGGCTGTTGACGTCACGGATCAAGGTGTTGACCCAAGCGACCTTCGTGTTGTCGATCCAGCTCGGACGAAGGTAGGCCAAGACAGCGGCGACGTTTATCACGTAGGAGTAGTGGAAGTGCTGCGAGCCGTGCGTGTCGAACAGGAGGCGAGGGAGAGAGGGAGGGAAGGGCAAGACAAAAGATGAAACCGGCAGCTCTGGTGAAGATATCACGCGATTCGTTGTCGTCATGCGAGTGTTTGCATGTAGTGGACACAGTAGTAACGCCGTTGGCTGGCAAACGATCCAGGGTGAAACTCTCGAAACCACGCAAGTTCCACGTAGTACTAAATAACGGCGGGTATCTACAAGCACGCAATATTTATTTCTTCGCGGAATACGCTCGATGCATGTTTCTTGCTTGCACACAATGTGTCACTCGCCACATATGTGGATGCGAACACCGCTGCATCTTGCTAAGCCCACAAAAAAAAATCGTAGTTAGTAGCACGCGCGCTTTCCCCCTCTTTGCTCACGTGGTCGTTGTAGTAGGACGCGTAGAAATCCGCTGCACCGTTCTCTTCTTCCAGCCCTTGCTCTCCGATAACACCACCCCAGACCTGTGATCCCAGCAGCGTTTACGTTTCCATCACAGGATTAGAAGTACGAAAGAGACAGAAACACATTGTTAGTTGTGGACACTGTCTCTTTTGGCCTCGTGGAATTTTGCGGATCGGCCCAAATCGATGTCGATTCGAATCACGCTTGGAGGCATCAAAACACCCGTTTAAAGGTGTCACAACCTACCGGCGATGCACCGGCTGAGGAGCTATCCGTCAACGCTCCTTTATGAAGTAAAAGCGGCAACACCCCTTGCATGGAGGTCGACAAGCTCTAGCTGTTCTACTGTGCCGCACTGCCACTGCGAAATGGAATGATAAGGAGTGAGTATCCTCGCCAGCTGCATTTAATATACGACGACACGACAAAACGCTTACCGTGTCGTAGACAAGAGCGTTTCCGTTGGTGTGCTGCAGGTACTCGTCGAAGTTCTGTTCCACCTGGTCCAAACATGTCTCCACCAGGTCGTCCCTGCAAGCAGTGAAGGCGTATGAGTACAATCAACGAATCTCAAGCAGTATCACTTTGTCTCCAGTGAAGCGCCGCAGACAGGGGACAACACTTTAATAAAGAGAGAAGCGGTCACATGGTCTTTGCCCCCTACCAAGCAGAACTACACAATGGGTGGCCGAATTTGTGGCGGTGATGACCACGCTGGTTGACATGTCCCAGGGTCGGCGGGTTTCCAACTGTAAGGCCTACACTCAACGATTGATTTGAATAGCACCCGACACAGGGGCGCGGTGATGCTGAACCCCTCACCTCCCGAGCTCTGCGGCCACCAGGCATAGTTGACTGTAGGCCATCAGGTACTTGGCACCAAAGTACACGCTTCCGCCAGCCACTTCTTCTTTGTTCAGAGGAACGGCAATCTCGGCTTCCAGGTAGTAAGTAATCCATGCCCTTCATACGTATAACCCAATGGAGGTGTTGATGACATAGAGCGAGTGTGTTCAGAAAAGCACGACCCGCTGGAATTCTCTCGTTAATGAACCAAGGATCGGGAGCGTCGATGGTTCAACTGGCAAACCGGTCAATCGCACCGTGCAAATGATGGGCTCGAGCTCAGTATGGATGGATGGCCCTATCAACTCGAGTCGAGTCGAGTTTCCAACAACGAGTTTTGGAAAACTAGTCGGCAACGATATTTCCACTTGCCAGTTCCATGCTCCGAAAACTCGGACCCTACCAGCTAGCGCCGGGTTGAGTTCCCCACGCTCGAACAACAAGAGTTAGCCACGCCACTCGTAACAACGTGTTGCCGTTTTGTTACAAACGAGCTCACATCTGCAAAGAGTCGGTGATGCCAGACATGCTCGGGATCCACTCGAACTCGGGCAGTTCGTTCTCCGCGACAATCCAAACCGTGCCAGTGAATAGCTCCATGTCTCCCTTTGTCGGGCTGGCGAGATAGATCCCCGTCCTCTCGGCCGTGCTGCTGCGAACCTTGCTCTGGTTCGTGGCCAAAGGAGCGCACACAAAGTCGAGATTATGTCAACAAAGAAAGGTCGAAGTATGTCCGTTCTCGAGACGGTAGGGGGGCACAGATGCGACACAAGACGGGGGGGTGCCCGCATGAAAACCTTCGCTTTACCGGGGTGTGGGAACACAAAAAACGTGAGAAAAAAACCAATCAAGATGACGATACCTGGTGATGGGGAAGGCCATAGTGGAGAAGTCCTGATCCGTCGCCAGCGGTCGTCCAATCGATGCGGTACCTCCCTCTGTCCGTGTTGGTCTTGTGCATCCACGTCTGTACCCGTGCAAGAAAACGGTGGTGGACGAAAACATACTCCGGGAATAAGGCCAAGAAGCGCCATCAGTGACCATGACGATGGCGTGTTTGTTGGCATTACAATTACAACGCCCGAACAAGCAGCCGCAAGAGGCATCGAGGAACCGTTTAAATCATGCCATACTCCGACACGCTAGCCAAGAACCAAACGTTGGTGTACATAATGTGTCTCACAGCCGAATTGATGAACTACAGCGCCCGGACAAGCGAAAAACTTGGTGAACATCAATACTATGGCTAAATACGGTAGTTGTCGTGAGGCTGAAACTGACAAACATCGATCGCACTCTTAGGGCGCAAAACAAAACCTGAACTAAAAAACACGACCAACCGATCCGTCGTAGGTGTCCCTCTCGAAGCGGCGACAGCAGGTCACTCACCGTGAGCTCGGCCTTGGTTGGATATGATCCGGAGTACTGGTCCAAGAGAGACACCGCATCGTCGTACTGAGAGTGGGTCTCCTCATACGGGACCCGCGTCACTCTCAGGGTGCCCGACATAGGCAGAGTTGCTTTCAGCCTGTGTTCAACGCCCCATGGTATTGTTCGCGGAAGCATAAGGATATCAACCGGACTGGGTGGGAAGGCTACAGGTACGAGGAGGAGGAAGCTAAACAATGCGTGTGCCTCTGCAGTAGGCACGTTCAAGGCGGGTCCTTTTCTGTCCTTCCCAGTATTTCGTTCAAACAAGTCGGTGGCAATGGGAATGGTTGCAGGCAGGATTGTCGACCACATGGAAACACCGAGGACGGTGGGTGGCCTATAATTGAGGGGGGCAGGGGCACGGGGAAGGAGATGATGCAGCGTTCACCACATCAGGGGCGTCACAACCGTGGCAGATGATTAGCACAAGCAAGCGTGGCTGTACACAAGCACGAGAAAAGACGCAGAGCAGACTCACACGCTAGGCGTGTCGTCCACAGCAGGCTCGTACTCCAGCTCCAGCGAAGTGTCGCTCGAGTAGAGGATCCAAGTGGTGAGGTCATTGAGCTCGAGCACGAACCGACCGTCACTTGATGTGTGGGTCTGGTCCGCGACTGCCTGTTTACCGCAACCAAGACATGCAGAACCGCTAAGATCAGATCAGGTTAAGGGGTCGCGCTATTTCCTCGTGTGAAATTGCTCTGGGGGGCTACTCTTGGAGAGTGGGACCCGTGTCGGGTGATGATTAGGATAGGGGCGGGGAGCACCATTTGCTTGGGTTATCACATGATCTGGAAATATCCAGGTGGGTGTTGACATCATCCACCTCTCTGCAAGAACACAGGTTCTTGACCTGAAGGTGGGTTTTCGTTAAAACCATGCACCCCAACTTGCGTGGTACTTGAAGAGCGCGAAGAAACAAAACACACAATCGGGAAACGAACGAACGAACAAACGAACGAACGAACGCATGGGGGCGTTCACGCATTGCCGAACGTTTCTTCGACGAACTCGCGGCCTTCGGTACATCTTCGCGCGTTTCTTTCCCTGAATCTAACAAGAAATAAAAACAGCGAATACCGCGCGTCATGTCGAAAAGAGCCCGAAACAAATACCCTGCGAAAGCCTAAATCGCGGCAAGAAAGCTACGCGTCGACGGAAAAAGTAAAATGCTTGAGACACGAAAAAAAAAAAGGAAAACCCCGCTTACGTTTCCGTTAACCGAGAGGATGGCGTGAATGCTCGACACCTCAGGGGTGAAATCGTCGTACATCACCGTAGCGTATGCCTGTAATTAACAGAGGAGTAGGACAAGCAGCGCGACAATAGATTAAATTGGGCCCACGAAAGGGGATCAACAAGAAAGATGAGGAGGAGGGGGAGGAGGAGGAGGGACGACAGCGAGCACCCATCATTGTCGGGAGAGAAACGTCAGACAGTAGGAAACAATAAATACGTGCGAAAATGCGTAAAACGAAAAAAAAGAAGAATCGGGGAAGATCTGTTCGTTGGCAAGGTGGAAGAATGAAACAGTTGGGGAAGCTAGGAGAAACATGGCCACCAAGATTCTTGATCAATGTGAGGTTACGATTCGAGACCGACGTGTTGAAATACGTTAAACAATCCGACTTTTGGACGATAGGTATTCGGTAAGCCTCAAGACGGAAAGACTGCAAATGAACGAACGTTGGTCGGTCTTACCATTCCTCGCACGAGCCACGTCTTCATGCTTCCATCCACCATAGCAGAAGAAAAACTGACGAATGCGGTAAACCCCTGGTCGTCGAAGTCGGTCAAAGTCGCCTCTTGGTTGGTGTGCAACTCCTGCAGCACCAGAAAGAGAGAGAAAAACGCCAATATCACAGAACAACAGTGCTCTCGATTCAGTCTCAGCCGGTGAAAGTTACATCTGGGTGTCGTTCGTGTCAATGCTGTTCCACGCAGTGGAGGTTTGCAGGTTCATCGCAGCGATTGCGTCTGGCTTGAGCGTCAAGTTGGGAGCCAAACTCTTGTCCTATGTGCGTTGGTGATGCCGGAATACACTTTTTCTTACATTTTTCCATCGTGAAACCCAAAGCAAACGAAAAGCAACGATACATTCGCTTTGTACTGTGACCGCGTGTTTCGACGACACCTGCGTGCAGCATGGCGTCAGAAGGTAGTGGTGTTTAGCGCCGGGATCCCTTTGACGCACATTGCCGCACATTGCCACACGGACAGACGACTTCTCCACAAGAAATAGCTTTGCCCTCCTTTTATTCGAACGTGCCGCTAGAGCCCCACACACACGTTGGCCCCCGGCATTACCAAGCCCGCATAAACCCAGACTGCCCTGCTTGCCACGCACACACCAAGCCCAACAATACATACCACAGCGCTTAGGACGATGTCCTTGGTTGTGGTAGTAGCGTACCACTCGAGGCGGTCATCCTCCGACCTCTCCCCCTCGAAAAACTTGGGATATGCCACGCTCATCCCGAACGGGTGGTCATCGTTCACGGACACGATGTACGGCAGAGTCCACGCCGCGCGGGCGGGGCCGTCGAGCTGTTGCGACGTGTCGGCCGTTCAAGAAGCCAACAATGTCGCGCGAGAAGGCGTGCATGTGTGTTTTATTAGTGCGTGAGGTAGATGGATGGAGAGGAGGGATCAAGGGATGAGTCATGGGTAGGTCGACAGACAGAGCGAGAGTGAATCCAAGCCCAGGAACAAGCATTGTTGTTGACCGTAACAATCTGCAGCAGATCCTCAGTTGGCGTGCTCGCCGACGTATCGAGCTGTGTTCTCGGCAGCAGAGAAAATAAAGAGAAGGAGGTTCGTAATATCTCAAAGGAAGGAGAAGGCGAGTGAGCTATCCTGGACAAAGGGGGTATGTACCGCGGAGAATGTAGGAGGCAGGGTTCAGCTGCCTTGAGACACAATAGTTCAAGAAGAATCGGGGAGCATTTCGGAGCTTGCAACGCTTAGGCCGTCATCCGGCCAGCGGTTCCCGGCGCACTTCTTTCCTCGTGTCTGTCTTACCAGGAAGTTCGAGTAGAACTTGTTGGTTTGCAGCAAGGCCGGGCGCACGTCCCGCTCGCTCGACACGCCCGCGGGGAATACTACGTTTTCCCTGCGGTCGAAGGATGCCGGCGGTTCACCGTCAGGCAGGGCGTTCCCGCGCGGCGACGTTCTCAACCAGTTCCCCGCCTGAGCCGTCCTCGACAGGAGGGCGGCCACCAGAAGGCCGCTGGCGATGCTCAACATGGTGCTGCTGCTTGGCGTCGTCGGCTGTTCTACCCCGCAGGCGGTGGTGGTGTGTCGTTGCGTTTCTGAAGTTGCGCCGACGAAGAGGGCAGTTTGTCAAGGGTGCAGATTCTCCATCAACATTGACGGTGTCATTGTGGCAGCTCACGGTCAATAGGATGTACTCTGATAGTGAACTCCGAATTCTGTTGGTGAGATCTCCTGAGGAGAGCGTTACAACGCATTTTTGACAGACGGAACAGTCGTCGTCCTGTTGGGCAATACTTTGCCGAAGGGGAGTGACGTGTGCTGTTTATCGACAACCAAAAGGGCAAACAATAACGGGTCCTTTTTTTTGCTCCAGTCTTGCAGTCCCATCGCCTGCGTGGGCTAAACTTATCACGGTCGGTAGTGACCGCGAGCGAAAAAGACGTCCGTTAAGACCTTCGCTGATGGGCCACCGACGACTTAGAATTCTGGAACGATACCAGCGACACGCTGTGAGAGTTGGCGACTGCTCCCTACCTGAACGCCGTTATTTCCCGCGGTTGACGTACGCATCCGTGTGATTCTGTGTGTATAGTCTACAGAGCTGAAGTCGTTCTCCTGTACAAACTATCGTCCTACAGTAGTACACCTACATACATAGGTTCCAACCTTGCTGTGCTATGCTTCCCTCACATCAACCTGCGCGGCCCAACCTTTGCCCTTTCCATGTTGCACCTGGCGCGTCCATAAAGTTGATACAGCGACACCATGGGCCTGGTTTTTGCCTGGTGAGTACCAGCGAAAAACTCGAATCCATGGAAGAGTTGACCCATGCGCGATCGTTGAAAATCAAATGTTTCTTCGCATGTCACCCTCGCCCTTGCCAACCTTCCTCCATTCCTTGCGATTTACATAGACCCATCCGCGGCCAGAAAAAGCAGATAGATCATCTTCTGCTTGCTTCTTCGGACTATGCACCCCCGTGTGCACTCTTCGATGAATAGAACGCAGATTGGTTGTACATGTTATGTTGAGAGCAGTACTATGTAGTCTTCTACTCTGTAACGACCGGTAGGTTGCAATGGCGGCCTGTGTTTTCGCTAAAGCGGAGGCCGTGTTGAGTTCAATATTTTTGAACGCTGCCACCACACACAGTAGCAGATATGCCCCCGATAGTATTACCGTTGACCGCGAAATAAAACCGCCAAGAAAAACAATTCTACCTGTCTTTTCTCCTCGATCAACTCTTTGCTGGAGACAGAACGCAAGAGCGCTCGAAGTGTGTACGCCGGAGTGAGGAAGGCAGGGAATAAATGCGCCTGGACGATCTTTCCGATCCCCGTGCAAAATACTGTACATAGATTGTACATATGATAGAAGTTTGTTTTCAGTTATCATGGCATCGTATGGGAACAATCACATCCATCCTTGCGGACTACGGCACTGTACCCGGAACCAGATGGCAACCTCCATTTTCCAACCGTCAACATCCACCTGTAACTACTAGCTGGAATATGCATATGAATACGCATGTTGTATCGATCTGTCGTTTTCTGCTGCAGTTTTTTTTCTATCGTACACAGCGCCGGAACTTAACCCACGTGAGGACACTTTTCATGCTGAAGCCAATTGAGCAAATTTTTCCAGTACCCAGGCGATATGCAGTTTTTCGACCTAGGGGACACGCGGGTTGTGAACTTGGCAGATGAGATTGTATGTACTCGGAATCGGGTGAGCTATGTGAAATGTCTGGACTGGTGGTGCACAAACATGCACCACTGATTGATTACCACCTCATCATGCCGCTTGCATTATTATCGAAGTACGACAAGACAGCGTTAAAATACGGGCGGGTGCACGACACGGCGGTGTGGACTTGCCAAGAATGATTGATGCGGGGATAATCCGCTATACGTACAAGTCGTCGAAACAACTCTGTGTATACCCAACGCCACCGAAGAAATTCCCACGCGCGCAAAACCAGTACGGACATATGAAGGTACTGGGTAGAGAGAGATCGGAACGGTTTAAAATGTGAAGACAACAACAACAATATGGATACAAACAGTGTCATCAGGGGATAGTCTATCCGCCCACGGCTCGTCACCGGATCACTATCCAAATGGCTACGAAATGAGTAGACAGGCTTTGTAGCAGCAGCACAAGGAGCTCCGAGTCAGATAGCAGTCCACGATGGCCGATTCGAAGAAGATCGCGACTGGAACACTTGTGCTCTAAGCTGAGAGGAGCACATCAACAACAGCATATTTCATACATGTGGTTGTGGTACAGGGGCGGAGATACCTTTATCTACCGTACATATGCATACAACTTTACACACCTCGAGGGCGACAGCAATTGGCATCACGAAAAGAAGGTGCACGAACGAGAAGCTTGGAAGAAGCAGTTGCCAACCCGAACAAGATCGCGAACGGAACGTTTGTGCTACTGCTGTAGGCTGAGAGGATAAGGAGCACACAGACAAACAGTGACTGACTGGGTTGAGGTACGGCGGAGAAACCTGCACAAGATCACCAACTCCCAGGAGGATCGCGACGTCCAACGATGGGGTTCGAACCTGTTGTAAACGCACGGTAGCACGTGAGGTGAGCAGACAGATCGTCTCCTGATGAGGCTGGTCTTGATCTCTGATCTCTGACCACTTTGTCGCTGGCGTGTGTGTGGTCGTTGTTCTGTTGGGTCGGTGGGGCACCGAACGAGAAGTCGGCGTGCTGGGACGATTGATTGTGATGGTTGTGGTTCACCGCCCTACCGTCGGGCCGATGGCCTCTCCGTGGAAAGTCACAGCAACAGTGACGTTGGAAATGTGCGCACCCCACCGCAGTTGTGAGAGGTGAGATAGCGGACCGGATCGGGCCGGTAAGTGACAATGGCAAGAGTCTGCTGCTGTTGGGGGACGGCAAGATCCGGCACAGACCACTCTGCTTTTGTGTATCGCTATGACCAAGCCAGCTCACCACGAGTTTCCAAAACACACCCTCACATTGCAACGTGGAGGCTGTTCACATTGTGGAGCCCCGCGCTGCCTGTCACAGCTGTGAAGTGTACGCTGCACCAGCTGCGCTGCACTGTTGCCAAACAGAGCAGGTGGATCTGCGGCCCAAAAGAGAGAACCGGCGGGTGAAAAAAGTGTTCTTGTTATTTTTGGTTCTCTCTGCCTCCGACGCCAAGATTTCCCAGGTATGCATACAGTATCCATATTCAACCGTTTTCGGTGCATTGAAACAGTGCACCACCACCGAGATAGCAGTATGAGACCACCTGCACCACGCGTTGTTGCCGTCCATCGCTTCGGGCCAACACACTTTCACGCAACAACACGAACGAATCCAGGCCGAAATGTAGCAAATAGTCTGTAGCCGTTCACCGAACAAAATTTCGACGGGTATTTTTACTTCTGTCCATAATGATCTTCGTGTGTGTGCGTCCTTCGTCTCTCCGCCACGACACATGCGTGCGCATTCCAGTGGGGAGAGTTCACTAACCCTACTGCCGTAGTATCTCATGTTTCGGCTGGAGCGGAAATAATGAAATAATGGATTCCTCTAGCGGAGATGATCGATGAAGCCACGTGTCGTCATGGTTGTTATCCCATGCACACTGGTTGGAGCAGAAGAAAATGCATTCCTCCAGCGGAGATGACCGATGAATTTTCATGTCCGGGTCGGGGTACGTTCTTTTAGGGCACAATTCTGGATAAATGCGCTGGATGAGTGGGGGCTTTGTGAGCTGCCTTCTGAACCCAACCCTGAAGATGGGATGTGCGGGGGCGAATAAACGTACTCGTCATACTGCCTATATATGTTGGTGTGGGATGGCTATTGTAGGCGGGTTCGCAATTCGTGCGCCACCACCCCCTCATGCCATGATAATCGCTCGGCGTGTGTGTGGCCTCCCGCCTCTCCTCCACCACGATCTTGCCGCCACAAAATTGCACTACTAGTCTACATATATTATTCTACATATCTTTGGAGATAAGGTGGTGACCATACATGCAGCTTCCAACCATGCTGAACCGGTCATGTTCTGAGCGTGACTCGTATCTCCAGTAACCTCACAATTGTCGCCTGGAAATGTGTTGTTGTTGTTGTTGTTGTTGTTGTTGTTGTTGTTGTCTTCACATTAAAAACCGTACTGGTCTCCACTCTGTCCTAATGTCTGTATGCACTGGTCCAACTGACGCGGACACCTTCCGTGGTTACAAGCCAACTGCCCCCTGTAGGGGAGGGGGTACACCTTCCAAAAAATAAAGAAATAAAAATGGACCCCAGAAAATTCCTCCAAGGCGCGATTTGTTATCCAACCGAAAATAGATCAACAGTAAACAAAACTATTGTTTGTATAATCGGGATAAAGACGATCGACCACCCCGGTCAAAGGGATGAAAGAACGAAAGGCAGAGAAAGAAAGAAAATCCATTGCTAATCTGTCTCAGACTCTTTTCTATGATAGAGATGGTTTCGTTGTGTCATATTAAGAAAAATAAAAAAAAAATACAGTAAGAGAAACAACCTGTCTGTGTGCGCCAGAAACGTTCGTGGTGGGTATCCTATGGTCGGATCAGAAGTAGCTTCGTCCATTCGATTGAATGTGATGACAGCAACAAAACACCAGCGCTGTGTGCTGCTTGGGAAATCAATCGTGGAAACACAGGCAGCGTTCTCTGACGCTATGAATTCAATACCAATCTGTCTTTGACTCTTGGGTCATCATCATACACAAAAAAAAAAAAAACTGCAACAAATCCTGTGGAGGAAATGGCCTGTGAGGGGCAGTCAGATCAGCAGTCATCTACATTGGATTGCAGTACTAATTCATGAAACGTTTCATGGACTTCCATGGACCATCTAGACTAAGCAATGAAGGAGTGTCATGGAAGCCCATGGCACCGTGTCCATGTTGGCATGCGCTCCTGCAGCCGCTCCAAGTCCAGCAAAATGGTCAGGTGTGGGCTGTGGCTGCAAGCCGGGTTGCACCATCGCCGCGACCATCGTAGAGGGTTGGGGCTGTTCGTGGGTCTGCGAACATTGGTTTCGGATACATGTATGTGGAAATGGGGCGAGAGGGGGGCAGGAGACGGACGAGACGGCGAGGGAAGAAAGTAAACGAGAAGAGACGGACCGAGTGGCGTGATACGTGCCGGATTGATTTTCTTTTAGCCAATCCCCCCCCCCCAACGCTGCACCATTGCACCAACCCCCCACTAGTGATGACGTACCATTACCATGTATCGCTGGTTGGTGGCCATGTTTGCGTGTTTGCTTGTTCGTTCGTTAGTGGTCTCTCCACCGTGTGCCTTATTCCGTCTCTTATTTCTTGTTATTTTCGGCCCGTGGTCTCTTTTTGTCCTCGCTCTTTTTCTTTTTCGTTGTCTCTCTCGTTTTCTTTTCTCGTTCTCCCTAACTCCTTTTATTTTTTTCTCTTTTTTCTCTTTGTCGCTCTTTCTTCTCTTTTTTCTGTGTCAGATGGCCTTGTCTCTGCTTGCGTGTGAAGCACCAAGATTGAACCAAGCAAGGGGGGGTGTACCTCTTTCTCTGTGGCCCGTGATGCTGACTCCTAGTCTCAGGTGTTACCTCGCATAGCACGACTCAGCCAATCCGATACGAGAATAGCCTCTTCCAAGCTATCTGAAAACCACTATTACACTACTACGTGGAAAACTACACGACGTTGACCCGATCAACTTTGTGCAACCTGATACCCTCCCTCTCTTGAGCGCTAGGGTGGGCGGGTGGGAAAATCGATCAAGGCCCTAACTTCCACGGTCCTTCCTCTCGCTTCCTCAACTAGTTGTTTGACTGCACTAGCGTTCTCTTCCCCGAGACGCGGGTGCACAAGAAGACTGAAGACTTTGCACGCAGGGGACGCTCAGCGCCCGTCCCCTGCTTTCTTTCGAATTCGACAAACGCCTTCCACAAACAACGCTTTCCTTCTGAACGCTACATTTTGTTATAGGCTCAAGAATTCTGGAATTATTTTTCTTATCTTCTACGTGAAAAATGATGAAAACCCGAGACAATATAGATCACATGTAGACGAACCGTACCTCCACTCTTCTGGGTCCTGCCCCTACGATGTCCCTATACGATACTCGAATTCACGACTCAGCCAATCCGATACGAGAATAGCCTCTTCCAAGCTATCTGAAAACCACGCCATTGTGCAGGCTGAGTGTACTGTTTTACTCTCATCTTCCTCCTGTAAGTCCCACGGAAACCGCTTCTGCTCCTTCTCCCGCTTCCCTTACGTACACCATGAACGCTCGCGACTTCCAGCGCCCAGCCCGCTGAATCTGCAAGTCCGACACGCCTTGCGCGGCTAATTGCGCGGCGCCACCAATGCGACCCGAGTGCATTGCGTACTGTGCCGGATCCTTCCCTGCACCAGCAAACATCCTCCTCAGCGCGACTACAGCTTCCACGCGAGTAACCACCTTCCACCCAGATGCACCCATCCTCGTCATCAAAGGGGCACGTCCGGGAAGGCTCGGGTGCACGTTCAGGAGCTCCACGATCGCTTCGAAGGCTCCGAAAGGCGCCCTACCAGATTCCTCCGACCTCGGGCTGCGGGTGCGTGTGATCGTGCATCCCTCTCGATTCTGATCTGCTTTTGACGCCACGAAATGAATCCTGACTGAATCCGCGCGCGCTCTATCTTCAGTCTCCACTTGAATGTCTCCTTGAAAGAACCTCAAGCAGTCACGCGTCAAACATAAATCTGGATGGACGAGGCCGTTCGCGTACGCGAACAATTCTGAAGCTCGGCACAGGAGAAAATACGACAGCGTCAGTCCTAACCAGAAAACTTTTCTCCATCCGGAGCGTTCGCAACCGTATGGTAGCCTTGCGACAACATCGACCACGTGAGGGGCAACCTCACTTGCGCTTGCTTGCCCGTCATCCCTCGAATGCGATCAATCCCTTTCCCTGCCGCCGTAATCATACAGTGCGACGTGGGAGGCTCCCACCCCGTACATAGCTTATGGTAAAACTTGATAGCCGCTAGGTATCCCCGAACTGTGGACTGCTGGTTGTTGAACGAAAACACACGACACGTCATAAATTCGAGGAGGAGCGCGATGATCTCGGGCTCGTCCATCGAATTCAACCACGGTTCTTTACCCTTGTGTTTCACAAATTCCAACCATGTCTTCCACTTCGCGGCATACACCTTGTGCGTGCTTCCCCCGATCGACGCGCTCACTAAAGTATCCACCAACCGCGCGACTTCCGTGCTCATCCCCTCTCCTTCCTGCCCTGTTCCTGAAGCGTCCGCAAGCGGAGGGTTCGAGGAAACGTTGGAGGTCACGGGGGTTGTTGTCGATGATTTTTAGTGAGGTGTCATCATGAGATTCCATAACGTTCGATCGTGACGGGGTTGTAGGTTCTTTTTCTGCAGCACGAAGGAACACACTTTTTCTCCGCGTGAACCGAGTGGTATCTCACGCCAATCGTTTGTGTTGGTGAATTGTCGGACCCTATCGGCTAGTTCCGACCTCGGCCATCGAGAAATCCCGTCCGCGAGCGTGTTTTGTACGCCCGGGATGTGTTTTGCCTCGTAACTCCATTCTCCCGAAATCTCGAGTCGTCCTAGCATTCTCATCATCAAACACGCGCGTTTGTCTCTGGCCCCGCCGCACCGGTTTGACCATGTGACGGCCGCCATGTGGTCACCGCGCATCAAGACAGGGTCGTTGTTATTTTTTGGGCGATCCCCGACGAGACTGTGCATTACCCAGGCGGTCATTACCATGCCCACGAGTTGGAGTAGATTGATCGTGACGCTGCAGGTCTCCCGACGCGCGGCCTTTTGTTTCAATTCGGTTGCGAAATCCAAGGGCAAGTCGTATCTAAAAAACACCCTTTTCTCTGAACAGAAGCCGCCAATGGCGTCGAAACTAGCGTCTGATAGATAAAGTCGTTTTGGCTGGCGTTTTACGACACCGTAGCACGGGGCGTTCACCGACTCTCCAGCTGTGAGCAATTCGTGTTCGATTGCCCACCTGAAAAAATCCAGGTCGTCGTGAAACTCTCTCCCTAGTTCTACAACGTGGCTACAGTTTCTCGTGTGTTTCCTGTGGAGTCCTGTGAGTCTCAGCAACCTCCAGACGAAGTACTTTCAGGCACGAACCACGTACGTGAGGTTCCAGAGCTTCCCGGCTATGCTAAACACTTCTTGCGCTGTCGCTTCGCGCTTGTGGCGCGGCCAGTCGATTTCTAAGGCTGTTTTTATCGCCTCTGCTTTCTTCGTCGTCAAAGAGATTTTTAGCTCGTGCGAGTCGATGACGAACCCTAAGAATTCAAGCTGCGTGTCCCAGTTCAAACTCTTCTTCGGCGCGAGTATAGGAGTCTCCCCCGGTTCTCCCGGGCTGAACAAGCGAACGTAGTCTGATGCTAAAGACGCGGACACAGTCAGCGCTGACAAGTCGTCGGCCGATTGCTGGGTTCTCAGGAGGCCGTGATCATCTACGTAAACGACTGACATGAAATTGCTCGACCGATCGCCTCCTTTTGTGGCGTGAACTGTGGCGTCATCCGGCACGGGCGTAGGGTCGCCTTCCTCCCACGGTTCGACGATTTTTACGTGCTTCATCATGTTTACTCCTTCGGGCAGCAACTGCACGCTGTCGAGATTGGTATTACAGTGCGAGTGTTCAGCCTCGGACGCCATAACTCCGAAATGTCCCGGCGAGCCGGTCCAACCGAAAGTCAGGCGGAAATAGATGACGACGAGGTCGTCGACTACGTAGCTGAAGTTGTGTGCTTGCTCAGGTTCTACTCGAACGTTGCGATAGGCGTCGTTGACGTCCGTCGTTGACATGAGGATGCGGAGATTTGGGGTTTTGGCTCGCAGGCTAACTAGCTCCGACAGGAATTTTGGCAGGGCTTCGGCGCAGAGGCTAGGGGGTACACTGTCGACGTCTGTGTCAGCGTTGAGACCTCCTTTTACTCCTTTGTTGTCAGCGTCGAAAGACAAGTCGTTGATTATCCTAACCTTGTGGGTAACGATCGCTCCCAGCGGCGACACGCGGAGGTTTGGGATTTCATACGCCGCCGATTTTTGAATAACGAGGCATCTCTCTCTTCGTACGTCCTCTGCGAGTTTCTTCCAAATGAGTGGTAGGTGCTCGTCAGCCGACCGGTGGTTTCCGCAGTTCAGTGCGCTTGCAAGGTCCGCTTTGGACGGGGGGGCACTCACTGGTACCCCTCCAGTAACGATTGTCATCAGCTCTTCGATCTGTGGAAAACCTTTTAGGTCCCCAAAATATTGTCTGACGTGGTTCGGGTCTACCGGTGGTATGACCAGGGTTCCGCCGAGCGACCGTGCTACCTTCCCTACCGAACCACGGTTGTCTCGCATCATTTGCGTGCAAACCTCTGCTAGTTGATACATAATTCGTTTTCTCTCTGGTTGTTTGAGGTTTGTTTTCCCGAGTGTTGCTCTGTCCTCGTGCCACCTCGCCACGTGTTTTCGCTGTGTTTCACTGCACCCTGGGCCATTGGGAATCGATGATGACCCGACGTGGGGAGGGCTACGATGACGCAAGACTCGTTGTTCCGAGCTGTTGGTCGAGCGCAGTCCTACAGGAGGTTGTGTATTGCGCTGGAGCTGCTGCGTGGGGGTAAAGTGTGCGTGGTGCGTGAGAGACGGTTGTCGTCGTAGTGCCGACCCTTGGACCTTTGCTGGTAGGGTGGGACTTCGAGGACAGGTCGTGTCTGACGCGCCAGGCGCGGTGACCGAGGTGAGAAGCGTCGATCGTGCCTCGTCTGGTACACGTGCCTCGTGGGATTGTGTGCGAGACGGGTGATGCGTCGCCGCTGACGCGTTCAAGGGTGCTGGCGGCGGTGGAGACGTTGGCTGCAGCGCGTCTGACACCGAATACCCCGGGGGGCGTGTGAGAGGCGAGGCGAGCCCCGTGTCCGAATCGCCGACTTCTACGCGTTGTGGGAGAGACGAAAGTCTCCCTGTGTCCGACACACATCCGTCTGCGGCTTGTGTGGGAGACAGGTGACATGACATGTCTATCTTTCTGGTAAGTGGTGATACTCGTTGGTCTGCTTCGCGTGTTCGTGGCTGGATCTCGTCAATTCGTGTAGGAAACGGTGGTTGTGTCGACATTTCGAGGGTGCTGGCCCTGGAGTGTGGGGACAACCTACTTTCCGATCGTACAGGTGGGCGAGATTCGGCTACGTCGAGGTTTGTGGAGCTACCAGACGGGTGCGTGTGGTTGGTCCACCTATACCTTGCTGCGCGACCGCTATTGCTCAACTTGAGTTGCTCACCGTGAAACAGGGCCGGCGAATCCGACCCCGGCGTGGGCGCGTCCCGAGGCCCCACGGACCTGGCGACGTCGGCGAACCAGGTACCAGCGTGTCCTGACTCCCCTCCCGCACCTACTGTCGGCCCTGCCGTATGGCAGAGCCCAACCTGTCAGAAACCACCCCTCCCCCCACCGCCCCTCCCTCCGGCGCCGCGCCCCTGGTTCCCTCCTCCACCGCCCCTGCCACCGTTGACCGTCATGCTGAAATTGCCCACACTGGGCTGACGGAGCTGCGGCTGCTGCTGCTGCTGCTGCTGCGATGGTAGCGGCTGCGGCGCCGCCGCCTGCTGCGGCGGGGCCTGCGGGGGTAGCGGGACCTGCGGGGGTGGGGAAGCGGCGGAGGTGGCGGGGGCGGGACCGGCGTGCACGTGGTGGAGTTGGCAATCTGGAGTGCGGCACTGGCGGCTGAACCACCATCCCTTGCAAAAACCGGGGGGGCACGTCGGGGTCGTGGTAGTGGTCCGCTGCCGCTTGGTTGTCGCTGTCTTGGCCCCGGTCGTTCCGATCTTCCGCTTTGCACTCGTGGCGGGGGCGAGGGCGGCGGCCACGGCGGGGAGAGGCCATTGGGCTGCCTTTTCCGCGAGACTCTGGGTGTGATCTTCCTCGACCAAGGTCTTAAGGAGCTTGAATCGCGGAAATGGGACGGCGTCCGTGGCGTCCGCGGTGGGGGGGCCGTCCTGGTGCGTCCGGCGTAGGTCGTATGCCATCTTGTGTAAAATGCGGAAACCGTCTTCCAAGCCGCGGTTGATGGCATCCAGGAGGGCGTTGCGGACCCGGTTTTCATGGGGCTGAAGGCCTGTGTAGTGGAGGGTGAGGTACGTAGCCAGCTTCCTTGTAATCGATGCGAACTCCGCCCTCCAGGCCGCGACGCGAAGCTTGGCATTCTCTTCGGCCGTGTCCATGCCGTACTCGATCGTTTTGAACAGCACGGTGATGAAGGTGTCGAAGTGGACCGTCACGGGCATGGCAGCGAGGGCGGCGTTGGCGGACTTGGGCGGGAAACAGTGCTGGATTTTTATGTCCGTCAGGCTGCACATCTGTTTCCCTCCCTGCTCTGTGATGAATGAGTATTCGCCGGCGACCATTTTAACGAAGGGCACGTCGACTGGGGCGCGAGTGTCGAATCCGCCCCGCGCGAGGAGCCACAGGGGGCCCGTCGCTTTCCAGTCCTCAGCCCTCAGTTTCTCCGTCATCTTCGACCCCGCGGTCGCCGGGGCGGGCGGCGCGGCGCTAGGGGCCACCACCGGTGCGTTGGCGGGAGGAAGAATGCCGCCGGCGGGTTGTTGCTGCTGCTGCTGTGGCTGCTGCTGCTGTTGTGGCTGCTGCAGCAGCAGCAGCTGCTGCTGCAGGATCTGTCCCTGCTGCGCCACCTGTTGGTGTAAGGCCGCCATTTGAGCTTGGTGAGCGTTCATGAACTGGGTGAGCATGGCCTGGATACAGCCGAGTAGGTTCGCGCCGGCACCCTCCTCTGGTCCGTTGTTTGCAGGGGGGGCGTCGCCGCCGTTGTGCTCGGCTGCCGGGGGAGCGGCTGCAGCTGCGGCTTCGTCGGCGGCTGCGACAGCGGCTGCGGCAGCGTTTACAGCGGCGGCAGCGTCTGCGGCGGCGGCGTTGGGTGCAGCGGCGTTGGCTGCGGCGCCGTCGTACGCGGGTGCGGCTTCGGCCGCGGCTGCGTCTGCTGCTATCTTTGCCTGGACCGCATTTTGCACTGATGGATCCATGGGCAAATCGATCAAGGCCCTAACTTCCACCCTCCTTCCTCTCGCTTCCTCAACTAGTTGTTTGACTGCACTAGCGTTCTCTTCCCCGAGACGCGGGTGCACAAGAAGACTGAAGACTTTGCACGCAGGGGACGCTCAGCGCTCGTCCCCTGCTTTCTTTCGAATTCGACAAACGCCTTCCACAAACAACGCTTTCCTTCTGAACGCTACATTTTCGTCCGTGTGAAGGACGGTCGTCTACCTCTCGTGAAGTCAATACATCACCAAAACAGTCTCACCCGATAAATACGTGGCGTAGGCCGCAGCGTAGGCCGCAAACACTCTAGAGTTTGCCCCTCGAGGGAAGCCACATCGGGATGAGCTCTACCGGAGATGAGGTGCCCACTGCTGCGAGCGGAGAACAGATCCGTCCGCCGGTGCAGGAGGGCCGCGATGCGGAGCTTGCAATTTTGCAACTGCAAGTTTCGCGATTGGCGGCCCTGGTGGAGGAGTCGGTGAAGAAGAAGGAGCCTGGCAGCGTCGTGGTGGATGCAGCCAGTAGGGGCGGCTGGGTTGCCGCCCCCGGAGGCCAACAAGAGTCCACGCGGCCGCTCGGCGGTGGCGGGGGATTTCTCCAGCAGCAAGCAAGAGACGGTGGAGAAGGAACACGTCAGCTGCTGGAAGGCGGCTGGGCCAGCGGATCGGGAGCGAATCCTGCGAGACCAGCCGGAGTGGGCCCGGGCATAGGACCGGACTACGGGGAAGCGAGGGGGTTAAACCCCCCAGGTGAGATACCTGTGATTCGAGGAAATGGAGAATTCCTCGACGGCTACAGCAGTAGCCACCAGAAAAGAGTGACGGTCAATGCCCCGCCTCTAGACGGAAAAACCCTTAGCCACGGATTTGATTCGTGGCGAAAATCGTTCATCCAAGCTGCGAAGACCATCGACTTGGACGGGCAGTTTATAGGAGATGCAGAGAGCAATATCCCCGTGGGCGACCCAAACTTGCCGACTTCCGAGCTGCTCCGTAGGGGGCACACGAGAGCAGAAGTCCAACGAGGGTTTCAGGCGTTCCATTTTATCACTACTGCTGTGGTAAAAGAAGCTGACAAAAGTAATCATCAGTAACTGTACGTCAGCGAAAGAGGTCCTCACGGAATTGGAAAAGGTCTACGATCCGGAGTCACAGGGGTCAAAACAGGCCTTGGTGCGGAAGATGTTCGACTTTACAATCCCCACACACAGCAACAGCAACCCCATCGAGCACCTCTACTCACTCGAACTGCTGTATGCCCGCCTGCGCGAAAAGGGACTCAACGCTGAACAACCCTTCGTTCTCGCCCACTTCGTTGGTTCCCTCCCACCCGAGTACCAACAAGCGAAGTTTCTGTTGGAGACAGCAACGGCGCTGGATAGGGCCGAGATAGTCAGGATCGTGAGCACGGTGGACGCGAGCCTCCCGGAGGGGAGGAAGGCCTCGAAGGGCCAGCGGAGGGCGGAGCACGCTCTTCTCGCGAGCGACGGTAGCGGCGGGGGAGGAGCGCCGGGCCGCGGCAACAGCGGCGGCCGCAAGGGTGGCGGCGGCGGCGGCGGCGGCAACCAGAAGGGGAGAGCGGGTGGCGCGAAGGCTGGTGGTGGCGGCGGAGGCGGCGACGACGATGCGGGTAGCATGCGCGGTCGCTCCTTCCGGTGCGGCAAGAAGGGCCACCAGGTGGCCGGCTGAACCGAGAGCAAGCCCGTGCGATGTGAGACATGCAAGGGCTACGGCAACGCGACAAGAGCAAGCGCCCGACCGAGGAGGCGGTGCTCGTGGTGGACGTGCCGGCGGGGGGGGGGGTCTGCGGACGCCACAGCACTGGACGTGGCAGAAAAGGCGCTGGTGGTCGGTGACATCTTATGCGAGTGTCACAGAGTCGTTGGTCGAGGGGGTGTGGAGCAGGCTAGGCGGGGGAGGTATGTTGCCGATGCCGGCGCTACCACCCACATGTTCGCGAACTCAGATAGGTTCGTTCGTTACGAAGAGTGTGATCGACGTGTGCGCGTCGCCGCCGGAGAAAACTTCCCTATTGTAGGGTATGGCGACGTGACGGTAACCCTTAGCTCGCGCGACGGTACAACCGACGTGTTGTTGAAACCGGTTGCACACGTTCCCCGACTAGATTACAACCTAGTCTCACTTCCCTCTTCGACGACGGGTTCCAAACCAAAACACTCAATATACACGAGTTGGAATTGGAGAGAGGGGGGGGGGGAGTCGGTGTACTTCCCCCGATGCGGTGACCTGTACGTTCAGAACGGTTTCCGTAAATACTCCGAACAAGCCTATGCCGCAATTGCTCTTGGTAGCGCGAAAGCGCCCAACACCCCCGATGACATCAACGACTTCCACTGCGCGCACGGCCACCCCCACAGGTGCTGCTGAAAACCACGGCGAAGCAGCAGGGGATGACACTGGTGGGTGAGCTCCGGGAGTGCCTGGGGTGCTCGACGGCGAAGGGGCTTTCCAAGCCCATCCCCAACAAGACGTCGACCCGAGCATCGCTGCCTCCCATCGCAGGCAGGAAGAGGAATTCGCGACTGAGGAGGACGAGGCCGGGGAGGGCGCGTTAAGCCAAGGTGGAGGGAGGGCGGAGATAGAACCTGTGGATGGAGGACCAGGTTTCAACCTTGGCACGACGGCAGCTCCGGGGCCCGCGGGGCCGCCAGCACGCGTAGCGCCGGCGGCGGCGCCGGCCGCGCCGCAGGAGTCGGGCGCGGGCGACGCTGGCGATGGCGCCCCCTCGAGCAGGGACGGCGTGAGCGTCGCCCCATCTACCACGTCGGGCGGCATGGCCGATGTGGGCGGCGGCGAGGACGACCGCCGCAGCAGCAGCTGCCGCGGAAGCGGCGGCAGCGGCAGCGGCAGCGGTAGCGGTAGCGACAGCGACAGCGAGACGGGTCTCCCGGGCTCCGCGGACCAGAGGCCCGGCGGCTCGCCCGCTTCGACAACCCGGTGGAACTCACCAGCCGCCGCACCAGGGAGAACCCTCGCCGAAACCCGAGGTACGAGTCGCCCCCGTCGCCGGCAAGTGCCGAAGCCCTGCTCGCCTCGTTGGCGAGCCTGCCCGTCAGCAACACGGAGGAGTTCGCCCGCTGGATGCTCTCGGCGGTTCTTCACGTGGCGGAGGGGCTAGAGGCGAGGGTGGTGCGAGAGTTGCTGTTCGAGCGCGCGGAGGAGGCCCACGCTGCGCGCCAAGAAGCGGAGGACTTCCTGCTGGGTGCGGCAGACCTCATGCTCAACTGGCCAGACGCCTTCGAGACGGCTCTGGCGTCCCACGAGCTGAGTGAATCCCCCATAGACAAGCGTCCGAGTGATGTAGAACCCGCCCCAAAACAACACGCGGGACCTCTTAACCAAGGCCCTTAGCAGGGCCAGTCTGCAGTCCCGCTGGCGCAAGTTGATGAGATTGCCGGAGTAGCTGTAGCAGCTTTTAGCACTTGGCCTTTCTAATAAGGCGGCCGTTGTGATCCGCTGGGATAGCGGCGGTTTTTGTGGTGGTAGTTTTTTTTTCGAGGGGTTTTGCCCGGACGCCGGGTTTCCCCTCCATATATTACCATATTGGTATTTTCGATATATCCGGGGGCGTTCTTGCCCCGTTGATGGTTAGGCGTGAAGAACCAGGGAACGTGTTCGTGGGTCTGCGAACATTGGTTTCGGATACATGTGCGGTATAATTTGGTGTCACGCAGATTGATAAGACTGCCGTTTGGTAGGGGGCACCTCGATGATTCACGGGGCCCCTCCTTGCTGTGGGAGCCGCTGTGTGAGCACTCCCTCTTTCGTCCGTGTGAAGGACGGTCGTCTACCTCTCGTGAAGTTAATACATCATCAAAACAGTCTCACCCGATAAATAAGTGGCGTAGGCCGCAAACAGGGCTGTTGTGGGTCGACGCGGGTTCCCTAGATGTCATTGCCAACATCGTAGCCCCCTCCGTGTTCAAAGTGGATGTCATTATTTCCTGAATCCAGACAATAGGACGGGATCTCGAACGCCAAAATCGGCACAACAACAACACCAGACAGCTGCACGAGCGCGCACATATTCAGCACAATAGAAAACCACACAACACGCAGGCCGCTGAAGAATGCCACTGGTGGAATACACTTGCCGTCGCCAAGCATGAGTTGCCGTTCCTCCGGACGCGGCGGACGCGTGTAGAATACGTTTTCGCTGGAGGGATCCCATGGAAAACGGCACCGGCGTCTCCCAGAAAGGCCGTGGCACCCAGGCGACGATTCGGAAACCAGCAGACATAGACTATATCAACGCACGGGGGGGAGTGAAGCGACGGGACAAACAAGCCTTGTCCCGACGATAGATGCCGCCGTAGGGAACCTCGTCGTCGCCACCGAGCGTTTCAGGAAGGCGCCAACACCACCGCCCCCAGACACCGCCCCCCCCCCCCGATGCACCGCTCGACTCCACCACGTCACCGCTTTGCTGTACAATAGTTCGTCTCCGGTCGGTGGTGAAAAACCGCTGGGCCATCCATCAGACATAACCAAACCTGCTCAAAGTGTCGTCCAGAGTACCGCACGATGTGCCAACAATTTGCGACTTGCCTGAGGTGGAATCTGAACCCCAAGAAGAGCAAAAGAGTGTATTTTTTGTCCTCACTTCGCGGGGAGGGGGAACCTATCATATAATAGGTGTCTAGGATATATCCCATCTCGAGCACTTTCGTATCAACAAAAAGAACGATCAGTCGCCCCCAGAGGGCAAGGGATACCGACAACGAGAGCCAGCCAGTGCAGGAAAGAGCTGCGAGGATGTCCATCATCCCAACCATTGCAGGGAACTTCGACGAAGTGGGGGGGGGACTCTTTCTGCCCAAGTATTTCGAGGAACACGAACACCGACGAAAGTTGGGGGACGCTTCTTCCAAGTACTCAGAGGCAAAGCATCCCCAAAGACACTTGGGAACTCCAAGGGATCAGAGGTAAACCAACGCGGGCGGAACCAGCTCAAGGACAAGCCGAAAGGACAATGGCTGAGTTGCTTGACCAAAGACGGCAATATGGAATATGCCTCGACAGCACTACCTCACGAGAAACCGAAAGAAGTTGCAGGCGGTGCAGAAAATTGATGGCGGCGGCAACAAGCCCGAAATACATTAGAAAAGGACAATACACAGGACCAGAACGGATCGCTGAGGGCTTTCAGCCATCGGCCCAAGAAACACGTTCTAAACCGCCCAACAAGAGAAACAGAAGATCATTATAGCACACATGGGTTACCGACCACTTTCTCAGGGCAACGGTGGCGACAGGTTGGGCCAACATAGAAATAAAACGGGTTGCGGTGGTCCAAGATCTGCCGGAAGCGACAAGGTGAGTTTCACTCTCCAAGACCACATATTTGATTGTTATTGTTTTGAATTCTTTGAGACTCCAAAGGGATCACCAATCGAGGCCAACTGATCCGACAAGAACACCAAACAAACGCCGAGTTGATGCTCTCCTGAAGCTAGAAAGCTTCCGACGATGGAGAACTGCGGCAAGAGAGAACGGCGACGACACGCCTGCATCTCGCAAGGCTGTGCTAACGTAAAAGAGGTCCAAACGGCAGCACCCTGCAGGCACGAGAAGACCCACAAACAGACATTTTTGACTTCCACCATGTGGCGACTAACCAAGAATGCAACACTCGGAAGGTGACGGGCCAACAGCACGGGAGGGTGTCTCGCTCCACAACAGACAAAACACCGGCAGGGTTTCGTGACAAGCCCTCTAAACCACCAGGAAAACACGGAACTTTGGCAGAAGTGAATAGAGTCAAGACAATACGACATGCACACACACTTACGCAGTTGCAGCGCCTTTGGGAAACTTGTCCAGATGACTGTTTCGAGAATAACAATGCCAGCGACATACAAACGGGCGGTTGACACAGGAACGGGGGGGCTGCCCCCGATGAACATACATCGGAAACACCCCGAATACAACGAAAACATGTTTTGGGCGGTGCGAGTGGTGGCTGCAGGGATAGGGCTGGTGTGCCATGCGATTGACACAGCATGCGCGCAGCCAGGCAAATGTGCTGTTGGCAGTTTGCGAGCGTCTGCCACCGAACGACCGCTGCGTGGACCGCAGTGTACAGCAAGAGGCGTCACATGTGCATAGATAAAGCTGTTGTTCTTACGCTCGTCAGCCTAGGCCATGAGAACTGGCGTTGTTGCCAAGTACGGAGCAAGGTCTGTCAAAACAGGCACGGCTCAAGCAAGGCAGGACTGTCTACCAAGCCATGCCCACCAAGCGAACCCGCGGACTTGAGGAGGTTGAATCGCAAGCATAAGGGGTAGCTGCGCACCGCCTTTTACACTTACAATTCGGGCTTCTAATTGTTTGTGGCACACGTCGAAATAAGATAGAACAGGTCGCTGTCACAAGCCGGACTTCCGTCGTTCGGCTCCAACTGGACGCTAGCTGCCGCGATGGGCGAGGGGGCGCTGGTAGTTGTAGAAAGCGTTGGCAGTAGCCCAGACACCCTTGGCTCTCTACAGTGTGATTTTCGCGAGAGCAAGCCGCCGCTGCAGGCTCCCTGTCATCATACTCTAAACTGGCCCAAAGTCTTAATTCATTGGAAAAACTGTCGTGCCTTGAACCTCGTGATGCCGCAGACCCCCCCCACATGAAAATCGCTCAGTAAAGGCGGGCGGCAGACGACCCCGGCAGCGTCCCTATCGCGCACGGCGTCCAAGTCTCGACCAGTTCCCACGCACGGCCAGCATCTCCATCTACTTCACTGGGCCGTCCAACCTCCCTCAACCCCGATTCCCGCACCGCACCAGCGGCTATGCCCGATGGTACACTGGTATTTCCCCCGGGGGCCGCATCTCCGCCAAGCAAGCGTTCCAGGTCATCCAGGCCCATCATCGTCATCAGTGGCGCTGTTTCCGAAGCAGGACCCTTTGCAGCATCATCCCGCTCAACCCCGCCGCTGCTACAACGATTCAGCACCCCACCAGGGGGCCCAGCGGCTTGGTTACACTCCTCTGTTGGTGGGACGCAAGGGGGTGCCTCTTGATTTGCAGGGATGGGGACATGGGCCTCAACCGCAGGACCACTGGGCGCACCAGCAGCAGCGTCATCGCATTCGCCGTTCCGATGCGCGTCAAGGCCAAAGGTCGCGGCAGAGGCTGAGGGATTGGCAGCATTCTCGCCTGGAAGTGCCGCCGCCAACGCGTGGCAGACTGCGTCGAGTCCCGCTCTCGCCCAGTGCGCACTGTACCCGTTGCGCGTCTTGCCTTCGTCGTCGGCAACACCATCGGCCGTAGAAGGGGACGCGGAAGCCGGGCAGGTGCCTCGTTCACTGTTTCCGACGAGAGAGCAATCGCCTAGAGTGCTTGGATTCGCGGCCGAACGTTGCCGTGCTGCCGGTAGCGCGTAGAGCGCACGGCGGCAGCGATCGAATAGTTCGCGCACAGGAAAGTAGGCGGCGTGGAGCACCGGCATGGGGGCTGTGACGGAAACATGGCAATCAACAACGAAAGTTCGGCGGAGAAATTAATTGACGATCAGCAGAAGATTATACCTTTTGGGCGGAGCACCTTATATAAAGATTTTCGCACCAAACCGTGGATTCCCGCATCATCCTAGACGAAAAACGCATAACTTGCTGCAGCTTCGGCCCACTACAACATCGTGATCCTGGGCGAAAGTTGCTCCCGATGCATGGGCACAAATGAAAAGTTGGCGGATGCAACCCGTCGAGGCAAGTAGTGGATTGCAAAAAAGGTTTCAGGTTCCTATTTCCATTTCGGATTCCAATCTGTTCAAACGGCACACGTGGAATCGAACCATAACACACAAACCAACGAGCGCGCACGCATCACATTTCGAAGGCTGCGACCCGAACGAAGAGTTTGAAGATCCCGGTGCACCTGCCAAGAGGTAGAAATAACCCAACAAACCACTCTCGATGTCATCAGGTGGACTTGAACGGCGTCAACACTCGCCTGGCTTGTCCGCCCAGATGCTCTCATTTTCCTCCCACAAAGCCTCCTTTGCTTGGAAGAACGTGGGCGATAACCCGCCATGTACAGCCTCCTCCTGAAGTGCTTCTCGTACCCTTGCCTGAGAGCAAAGGATAGGAAGGGGGGGGAGCAGAAAGCGAGACAATGGGGCGAATCATCAAGCGATAGAGTAGGGCTGAGGCCGGCGGGGTCCCTGAGAAGGCGACTGGCGTTCGCCACGCACTCGACTGCCGCAACAATCAGCACAGCAGGGTCTTCGGCCAACGTCAAGCTTGCGGTATCAACACGGTTCAACACGCCAGCTGCCCGATCCAGCTACCCAGCGGCAGCCCCAGATGAGGTTTCCTCTACAAAAACGCGAATACCATATTCCTTGAGACGATAACATTTGGTCACGAGGTGATCGGAGCACCCGTGGCGTTCGTCAACAAGCATTTCATTCCAAAGGGTTCATTTCACACCGCAAAGGAATCTGCTGCCCCCAGTTCCCTGAGGGAACACCAACGTGTGCGCCAAAAGTCTTACACTCCACGCCATCGGAGGACAGCAGTCTCGGCAACATGCAAAACGACGTCTATTGTGAACATAATACCGGCTAGGGTCGCAAGCACCTACACATGAACCTAATCACCGCTTGGTGATCTCTGTGTGCTTGGACGCAAAACAACGGGAATCTTATGCGGTCAGGCTCGAGACTGGCATGCTCACATCGCTGGTGCGTACGTGCCACCGGCGACTCAGGAGGTGATTCACCCATATCTCGATGAAGGCGGCCTGCCTCTCTAGGCCTCCTCCTCCTCCTCCTCCTCCTCCTCCTCCTCCTCCTCCTCCTCCTCCTCCTCCTCCTTCTCCGCCACCACCACTGTCGTTGCCACCGCCACACGCGCCTCTACCATCATCGTCAGCGTTTACGGCTGCTCCGGGTGTTGATGATGCGTTGTCGAGGAGTGCCTCAACCAGACGGACCAGAAGTGCGGCCCCAAACCCTCGCCATCTAGAGTGGAACATGTCCAGCAGGGTTGCCCACCTGCGAAATCGAGGAGGGAGAACCGCAGGGCTGAGGCGGGGGGCTAAGAAATATTTTGCGGAAGGCCGCCAATTGCTACACTCAAGCGTATCTGAGAATGGATGCGTGAACTTGACATCGTCCGCAGCTGTGAAGACTGCTTGGTCCAACAGCCTTTGCCCACGCGAAGAGATATTTCACAGCTGTGCCGAAATGCCGTATCGCGACCATGGCTTCTTTGTCAGCGTGCTACCTCAAGCAAAAAATTCAAACATATCACTGAACGAACGTGCGACTGAAACACACCGCAAAGCAAGCGAAGGTAGGCTCAAACACCCTCGTCGCCCCCCGTGAGAGCGTGTGAATAAACGCAGGTTCATACCGCCGGGCATAGATGTATGCCCGTCGCTGGACCATGGGCTGCAAGGGTGCGGACCACTCGAACGTATATCAGAAAGCAGGCATGTGCCGCCAGGTGCGCTGCCAAATTCATCCTCAGAACGCTGAGTTCACACGAACCCTCTAGGACCCGACTGTGCTGAATCTGTGGCACTTTCGTAGTGTACTGCACCTCGCGGTAAGTCGGCGGCTGACTTGTCGGCTGTCCACTCCCGGGGTGCCCTGAATAGCCAAGAGAGTACATATGCAGCGATGCGAAAGCAGTTCAGGGCGTCAGGATATAACAGTAGAGCGGGAACAACTACCGCAGAGACACAGAGGTAGGGGAATACCAAAGACGACGGCCGGGTCTGGCGGTGCACTGCTTCTATATCATGCGACGAAGCAAGAAAGCGGGAGACATGGGTAAGTAGAACTACTAGCAAAAAAAGTGAAATCTCGGTTCCCCGCTAAAAAGCTTGGACACGATGAGGGGCAACTCTTGAAACGGACAGGAGCACGCGTACTTGCCCGCAACGATGCGAAAGGAAGACACCCTTGGTTGCGTTGCCATCTACCAACACATTCGCAATACCAGTTTGAGCACCACCAAATGACATCGTGGCATCACAACCAAGCTCGCCCACTTTACAATCAGTGTTGGAAACCTCTCCCCGAGGTAGCTCTATCCCACCCACCCCCCAACCCTCTCACCGGAGTCGGGTATTTGTCCCTTGAGCGAGGAAGGAGGTGCCCTTGCCCCCTCCCCTTGGTCCCACTAACTCCACCGACACAATCGCCGCCCCCTACCCTACCCCCGCCGTCCGCGAGCAGGGCAACCACTGCCCAAGACAGGGCGGTCGGCGTCGCGGACAAGGCGATCTCGTGCGCGGCAACCTCCATGGCCGCGGCACCGGGTTTCGATGCCGCTGATGAGCCCGTTCCGCGCGGGGTGCCGGGAGGCTTCGAGCTGGAATCCCCGTCAATTGTGTTCGATGAAGATCCGCCGCCGGATGCGGAGGGAGAGGTCCGCCTTTTCTTGCTGCTTGAGCGACCGGCGTGGCCGGGGGAGGAACTGCGGGGCATCAAGGCCTCGCTATCGCTGGTGGCCTTGTATCTGGGGTAGGGCGGAAATACCGGCCAGATATCGAGATTGATCGAAAGCCAGGAAGGTGCTTCACGTGGATAACAGGCCCTCGTGCTTGGAATCGAGTAGAGGCTTTGGTCTCATAGACATGTTTACTTCAGTTACCGTACGTACCGCTGGGGTCACTTTTCACGTACAGGGCGCGATGGGTCAACACGATTCGCAGTCAATCCCGGCCTCCTTAGACTGAATTTCGCCGCCATCCGCGATCAGTGCGGGTACTCGTTTCTACACCGCAAGCGCAGGGCACGTATACCGTGAGCGCACAAAACACATAGCGTGAGCATACTCCCCGCCGAAACACCACGCATCGCTCATGAACGCAAAACACCCACCTCTCAAGGCTAATAGCCTCGAAAATATGCAGTCCGTGGTGGAAACGATGCAGCATGCGACTATGAACGACCAAACCAGGCAACTCCCTTGCCTAGCACAGCCACACCCTGGGTAAACCTTGAAACACGTAAGCCAAATGGCACACCCCTCTGAACGAAAGCTGTCAACTACAACAACAGTAGCAGGGTGCGTTACCATCCCTTTGCACGTCGATTTCTGCGTTTAATAATATACTTCTATATATTTGGCGCACCAGCCAGGGTGCCAAAGGAGCAAGCCCACAACAGGAATTTTTCTGTTGTACTGGTGGGGCAGCGAATGAATGCCCGGTGCCCAAGGTTGCGCCAGGAAGGTGCGTGCAGCAACGCTGTTCCGGTGTACGGTGGCACACACCTCGGGAAGTGCCCGTGCCCCGTACACGCTCGACACCCCTTCCATAATTGCACCTGATGCACTTGGTACCGCATAGGACACCAAGCAGTACTTTCCTCACCTGCCGATGAGCTGGTCGAATGCCCCCCAAACGAATCCGAGGTGCTCAGCCTGCGGGCTCCAGTGACGCCTCCAGAGGTAGTCCACGAGGAAGTCCGCCGCGAGCCGAAGGGAGACAATGCCGGGCAACTGGCAGGATCACGAAATTCCGCGACGAGGAACAAAAGAAAAGCGAACGTGTAAGGTTCCGTCTGCGGTGGTCTTATACTTGTGTGTGTCGAGCCTACGTTGTAAGCGCATATTCTATTTATTGGTTAGGGGGAAGACGTATGCTAGGATGGGAGGGGTCAGGTGAAGGTGGTGGCTGTGTTGATTCCACGAGTCAGCATATATGTACAGTATGCATGCGACCTACTATTGGCTTCCGTCTGTTTGTTCTACTAGCAACAACAACAAAAAACACCTCGTTAGGCTCAAGATTGGGGTGTCGCACGCCAATAGAGCGAGAGGTGTGATGATGGAGAGTCGTTCACGGGGGCCAGCGATGTGCTGGAGTCACAATCGTGCTCTTGGTGCTGCGGTACAGTACCTCCTGGGCCCGAGGCGTATGAGTGCGAAGGGATGAACGCGCGCCTCACAGAAGTTGTACCTCCAGCGACGCCAATGACGGGCATTGGCCAGCGGAAACTTGGCAAACATGTTTCGGCCTCGCGCTCAGACCAGGTTCAGGGTTGACCCTTGTGGTAAGCGACAACACAGCGAGACTGTGCAGCGTTCCGCAAAGGACTGCTGATCTATCCTAGAAAAAGAGAACGCAGCGGCTCAGAATCGAACCGCAACCTGAGACCAACATGCTGCACGCTACCAAAACGCCACGTCTGGCGGGTACGGGACGGCCATCATTCTACCTGCTTGTGGGCAGCCTCGTGTCGTATGTCGACTATCCACGTCGGCAGTCCGATCTCTCGCGCCAGGGAAGACACTGGTGCGGCGTGTGCGGCCTGGTTGTTGGGGGGAAAAGAGCGGCAGGAGATTTTGCTTTCGTTGGCGAAATGAATGGATCGGCCGGTATTGAGAGTGCGGTCGGACAATGCGCGACGGTGTCTGGCCGGCGATTAAACAGTGAAACTGGCACACGCATACGTGTGGGGGGGATAGCCTCGCACAGTATCACAGCTTCTGGTTGAGTACGCATTCAAAACCTCTCGACGAGAACAGCAATTCTACAGCTGAGAAAACGCCGCCAGTGAAATAACCAACACATTAGTCACTTTCTCCGGGGACAACACGCAGGAGACGGATGCCGTCAAACCAGCTTTTCCGGAACTTTTGAGAGAGTCCGAGCGGCATGTTTTCCCAACTTCAGCCGTTGGCGACGGATACAGTGGGGTCCGCTAAGACCCGCAAAATGTTTCACACCGCAAGACACAAAACGTCAACGATTTCTCCCCCCCCAGACGCTACAGGTCCCCGTACAAAGCGTTGCTGCTACAACAACAACAAATATCGGCGATCGCCTCCCACCAGAGGTCGCAGGAGCCCAAACGAGCACCTCCCTGTTGCCACTACTGTACAGGCCAAAACGTATAAGTTCACCCGTATCTCCGCTGCTCCGCACACCTTTTGCTCGTGCCCGGTAAGGCCGTTGACCGCTCTGACGACCACGGCGCTGTAGATGAGCCGCAGTTCCTCCTCACTCCTTTGACCGCCGTGAAAGGCCAACCCACCTCCCTTCGCCGCACCTACGTCGTTGAGCCGAACCTCCACGAGCTTTGGCCGCCGGCACGAAGAAGCGGGCAGCAGCGCACGTAGTGCAACGTGGTGGTGGTGGTCTTCGTCTTGGTTGTTTCGCTGTTGTTGCTGCTGTCGTTTTTGGTGCTTATCGTTGCTGTTTCTGTCCCGATATATGTCCCATCGAGATGAGAAAAACAACTAGGGCCGACAGACAACTCCCGAGGGGAGGTCGTAAAGGGGCCTACTAACAGGGTCATTACATTTTATCAGCAGGGGGAACATCGGTTGTTTTTCTCGAAATATGTTTTACCATCCTTGTATTAAACCCAAGACTTCAATTTCGAGCCATGTTTTCTTACAGTGTTGGGGGTTGGGGTCGAGCGTAAGGTCACGGAGCACAGCCGACGCTGCTGTGTCTGCTTGGTTGATGCATGGATGGGTAGAGAGCTGAAAAACACGTGCTCCTAGCGATGTGCTTCCTGTTTCGTGTTGTTGGATAGTTCTAGGGTTGAAGGGAGTCCTCGTTATCGTGTGTATTTTCGTACTCATGGGCTGGTGGAGGGTTGATCCCCGACGGCCAGATGATAAACGGGATGTTGGTTGTGCGCTGCCTACCTCCACGCGCACTAGACAATACACCCCCCGCACAGCTAGAGATAAACGAGCGTTGCTGCCGAGGGAGGGGTTCAAAAATATCGCTGTGATACAGCTCAAGTGAGAGGGACTCCTCCTCCTCTACTGCTGCTGCTACTATCACACCAAGGAAGCATTGCAGGAAAGGGCCCTTTCATCTTGGTACAAGGGCTTTCGCCTGGAATATAACGACGGTCTAAGTTAGGGGTGGTGAGCTGGTATGAGAAACGTTGCAGATATCTACACAGGGCGATGCAAACAATCATCTACTACTCACGTTTCAAAAAGAAAACTCCCGCGCATGTGCCTGCAGGGTACCGTTGTGTACTACTGGGATGATGGAAAACACCGTTGTTGCTTTCATGGTAGTCCAGTCGATCGCGCCCTTGGCAATACGGCAGAGACCATCATCGTGTAGCGTACCGCAGCTGGCGGCACAACGGCGAGGCAAGGGCCCAGGAGCGTGCACCACAGCAAACGAAAACCACCCATGTGGCAGTCATCAACCATCGTTGTATCTCTGCGATGCCATGCATAGTCGGTACGTCTTACAGTACCTGGGACGTGGTCTCCACAGCGTGTGGTATTCTCTCTCGGCTCTGCCAGACGGCCACGTGCTGCACACCTTGAGTCCGTAGGTAGGGATCGGGAGAAAACAGCAGGGCCTGCCGATGGTAGGACGTCATGGGTGCGACCAACGTACGCGAGGAACGAATGGGTTTGCGCACACGTGTTTGGCACCGTTGAGACAGACACGCGCAAAGATTGTGCAACACCTCGTTGCAGCATCCACGCAATGGGGGCTCAGGTGTCGAAAAGAGCAGGCGCAACATCAAGTCAATGGTTCAATGGCGGAAAAGGGAATACAGCAGACATTGTACACAGGATGCGTGCTGAGGGGGGGGCGGGGTGTACTCAAAGTCGTGCATGCCGTCGTCGTTAGACCATTAACCTAGCATCCCTACAAAGCCGGGACGGAGCACGACGGGTTCTCACCGGACCAGGCTCTCACATCACCAAGCGCGAAGCGCCGTGAGGTATTCGACGAGTCGCATGAAGGGTGAGCTGCATCCTGCTAAGGGTGTTCGGCATCTTGTGCTTACTTCCTTGCGTACGGATGAAAGCTGCGTACGTCTTAATTTATTTTCTGGTGCTTTCACTTCCAGAGACAGTTATAAGCACTGTGTAACTGCCTCGAGGATGCTTGACCATTTTAACACAACGTGGTGCGATCATCCCCTTTGCGCGGAGTGAGGGTTCTCCACCCCGCACAACATGATCTACTCGACCACCACTACGGTTACCGCCAAAAACAAAACAGAGGTAAAAAAAAACCCGGTAACCTGGTTGCCGAGTTCACGAAGTGAAATTACTTGTTTTACAACGTTGTTGTCAAGCGAAGAAAACCCAATCCCGATGGCAAACACCGAGGGGGGGGCTTGTTTTACAACTTCGTTGCCAAGCGACGAAAACCCGACCCCGATGGCAAACACCGGGGGGGGCTCGTGCTGAGGGGGGTGGGGCGAAAAATGACATCACACCACCTCGTCGCGACACTGAAATTGAAAAGCTGAATGTCGGGTTCGGACCGTCACGACAACCGGATTAGAAGGAATTGAGGCATGCCTGCCTGAGCCATCGTGCTCCTGTCTTCCTCGCGTAGCCTCCCGCATCCAACCATTCATCTCAACCGAACTTTCCTCTTCGTTGCGTTCCGCATCATGTATTGGTGTTGTTCGCATACCTAAACATATAGCTCCTGTCAGCGTTCAACAACCATTGGGTGTACACCAAGTTCCATCAACCAGCAGATCATTCCTCAGGCAGTCAGCATTGCGGAAACCAGCCACAGTCTACCCGCACGCATGCACACCTTAGATTCCGTCCAAAAACTCCACATGCGATTGGTCGTCCCGAGGTCAGCACTTCAAGACATGGACAACAACACACAAATAATCTCCTGCCGCCTTCACAATACTTTTACTGTCAGCGGAGTGCGCGTGTGGTCAAAAACCTGAGAAGGAACCCGATGAGGGGTATCAGCATATCTTGATATCTTGTTCTGTGTCCATATTCCAGCAGATTAAGGTGCTGTTGCAGGAAATGCAGCTGCTTTGCGCAGGGAGCTGGAATGACTTATGCATAGATGCAGGGTTGACAACAGTTGTATTGCGGTACACCAACAATACTAAATGTCTACGAGTGTCCGTGGAGCGGGCGAATAATAAAACCTTTGTGATGCCGTGTGCCTTCTGCGTGTATAATAAGTATGCAATACGCCTAACTAAACCGTGGGATGTGAGATGTAGACTGTGCAGCATAGGAGACCACCCCGTCCGCACCTCTGTACCGCAGACAATTTTTTCAAAACGCTGCAGGGTCTTCACTAACTCGTTTTTGCCGTTGTTTCGTCTCATCGCTGCTGTATGCATGAGGGTTGACCTATGTGCCCCCCAAGAGAAAATAAGGTTTTCTTCACAAGGCTTGCCCAGTCTTGCGGCTACCTAACCCTCACGGTCAACCAGGCACACAGATGGGGGCAGTACACCGCCATAGCACAGCATACACCAGCAGGCATGCTGAAAACACAGCAACTTGGCTTGGCATCAGGTCGAAGTGGTGTTTTACCCGATTCAGTGTAGAACGCCAATTCTTGGCAGTATCTGCCCGCAATCTCATCCGCCAACGCTTTCAGGGTGGGTTGAGGCGTCTGTTGTAGCCTACATGACTGCTGCACGGTAGCCGGCACAGACATGCTGTGATCACTTTGAAGAGCTCGCTCACCTTGACCCTGTACCACTCATCCCAGTCTCTCCAGGGGATCATCCGAGGGGTATATAGGCTGGCATCGGCGTTGATAGGTCGAGACATGTGGTACCGCACGCCGCCAGCAAGCACAAACCAAGCACTGCACACTGCACAGCACCACAGCACCCGCTCCGCACAAACCGAGCGCGTGCGGCGCAATTGCCTCCGGCCTGCACCCTGCACCATGAACCGGTTCTCGCGGCGGCTTCCATCTTTTTTTTTTTTTGTTCCGCTCTCTTTCGCTCGAGATCGCTCCACTCTCCACTCCACACCCTCCACCGGCCGGCGGTTCTTCGGAGGCAACAAGTTTGTCTGGACAGCAGCTGCGGTGCTCTGAGAGGGTGAGGGTGGGATCAATCTCTAGGCGGTTTCTGGGGGGATTGGGGGTAACCCGCACTGGGAGAGTTGCCGGAGGCTAAACTGGTTGTAGACTGATAAACTTCTGGTAGGTTGTACCGTATGCAACTTCAGGAGAACAGGCAGTCTACTCTGCTGTCCTGTTGTATCTGCGCAAGACCAAATGCCGGACGGTCGGCATTCCCCGACTCGAATGGGGGTGTGAAGTGTGAAGCCGCGTCTTCTCATGTTTGATCTTTGATGGTGGTGCTCCTATTCTCGGTGTGCTTTGTTTGAGACTCAGCTTGCGAGTTATTAGCATGTGGTTTTTTGCAGTGCCTCCTCTTGTGTTTTTGGCTTTGTCCGTTATTGTTGTACGGTAGTGTGCAACACCCCCCCGCCCACGCGTTCACTAAATACGAAGTATCTTTCGACATGCACCACGACCGGCTTCGCGTGCATATCCGTGGGTGACGGGTGCGGCGCTGAGATGCCAGATAGCAATTGCGTATGGCACCTCCCGTGATATCTATTTGCACTGCGAGATAACGTAAGTAAGGGGTACGATCTGTTGTTGGAGGGGAAAAGTCATCTCTATCCCCAGCTAAGAGCAGTGAATCATTATGTGACACGCAATCAGCTAGTCGGAAAGTGGGCTGAACGTGAGCTGTCGCAGAGACCACGGATTTTTAGCGATTGACTCGTGTCAGTGGCCACCAAGTTCGCTAGCGTTTGTAGATTCAAGGCGGCGGTGTCGATTGATCAACAAGACTGCCATTTCGTTGTCGACGGCCACGTCTGGGAATGCGCGTTACCTTTGATGGAGCGCTCTGTGAGGGCTCGGCTTGCGAAAGCCGAAGGTTGAGGGAGCGAGGTGCATGTTAGGATGCCCTGGCCGATAACAAGTCCAGTCCTTCACTGTATTTTCTGACCACGACGTAAGAAGTAAGATGACCTTGACGGAACCACCGGAATAGATGGGGGGTTAGGGAAAAGCATACCACAATGTATGCCAGCTTTGAAACTAGCACCTGGCTTGTGCACGATAATAGTGGGTAGCTTCTCTGATATTTGGCCGTAACAACTTAAGTTATAGGAGTAAAACGCACCTGGGAGGCATTTTATTGCCGAAGACCCCGTGGTGGCCGGAAGAGACGCAGGAAACAGACCGGAACAATATTGATGGACATGGACGGATACAGGAAAACAACTATTCGGGGGGAAAAAAAGACAAGCGTCTATACATAAGAAGCAAGGTGGTATTGCGGAAGGTAATATAGTGGAGGGTAAGTTCGTCGGCAGTCGTTTTCTTTCGGGCGTCCATGGACGCGTCCCCGAAAACGACTACTCTGTAGTATACATCCGACCAGTCGCCTAATTTGAATGAGGTGTTTAGGAACGGCACTTTCCTCTACCCATCGTCCCGTGGCACACAGTCACATAGTTACATATGCACGATGGCCACCCCAACTGCCTTGTTGAGCCTATTTCCCACAGGGAAGATATCGTTGCTGCACGAGCGGTGCTCGGTGACCAGCAGAAACAACAGGCACTGCAGGTCACACTGAATACTATCACGACAGACTTCAAGTCATTGATTGCGTGTTCGGCATCAACTAAGATGACTCTTTGGAGGGTTGTCTTGAGCCAGCCGATTGAAGATGTCACGTGGGCTGAAAAAATCATTGCATCGCGCAAGTCTTGGACCATGCTTCAATTGATCGATTGAGCGTGACAAGCGACGGTCACGCTTTGGAGATGGGGCTCTATGGGGACGTCGTCCAGCAGATCGAACAAGTTTCATGGCCAGAGTCGTTACAGAAATTAGTCTTGGGCGAGCATTTGACCATATTATCTTCAAACGTCAGGTGGCCTAGCGAGCAAGGCTCGCTCACGTTTGGAGATATTATGGTCAAGTGCTCGCCCAAGATCAATTCCCGTAACGACTCCGGCCAAGAAACTTGTTCGATTGGCTGGTCGAAATCCTCGTCGAGCTTAAACTTTGCGAGTGGCGGCCACTTGACTTGTTCAATCGGGTGATCGAAAATTTCCCCAAAAGTAGTACCCTGCATCGTTTTGTTCCACGTAGCATCCTCAACCGGGTGGCTGAACATCAACACCAAGCCCAGCTAATGCAGATCGGGTGGCCACATGCCCCCCCGGCTAGTTGAAGATGCCCGTGAATGACAAAATCTGAATCGACCCCGGATACTTGACAGATTTGATCAGCTCATCGAAAATGCGCCGAAAGTGAGATGACGCCGAGAGTTAGGCCACCAAGTACCAGCGCAGTCGATGTTGGTATCGCTCGAACAGTCAAAGCGATGGTAGTGCTTGATCAACAACGTGTCCAGTTCGCATCGGCCTTGGTCAATGAATGCCTCTCGCACGATTTGTTTTCTCATAGTCCAGGTGTTGTGGACAAACACAAGAGAGGCTGCCCACATAGTCTATGCCCGCAAAACAGTTGGATTCCAGTGTCGAACCTGGAACACATTGTGGGATTTCCTTTCCCTCCCCCCGCATCTACTGCTGCCGTTCCATCATGCCCAATCGACTTCTTAGATCGTGGCACAAAAGCACTGCCAATTTACTGAAGTTCGAATTCCGCAGGACACCCGAACATGCACCTCACCCGCTCAACTTGCGGCGTTTTTCGGCTATTCCACCACCGGAACTCGATTCTCATGGCCGGCCACCAGCCTCACCGGGCATGGAATGAAGCACACTTAAAGGATCGTTGACCAGGCGTTCCATGGAGGGAAGATCTTCGTGTCGACGCTGGAACGACAGCTCGTGGGGTTGGATGTATGTGCGGCTTGTCGTCAAAAATGCCTATTCGCTGCAGGAGAATGCGGTTCTCTGACAGGCTGCTCTCATCGATGCCTCGCGAGGCGAGCCCTCGCAGAGAGCTCTCCACCCAATGCATCGCGCGTGCCCAGACTTTCGCCACGATTATGGACGGAGAGTTCGTGACGGAAGCCTTGTTGTTCAAGCGTCACAACCGTATTGATTTCGGAAGCGCTGTAAGCATCGAATTTGCGAACTTGTCGTTGAGACATTCGCCAATACTTCGGGGCCTCGTTGTCTGCGGCAGCTCCCATTTGGCGCATATTTCGACCGGTCAATCCTATTTGTCGCATTCCCGGAGTCGCTTTAGATACTAGATACTTAATTCAGCGACATCTTCAATCAACTGATAGAGGGTGACATCACCCTGTACCGGTTGGGTGAAGATACCCTTGAAACACATTATTTGGAGCGACCCTGTCAGATGGCAAATACGATCGGCTGGTCGGATTATCTTACAAACATGAGCTGTCGCAAAGAGCGAGGACACGGGATGCCAGCGATGGTCTCTTGGAAACATTCCCAATTTCGATTATTGAAGCACTTCCGCAATCTATGCGGTTGTGGTGCTTGTACAACAACGCTTCCCTGATGTACTTCCCCTTCATCGTCGACGGCCGAAGGATAGGGACGCGCGTTGCCGTAGAAGAAGCACCATGTACGGGCTCGTCGCATGAAGAATTGATGAGACCAACCTGCTGATACCGCATCGCCTCCTTTGTCGCCCTTAAGGCCAACTAGGGTACGCATCAGAAAGCCACACGGAACTTCAACGCCTCGAGCTGTAGTTCCAGCGTGGACACAAGTCCTGTTCTCAGTAGAAGACCTGGTCGATAGCGACGACCAACGGAGAACGGCTGGATCCATCTCGCTAAAACAGGGCAGACGTTGTTCTATGGTTGTGTTAGGTGGCACAAGGGAAGAGATTTGTGTATTGTTATTCAGGTATGTTTTGGGGTACACGTCAGCCACAACCTTACGCAATGAGTCGCATACACCCTTATCTCTGCCAAAAATGCGTCGCCCAGTCGAAATTCGACATCAAGCATAACCTACAATTACGGAGCCTCGCGTCCCTATAGCGGTCTCAACGAATGATGCCAATGGTCCAGACGATCTACTCTAACCAATGTGCGACAGGTGGGTTTTCTCAACACTTGAGTTCCGTATACCAAGACTGAATGACGGCGACCATTCACGGCAGTGTTCGGTATCAGCACAGCACGATGATGATGGTGCCTGCTGGCTGGGAAGCTTTTAGTCTCGAGAACGACGAGCACCATTTCCCACCTCTGCCGCCCGTTGGCCATGCGCTCCGTCCACGTGGTGGTTGGCGGCACCACTCTCCATCCTCCCGTATCTTCGCCCCCCCCCCCCCCCCCCGGAAAAATTTCGGGGTGGGGTTTCCTCCGGTGGGAACCACCTTTTAAAAAAAACCCAAAACTTTCTGAGGCCCGGGCCCCAGGGTGGCCCTTTTTTCTTTGGCCTCTTTCTTTTTTTGGGGGAAACCAAAGGGTGGGCC
>FN649748.1:3019174-3096828 GCA_000310025.1 Ectocarpus siliculosus
CGGTGTCGTTCCACGGAGACTGATCGTCCTCGACTCATCTCTCCCGCCCTGCATGTCTCAGAGGACTATCGATGGAACAAGAAGAAGCGCGATGGACTACGGACAGACTTATATGGGGATCGGGTGGAAGAGCGTCGTCGAAGCCGCTACGGTATTTGATCCGTCACGCCAGTGGACTATAGATACTGCTGTATCCCCCCCCACCCTTGAGTGAATCCGATCGCGGGCATCCGGTGCCGAGCCGGGCAGCTGCTTGCCAGATCTTCGAACCACCACCGAAGTCAAAGTGCACATGTATGCATTATCGATTTCGTGGACGTGGAAGCATCAAGTAGATGGACATGGTACGTGTGTCTGCGACGGAAGGTAAGCTAACGTAGTGCCGGGGTCTGCTCGTGACAAACAACCTCGTAAGAATTTGAGCCTCAGATGCTTTAAAATATACCAACTATGAAAAAAGCCTTGCGAAATTGAGCTCATCCATGTGATGGACCAAGATGGGCAACAAAGAGAAATGGATAAATAACAAATCGCACAATAGCCCTCCACATGATAAGAAACGCAGGGCTTTGGGGTTGGACGTGGGAAGAACAAACGGCCTCAGATGATGGCGTCGACCCCAATGAGGACATGTATTGTTGCGACGCAGCTTGGTTTTCTCAAACTATCCTAAAACGTTGTCTGTGCAGATTCACGGAATTGTTTTTTCTTTGTGAACGCCAACTCGCGTTCGTGTCTCCTGGCGCTTCGTTTGCCGTTCGCTTAGGTGGCACACGACACGACAAAAGGGAGAGCGAGGTCGCCAGATCGACCCACGTCGTCGACGCCACCGCGTCCCCCCACGGCTGTTCCCCCCGATCTATGCAGCTCCAGGTGCCACAGTAGGGGCACTCCCGTTGCAGGGGAGCGAAGAAATAGCCCGGAGAACGCCGTTTGAGAACAAAGAGAAGCCGGCAGCAAACTCTCGTAGAGCTCGTTGGGAGCGAAAAGAGAGGGACCTCGTCGTGCGTGAACGTTTACCCACACTTGGCGTCGAGGAGGCTGTTAACATAGTCTTTGCGTGTGTTGGTGTTGTTTCGCGAGTTCATTGAGAGATGGCACCGGTCGGGGAGGTGGCACCGGGGTGCGCAAGAAACAGAACAAGAACGGCATGGTATAGGTTCGATTTCAGCACAAAGGCCGGTGACATCGCACCGGGTGCGATCTGGTCGACCACCAAACCAAGCTTGAACTATTTTTGAGCTGCCGGAAAGATATACATGTGCGTACCTTTTACGTATGGGTGGTGTCAGCGGAGCGTCGCCCCTTCACATTGTATGGTCGCGGTTCCGGCGGGATGTCAGTTGTTTTCAATTTCTAATTGGAATGGAAGTTGCCAATCGTAGATACCAAGCACACAACATAGAGGAGCCGCAACCTACCCCACCTTACACAGGGAAATCAAATGTACTGCTGCGGACGTGCTGGTATTCCGTAGAGAGGGGGACCGAACCAAAGCGGGCGACAAACCTGGGTGATACCTAATGTACCCGTACCCGTATACATACCACATCGCCCGTTGTCTTGTCACGCCATAGCCAAACTCGGTTTCTGACCACTCGTTGTATGGAATGATGCTATGCCCTAGGCTACGTTGCCGGTACCGGTGCGCTCCCAGCCAGCAACTTCGGCACCCACACCGCCCAAATCTGCTTATAAATACACGCACTACGTGAGGAGCGGAGAGATGGCACCAGTCGGGGAGGTGGCACCGGGGTGCGAGTATTCAACACCGCCGAGCACCTGTAGGCCCGTGGGTGTATTTAATTGGGCATCGCATAGGTCGGAGAGATCGCGCCGGAGTGCCGAATACAAAACATGAAAAAAGTACTGTACGTTTCAAAAAAATAAAGTTAGTCGGAGCACGAAAAGAGATACTTCGAAGTACATGTATGTACATAAGCCTTTTTTTGTAGTATAATAACCTTGATGGGCTGGGAATGTCCGGCACAAGTCCCGTACAATAAAGCCATCCATAATCGGTGAAATTAGACCATCCGACTAGTCAACTCTAGACCATCCGACTAGTCAACGTTAATTTCACCGATTAAAAGATAGATATGCTCTGAGCTCGTTAGCACCCGGCCGGATCACATGGGCTTGAGGCTTTTTGCGTCTTAATCACTGGGATTGAGAGTAGGGATCTCCGGGGCGTACAGTACCCCTCGCCAGACGTTGCTGTCAACGTTGACTCAGTGGTCTAATGGTCAAAGCGGTCTTCTTGCACAAGGTTCCGCGCACGGGTTCGAATCCCAGCGGCCCACTTACGAAAGAATCACTATTTATTTATCAATTTTTACCAAACACCAACGTCTGGCGAGGGGTACTGCACGCCCCGGAGATCCCTACTCTCAATGCCAGTGATCAAGCCGCGAAAAGCCTCAAGCCCATTCCATGTGATCCGGCCGGGTGCTAGCGAGCGCTGAGCATATCTTTTAATCGGTGAAATTAGACCATCCGACTAGTCTACACTAGTCGGATGGTCTAATTTCACCGATTGATCCAGGCCTTCACGCCCCCCCTCGGCAGCGCACAGCGCACCGCGCATTTGCTTCCAAGCTGCCGTGTTGTGCGGCGCCCGGCGCACCCGGACGCTGTTTTGCGAGAGCTGCTTGCTGTGTCTGGCCAACCCCGTTGCTACACCATCTTCTTCGAATTGCAGACCCCGAGTGCCCGACACTATGTACAGTGTGTATTGGAATTTCACGTTGGATGTCCAATGGAATTCCCCATCATGGTACACGTTGAACGTCCAAATGGACATACTGGCCGTCCCATAACATAACTTAAGACACCATTGGACGTCCAAAACGTACCATGGTACACTTGGGACTGCCGATGGGCCGTCACGTGGGACGCCCTTCGTACACGGCCGATGAGATGCCTTGGGCGTCCCAGCTGGACGTCCTAGTACGCGGTTTAGCATCTATCTATGTAGACGTACAGAAGCCAAACATATGTACGCAATAGGGTAGTACGCGTAGATCGCATGCAGCTATCAGTTGTGAAGTTTGTGTTTCCCGCTAGGTCAATGTACATGTGTAATGGACACGGGATGGGGGATCCATCCGTCGGTGCGGACGTCCAAGTGGACGGCCCACGTGTCCCATTGGACGTGCCACGTGCCCCATGGGAAGTTTTGGACGTTCGATGGGACCCTCGTGGGATGTCCAACGGCGTGTCCCGTGGCGTCTCACGCCATTGGACGTCCAACGTGTCTCATGGGACACGTTTGGACCTCCCATGGGACACCACTGGACGTCCAGAACGTCCCATGGGACGCGTGGAATGTCAATTTGAACGTCCAAGGGAAGTTCACAAAATACATGTACCCCAGGTCTGGCCTCCACCGGCGAGAAGCAAGTCGGTCGATCAGCCAACAACACGAACTTGAACACCGAAACACCGTAATCGACGCTCAAGCCATTGACGTTAGCATGGCGCATATTTTGATTGGCGTCGGCGTGTCTTCAAAATAGTCATGAGTGCTGCGTTCCACCATCGCATATTTTATAGTTGGATGGAACCGAGAACTTTTTGAAAGAACCTGTTTCTCGTGGTAGAAAAGTGCTGCATGTCTCCATGCTTTTCCTAACCCAGCACGACCTACCCCAAGAGAAAAGAACTCTACGGGACACCGACGCACGCACCCGCTATTTAGCGGACTCTTCTGCCCAGATTCAAACCCACCCCCAGATGCTACGTTAGGGGGGTCACCTCATCTTAAAATTTCGGGTAGGGAGACGCTCTGCGAAAACCTGTCGGCCGCGTAGTCCTATTTCGCCGTAAGATCACCAAAACAGGACAACACATTTTCTCACAAAAGTGAAACATTTCGCCCTCCAAAGTGCACCCCCTACTGTAGCACCAGTCGAACACGAAAAGGGAGGTAATGGAGTTCACCACATGAGACCAATACTCAAAATCTCCCAACAATATCAAGAAAAGCGACAAATAATCGACAAAAATACCACACAAATCGAAAAAAAGAGGCAACGGAACTGAAGCCAAGGACCAATACTCGACCACAGGGGCGTGGACGTCAGCAGCCCCATATATAGATGACATCTCCATCCAAGGATAAAGCCCTCGAAGTGCAAAGTGGGCGACGAAAGGCGTTCAAATCGGAATCCCACACGGGCACTATGTAGTCTTCATTTGACAACAAGCCCAACAATGACTCGATAGGCCGAAGAAATAAAACAGGTACTTACTAAAACTTATCAAGTGCTCAGCAACAGCTTGGTGCACAAGTCGTTCCAGCAGGGAGGCTAGGCAATAAAAGGACAACGGAAAACATACATGAAGCAAGAAGTCAGCATTGATCCAAGGATATACCGGAAAATCATAACAACACTCCTAAACGTCCCTCCCAGCAACCAATTACTTCGACAGCCGAGTACTCCACACTGGCAACGACGGCGGAAGGCTATCACCATGCTTGGCGTAGCGTTTCTAATCATTGAACATCATCGCTCCATGGCTGGGCCCGAGAGGGGGGAATAAAAACGGTGGCTCTCGCCAAAACCTGGGCATGGGGGTGGACAACTCAACTGCTATTTTTCTCGTGATGTGATTCATGCTCAGGCAGCGTACAGCATCCGACAAGTGAAAGAAGATACCATACACGCGAGCAAGCGACACCAACATTTTTGGTACGTTGTGATAGATTCCACATGTGTGGACATCGCTGACTCCCTCCGGCAAGAGAAGCGAAACAGAAGCGGGGTACACACACGGCAATATTGGAAGGACCAATATAATAACCCCAAACACATGTGTGTCTACACCCGTATCTCACAAGGCACGAGACCCTGCACCGGAAAGTTCACGCAAAACGGCAGAGTACGCTCACAAATTCAACAGCAGCCAGGGACTAAAAGACGAAGTGAAACCTTGGTTAGGTAGACCGCTTTGAGTAGCTGGAGCGCGCCCGCGGGGGGGGGGGGGGGTCGCGCGAAGGGACAACCTCGTTTGTTTCTCGTAAATATTGTACACAGAAAAAGCTTGGAAGGATGCATCAATTACCAGTAATGATACACGTTGACTGACTTGCGAAACTTTGAAAAGCAACACTCAGCAACGCAAATCAAGATCAACATTAAGGGAGACGTGTTTCAACACCTGGTTGTCCCGCGCAACCAACGGGCGTGCCCTCACGACCGCGTTCAATACAGCAGTACAAGACAAAATACAAAGTTCATAGTACAGGAAAAAACAAAAAAGTGGGACATCGTCCCCACGGTCCGAATTTCTGCACGAACACGCGCATCCTACTTATGTATTTTCTGTGCTGGTGGTGCGCCAGGCGCGTTAAAATGTAAAAAACAACAAATTTGAGTCTGCCTGGTCAACGTCCTCGCTCATCAATCCCGCCTCAACCCCAAGCGAAATCCTTCGTCCAATCACGGAAATGTCCGAGATATTTCCCCTCGTCCCCAACCGGCCGTTCCACACCTGCCGTTGCGGCAAGCAACAGGCTAGGTCAGAGCCCAAACCGCAATAGCCACCAGCCCCACCGCTACCAAGGCCATGAAGAAGCAGAGCTGGGTCCTCCCTCGGCTCTGCGCTTCCTGTTCTTCCTCGAGCTCGTCGGCCTTTTCCTCATCGTAGTTGCGGATCCTCTGCGACAGCGCCTTGAGCTGTGCGTTGATGGCCTGGAGCTGTACCGCCGCCTCAGGGTCTGTCTCCGCCAAAGCCTGAACACCGCCGAGACAGAGGCAACCGTCTTGTCAGACAAGCGCGATTGGCAAACCAAAGCCAGCAATACGGTACTCAAGCAGTATGATACAACTATATACCACATTTTACGTAATATACCACACCACACACAGTTCTCAAGGCTCGACTACATAAATCACGACATAATAGGATGTCACCAACAAAATATACCGTTTCGGAAAGTGCTCGACGAGACGGTTCCGCTTGGTGGCACCGTCACTGGTTTCGCCGGAGCTACGCCAAGCTTTGGCAATCGGTCAAGGGGGTGCAGCGTCTTATGCAACCTACTTGCACGGTATTGAACTTCTTCGGGTGGTAAACTTCTAGTCAGGAGTAACTCGTACGATACCCTAGTAAAATCGTGGTGTCGAAGATCGAGAACAGTCCTGCGCAAGGTTCGCAGAGATGGTGCTCGTGTAAATCCGCTTGCGTATCACTGCATTTAACAGGAGAACGCTTGTCTAGTTAACTGTCGAGCTCAGCCGCGGATTAAGGCAAAACACCATTTGCACGTACACGGGGGCAATTTCGTTGCTTGAAAACTTCAGATCTTCCGAAAGAAAAACAACGCCGCGTGTGTGTACGTTTGGGCACAACTGGAAGTTGCCCTTTTTGTTTGCGTACTCGTCTAGCTCAACGGCTGGGTGTGAATAACACGATAAAGCATGCCTTGCAGGAAAAGCCGTGCCATTTGTTAGAAAAAAGTTACCATGGTATCGAGTACCCGCAATTCTCCTTCTCTGCATATGAATCTACACGTTGCTCTCAAGACAGAAGAGGACGAGATGGGATAAAATCTCATGAGTTGTGGTGTCTGTTATCTCTCAACACGCATGGTGCGCTTGGCTGCGGGCAACGCCAATGCTTGCCCTCGCGCCAAGGGAAATATTACCACGCCGAACCCGGGCTAACCTGGACCGACGGCAGCACACCACAAAACGAAGCGCCCCTGTGTGGCCATTGCCTCGAAGTGGGGAAACGAACTAGAAAATGCCCTCGCCCTTTCATCCCGCTATACATACGACTGGAGTTTTTTCGTGGGCTAGGCAGATAGCGCACGGTCGATGCAAACAAGACAAAACGGTCATCACGTAACGCTATGGGTTAATTGCTAAGCTATCCCGGACTGCTGTTATCTGTGGGAGAGATCGATCAATTCGTTGTGTATCTGTGAGCGATAAGAACAATATAGCACACACCTGAAATCGCGCCGCCTCGCCCTGTAGAACTCCATGCTGGGTCATCCAGTACGCTCGCGGATTAGTCGTGTCATCCGGAAGGTCTGTCACCGCTGCAACACACCGGACACATCGACAGGGACAAGATAGGCGTGGGTTAGTTCCTAAGCCACGAACGTGAGTTCAATCTATTTGCGTTGCCGTTCCATGTCCAATTTTGCCAAGGATACCCGCCGTGGTCTAGGCGTTTTCAACCCTCAACCTCCGATCCGACCTGGGGTCAGCCAGGGGAACTGCGCAGCTGTGCGTGCCTACGCTTTTTTCCCCCTGACGGGCCTCCGCAGTTGCTGCTCCCGCTAAGTGTACATACCCCATGAAAGATTCCTTGCCTAACTCGGTGGTGCTGTCACAAATCGTCGGGCTGTGGCGGGCAAATAACTTCCGGGCAGGCCCCTCAGAATAATTCCCAACTTCGTTTCCCTGCCCCCACTGCAAACATGAGTGGGAAACACCGGTGGATCTTGAGGTCCTGATTTGGATCTCAGCTGCTTCGAGTTCATTTCACACCACGAAAGTGACAGCATGCAACGCCAACACCTGAGCAGAATCATCTACATATGTGCCATGGGCCAACGTGCCGCGTGCTGGACGAGCTTTGACCCATTGCTTGCTCGACGGAAGCAACCAAACAAGGGCGAGAAAAACGCCCAAGTGGGAAAACGGTCTGCCGCGTCAAGGTACAGAAGCATCCCCGAAGCGTGAGTGGCGGGGGAAATAGAACTACTATGTTTCGTTTACTGCGAGGCGCACTGGCACGTGGGCGAGTCTGTCGACACGCTCGTTTCGTCCCTTCCCTTTGGCCATGAGGGACCCAACCACGACGGCTTTTGTATCACGCCTATTTCCGTGTAGCAATCGGCGTCGCAAGATTTCGAAAACTGCCACATCCAAAAAACATTCGCCCGGCCCATCATGAGATACATACATACAATGCAGAATACCGTCTGTGCGGGTACTTACAGCAGTACTGTAGTTTGCCTGTGACCACGGAAGGCGTCCGTGTCAGTTGGATCGGTGCACGGGTATTTAGAAGAGAACGGAACGGCTTGCAATGTGAAGACACCAGCAATCTAAACAGTACCAATCTGTGTCACACCATGTCGCGGGGCCAAATACACGGCGCGGCGGTCCTACACAGAAACGCTCGTCCAAACAGGTTTTACGAATATGCCAGTCGAGCGTTGCCCTGCAGGGGGTCGCCGACGCCAACCAGAATCCTCGCCCTCATATGCATACATAATTGCCATTGCAGCTGATAGCGCCCACACATAGGAAGTTGGCAGCTAAGAACTTCATGCTCAGTGTGACACCAAGACATTGGAAGTTGAGCCTCGGAGCTCGGTCAAGAGCCCCTGCCCTCAAACCCATATAAAAAGGGCCGCTTGTAGTCTAAATCCATGGTATTTCTGGAGGTCAGAAACCTCAATTGACAATGTGTTTCCGGCGGTAGGAGTACACAGAACGGTGCTGGTATGCATATACCAGCAGAGGACATCATCGACCAGCGAGACACGCATGCCCGTTGGCCCTCCGCCCACAAATCTGTGTCGGGGGGCGCGCGGTTGAAGGCTGCAGCTGCTGGCCGAAAAGCCTGCAAAACGGAGTCCACACACTATGTCCTATTCACAGAGCCCACTATGATCTTCCGGACTGTGGTGCGGGTTTGTAGCGGACGCGCCTATTTCTTACAAATACGCGTACGTATCTTCAGCACAAAATTTTATCGACCCAACGTTCCGGATGCACGGCAGTTCTCGGGAAAATGTGCCGTTTTCTACACATATAGCCGGGACAACTATTTTAACTATTGACACACTTGTGTTGACACGTAGGTCGCTTTCGTGTTGTTGTTGTTGTTGTCTTCACATTAAACTCGTGTCAGTTGCTACTACAATCCCAAAATCTAGCAAAGACGCGGTCCGTGGCCACAAAAATGCTAGAGCCATCAGAAGATCTAAAGAACACGCAAACTAGCAAGAAAAGGGTACACAAGCCCGGAGAGGTACACTTACATCCCTGCAGCGTTTGCGTGCCCAAAAACTGAACTACCCGTCCACACACTACATTCGACTACAGCAGCATCATCCCCCCTGTCCCACACTTCACCAAAACGAATGTTTGTCGACTACAGCGTACAGCTGTCTGGAGTGCTGCCTGTACAATATTCGTGTGGGTCCCACCGGTACTGTAGGACTACATCAACCAAGGACACACGATAGTACCGTTGTGGTACATGTGATACGCGGCAAGGAACGGATTATGGTCCGCCGCAGGAACCATCAATTCTTCATATGCTCTGTAATTTTTTTTGTTTCTCTCTTTTTCTGTGCCAGATGGCCTTGTCTCTGCTTGCGTTGTGAAGTGCCAAGATTGAACCAAGGGGGTGTACCTCTTTCTCTCCGGCCCATGATAGATAGTGACTGCTAGTCTCAGTTGATACCTCGCATAGCGCGAAGAGGGAGTGGAGGATCCCAGAATATCTGTCGTTGATTTCTATCTACATACGCCGGTCGCCCCGGTGGTCTAGTTGGTAGCCTCGTAACCTTCTAGAGGTCAGGTCAGGGGTTCGAATCCCGGCGTAGGCGAGCTTTTCTTGCAAAGTGAGATTTTCTCTCGCTTCCGCTCCTGGCCAAGTGGATAGCGCTAGTTCGTGTGTACACAGAGGGAAGAGAGTGCTGAACTCTTCTCGCATTAAAAATTGAAGGCGAAGTACCGCAGGAGGGGAGGGTAGAGAGAGGCTCTTCTGTGTGACCACGGGTTGGAATAAACGGCACTAGTGCTGTGAGCCCTGATTTGAAGTGAAGAACAAAAAAAAAAAAAAAAAATTGACTTGCGGACCCCTCGGGGCCAGTTTATTTGAGTGTACCTTTTTAGGGTAAGTTAACATGTGACCACGGGAATCGACCGCGTCGAGTGTTGGATCGGTACGGACATACGAAGGTACTGGGTAGAGAGAGATCGGAACGGTTTTTAATGTGAAGACAACAACAACAACAACAACAACAACAATGTAGTTCCTTCCCTGTTTCGGGTTGGCGAAAAATGGAGAATGGATTCAACAAGCTCATGTTGAAACATAACGCGCAGCAAGCAGTGTCAAATGCACAGCAACCGCGGCAAAAAAATGGGAGGAGCGCGGGGAAGCGATGACTTGCAGGCCAAATTGTTGTGCTGCGGTTCGGCGTGTATTTCGACGTAGAGTATTTCGACGTAGAGTGTGCGTGAAGAAAAAGTCTGCGAAAAGTGCGCGCGCCAAACAAACGGCACCGATCATGTGTGTACCGCAGAGGAGCAGACGGAGCGACATAGCTTGCTGCTGCTGACAGAGACGCACCAACAAGCAGCACACGCACAGAGTTTATGCATGTACTACTACAGCAGTGCTGTGCATAGATTTGCATCGATAATAAAAGATACTTCATCAAGAAAATTCGTCATCGCAGTCTGTTGACCTCAGCGTTCCATGTATATTGGTCTCGCGGTCTCTCTCCCGCATCCTATCGGGATTTTACCTGTCTATCCCTGCCTCCCGGCGTTTGCCTCTGCTGTCTGCTGTCTCGACCTTTTGCCAACTGTGAAGACAACAACAACAACAACAACAACAACAACAACAACAACTGCCAATCGGGCCTGTTCTGGGTTGGTTGCGGGTGCAGACCGAAAGAGCCAAAATATTCATCGCAGATGATTTTTTCGGATAACTTCAAAGAAAACGGAAAAAAAAAAAGACACTGGACTCCGTATGCATAGGGCGGGAGGGGCGGAGAGGCAGTAGCTGCTGTGTCTTTGTGGATACGACTCTACTACTACTGGTACTGTGAGGTCACCCGCCACTCATTGTCACCAACTACTAGTGTACGATCTCCTTTTCGCCCGTTACTTTCAAGTGTTGCGTAAAGTATTGTAGATATGTAGTGGCCAACAGATCCCGGCGCGGTACTGCTGCTGTGTACGTGGAATATGGGGTGGCAACAGCATCGTATGTTCGCGAAACGACGCACCGGGACGATTTTTCCTCTTTGCCTCTGCTACTTACCACTGCCTGGCCTGCTGGCCTTTCGCTCTTCGCAAGCACAATTGGCACACAGACAGCAGTAGGATGGGTTCGATGTGCGACACTTTCCTCGTGATCCAGGCATCCCCCATCGCGTCGCTGCAAGAATATGGTACAGGCGAACATGTGTGGTCTCTCGCCGTCTCGCTGGAGCAGCAGGAGAGCGAATCGACATCATCCATTTTGGGTAACCAATCGGACCCCCTCTTTTTCCAACACCGCCAAAGGTCGTCGAGCGGGTTCGTCCCTGTGCCTTCCCTAACACACGCACGCATGCATGCAAGGTGACCTGGGCAAGTCCAACCAAGCAAGCATCGACTATCCATACAGCAGACACATCATCATACCTTGCCCTGACATCTCGCTGAAACTGCTGTGTTGGGTTGGTATATGATAGTCCGTCCGGGCTGCTTCTTCCTTGGGCGTGTGCCCGTCCCCTGGCACCGGCTCACAGACAGCGTCCCGTTCTCTGGCTCCAACCCACAATCCTGGCGGTGCTGCTGCACGGGGTACAATGCGCAAGAGCTCAAGAGCTGCTCGATCGTGCAGAGTGCAGAGGGTAGAAAGCGGTCCCCAGTCCACAGCAGTTGGTAGGCTGGAGGCGGAGCGTCTACGTTGTTGTAGTGTTTCGGGCGGACTGGGGAGACAAGATCCACAAAACGCGGGCGAAAAAAAAACAGCAAAAAAGAGCCGACCTGTTCAACTTGGATCTGTTCCACAGCCCACAGCCCACCGCACTGGGGAGCAGGAGCCCAAAAAGCAGGTTCTGCCTGTGCACCAACCATCCGAAATATTGTTCCTCGTGTCCAAGAAGGGGCGTGATTCTTTGGACCACAGCAGTCCTGACTGCCCCTCTTTGGCTCCTTTGCATATGGTGCCCGCCGTTACAGCGGGCCCTGTCAAGTCTCCCATCGGTGCAGATACATGGATCGGTTTCCCCGGTATTATACCGCGTATAGATGCATACACATTTGCCGCGAGACCGTTACATCCGCATCTCAAAACCGTTACAAAGTTACAAAGTGTCCTCTTGGGCCTTGGGGGTATCCAACGGTGAGGACAGAGATATCCACCATTACCGCACCACCACCACACCTGCCACACACCGCGTACGTTCTAGTGAAATAACGCAATCAGTATGTACAATAAACAGAAGAATTCTTACTTTAGAAGTGATGATTATTCCCACAGCAGTCCAAGGGGAAGACAACCTGCTGAATACTGTGGGTTCTTGTGTCTTGAAGAGGTACTCCTGTAATCTTGTGTCATCATCGCAGAAAAGTGGAGAGGATTCACTCATCGACTCATTTTGGCCACAAAAAACATGGAGGCAGCATGTAATAATAGATTCTGCCTGGTGCACGAACGACCTGAAATCATTCCTGTGTCAAAAGGGGCGTGGATCGTAACCTCGGGGATCACAGCACCCTGACTGCTCCTCTTGGCTCATGTGCATCTGTTGCCCGCCGTTTTAGCGTGCCCTGTAAAAAGTCTCTCATCGGTGCAGATACATGATCAGTGGGATGTTGGCCTCTCTGTGTCCAGTTGGTTCCCGATAGATCTGCCGTGAAACCGTTACAACAATCGCAATCTCCAATCCTTCACTTTCGGCCTGCGTGTCCGACGTCGAGGAGAGATCGAACTCCGTCTCTCTCTCTCTCTCTACATGCCGCTCTCCACAACGACCACAACCATCACCACCACCACCACCACACGCCGTATGTTTCCCTATATAGAAACCATGCACTACCTGGACGACTATTAAAGTGTATCCGGTCAAGATAATACCACAGCAGTCGAAGGGATGGTATTTATTTGAGTAGACCTACACTGCAGGTATATTGATTTTTTGTCTCGCGATAGCGCGGAAAAACACATGAAGCCGACGGGGGAAAATGATTTCCTCGTCTACTCTTTCTGCCACACAACAAGGAGGCAGCACGGAGGAAGCTGTTCGTGCTGTCTCAGCTGATTCGGCTGAAGAGTGCCGAGTTTACAAGGTCCGAAGGCCGTGGATAGAAGAGAGGTTGAGCTGATCTTATTTCTCTTCTTGACGTTCCATAAAATGACCAGCACATTCTTCCAATAGTGTGCCACCCCCGTTCGTTGTGGTTTGGGATCACCGCGCCGAGATCACCGCAACAGTGTTGAGAGAGGAGAAACATTTACCCGTGGTCCACACTGCGACAACTCTGTCGTGTTGTAACAGTCACCTGTACAGTCGTCTTGCCGAACGAAAAACAACTGACCTCTACAGTAAGTAGCGAAGGGGCAGATGGTCTGCATATACTTCTGGCTCTGGCCCGTTCGTACATCGACCAATTCATCGTAGGACAATACAGTATTATAGTCGAAGTACGACTGCTGAAAATGAAGAGGAACGTACACATGTACACGCATACGGCAGCAGCAATGCTCTAATACGCCACCTCCCATCCTGGTGAGTAACCTTGGCCACTGCGTCGGGAAGAGCAACTCCGCCACCAACGGACGACTTGCAGTAACACAATGATGCGTGTCACCCCCGCTTGGCGGCACCACGGTACGGCACACTGGTGGCGAACGCCATCGCCATACCGTGAAGCTTGCCAAAATGAAAACCACCATACACATTCCCACAGAACGTCACAGCCATCCGTTTCGCAGTCAATCATAGTCAGGAGTTTCGTTGAACTCTTGCACGTCGAAGGTTCCAAGCGGATACGATCACATTATCAAGCAAGAAAAGGTACTCCCGTTCTGCGAAAGGCGTCGGATCACTGGGAGAGAAGCCCCCCAGCGAGTCCACGGCCATCATCCTCTTCGAAAGCCAAATCATCGCAGGCGTCCTTCAATGCGCCCCCCGCCGCTTCCCAGACGTCCACAAACTCCCGACCGCGCTCCTCCGCGATCTCGAGATCTCGAAACACTGTTCCCCACTCGTCTGCGTCAACGCCGAGGGCCGACGCACCAGTGCCAACCATGATCCGTAGCAGGTTTCCCTGGTCCCGTGGCTCACGGGGAGCCAGGCCGCCGGCCACGCTTCCCCCGCCAAGCTGGTTCGAGCCGGAGAAGGAGCGCTCCGCGACCATGCTGCTGTCAGACAAACGCCTCCCTCTGTCCGGGTACGCATCCACCCGAAACGCCGACGAGGCGGCCGCGGCGGCCTCGCGGTCACGATCGCCGACAAACGGCGAGCGTTCTCCCGGCGCGGCGTTGTCGGCCTCGTGGTAACCCAGGATTCGCTCGAAGTCGACGCAACAAGACATGCCCACAAGCCCACCATCCGGTCCTGCCGGTGCAGCGGTGGTCACAGCTGCCTCCGTTCCTCCCACCGCTGTCTGCCGGCCTTGGGGGGGGGCGGATAACGTGGTAGGGGGGGCGTTTCCTTTAATCCCCCCCAAGGTAATTTCGTTCCCGCTACGGTTGCCGTCCCCCCCGACAACACCAGCGGGAATTAAGAAACGCTGTCGGCTATCCGCCCTATCCGCGCGGAGGAACGATCGTGAAGGTGAGAGGGGACTGCCGCTTCCCTCGTTCGAAGGACCAACGGCCACCGCCGAGCTCTCGGAAGCCGACAACCCACTACCACCACCACCACCACCGCGAGTACCGACGCCTCTAGCTCTATCACTCGTTGCTGCGGCGAGACTTCCAGCAGCGGGGCTCGTGGTCTCCGCCACGGCGAGGGCGACGGCGCGCTCGTTGAGCTCGTGAGACGACACGGCCAGCTCCTGGCGGCATGCACAAGCACGTTCCATCAACAAGGCGGCCGCCGCCGCTAATGGGGCCGTGGCAGACCCCTCGGGAGCGGCGGCTGCCCACCTTTGCTGCGGCTCTCTGCCAAGAAACGGCGCCGAAGACAGGTCGAGAGACCTCGGAGAAACGTCGCGGGAGGACGAAAAGGAAGAGGTAGGCGGCGACGATCTGCGGAACCCCCGGAAGTCGGTAGATGATGACGAAGATGTCTGGGAGTGTCGGGGAGAGCGTTGGAGCGGGGAATGCATCGGCGTTTTTCGTACCACGAGCGGGCGGAGCCGCTGCTCGAGGACCGCCGCGGCGCGATCGACGCCGGCTTGAGCCGACCGCGTTCGCTCCTCTACTTGCCGGACGTCCGGGTGGCCTCTCGCGGCCGCCATCACCGCCGCTGCTTCCGCCGCTTCGGCCATCGCTGACGTCGTGTCTCTCCTACCGCTACCGCTTCTTTTCATTCTGGGCTGGTGTTGCTGCTGATGTAAAGAGGGGCCTCGAACATCCGAAAAGATCGAAGAAGGTGAAGACATGCTGCCACGAGCGCCGGCGTCATCCACGGCAGAACCGGACCATTTCATAGACCCCCCCCGTCCCGCCGCGGCACTGCCACGGCTGTCCAGAAGCGGTTCCGCCCCACCCGTCCCGCGAAAGCTTCCCGAAACCACGGCAGTCCCGCCATCTGAGGACAACGAGTCGCCGTGGGGCGGCCCTGACACGTTGCTCACGCCCGTTACATTTCTCGATGGAACCACCACCACTGCCGCCGGCCCAGATTGTTCGACCGCGGCCGCCGCCGCCTCCATCCAAAGGGAGCCCCCCGCCGAAGACGAACCGGCGCCGCTGTTCGCGACCGACCCTCCCTGCCGTGCGTTCGGCTTGCCGCGGCTGGGGACCCTGTTGTCGGTCCAGTCGCCGGTGACGCGGCGCGAAACGGCAGTTGTTGAATCGCTTCCCGCGGTGGTGTTTGGGCGGCGCCTTCGGAGCGCCTTGTCGAAAGGGTTCTCGGCGCCCGCGTTGCCCGCGTGCGGCGACAACGACGACACCGGCGGCGAAGAAGGAGGGCTACTTCCGGCATCCACCGCCGCTGCCCCGAGCCTGCTACTGCCGGGTCCGAAGAGGTTGCCGTTGGCGGTAGGAGCAAGGGAGGACGCCGGGTTGCCGCGAATGATTCGGTCGTGTGCGGAGGCGGCCTTGTCGGCCCTAGCGAAATGATTCGTGGACGGCGACAAGTCCGTAGATGCCGTAGAAGGGGCCGGCTCGTGGGAGAGAGCCGCAGGGTTGTCTTCGTCGATCAGCACGTACCTGGCCGCGTGGAGGGACACATGAACACACCCAGCGAGTGAAGTGGGACAGAAAACGAATAGCAATGCAACAGATTTCGATGTCGAGCTCGCAGAACCGATCTAGCGACGATCGCGTCAGTCGTGTCCGATCACACACGACGTATCGAAGGTCGACACAACAACGCACGCCCGTTAAATATCGAGGCGATCGAGCCACTATGAACAAGGCAGGGTTCGGTGACCGCAACAACGACGAACCACCAACCAACTCCGCCCTCTCCGGACTTCTGCGTCGCATGTGCTTCTTCTTAGTGCGACAACGTTGCGGCAGCTCATGGGGAAGAATAACGTGAATCAAATTACGCGCAGCGTGATTAGCTAGGTAGAAACAAGACTCAAGGGTACACGCCTGGAATCCTCCTCCTGTTCTGGCTTCGCCTACGTCCAACTCAAACCCTAAGAATTTTTGGCGAGTTTTTTTACAGTAGAGCGACCGGCACAAGACGAACATTGAAGCTCACCCATCCCGCTCCCGGCGGAAACTCAACGGGTGGCGCGCAATGGCGCTGATCTTGGACTTGAGGAGTTCCTCGAGGGTGGAGAAGCGGCCCAGCCGGCCCTTTTCGTCGCTGAAAAATCCTCCCTCGTGCACCAAAAGAGCATGCTGTGTATCATCGCGTGTCAACAGGGGGGCGGGGGGGGGGGGGGGGGGGCTGGCGTTGCCGACTCTGGTGCTTGACAATCGATTCGGAAAAGCTACGACTTCCGTGTGAGGATGAACCGGGGGGCAGATGCTGGCATGAATGTACGGAGTGGGCGGGGTAATGGAACAGCGCAGCATGCGTGCTCGACAATTCTCTACATGTACCAGTTTCGAAAAACGAGTATACGAGGGGGTGTCGGGGTTGAAATACCGCCATTGACACCACCGGCATACACCCCGACCCCTTTGCCGATGCGAACGGCATTTAGTCTTACGCCGTACCACGTGGTTCCCGTCGCGGAACGCCATAGTCTACCGCTGTATCGCCGTCCATGTGTCAGGTTTGGGTCTATGACTCAAGATCCAAAACAAACACAGCAAGTCAAAACATGTGGTTGCTATCGAATTCTGCTGCAACTCCGCAAGGGCCGCGACATTCATCAACGCTTCGCGTACGACACTCGCGCCTTTTACCCGGGTCACACAGAACCCGCAACACAACGGTGAGAACATTGCACAGAACCAAGCTCCCCGTCCCCCTTGTACCTGGACCAACGTGCTGCCGGCGAGGCCGTCTCTAACCCTCTCCAAAGAAAGACCACCTTTTCCGAGCTTCTCTCCCTGAGGACTCCCGAGCATGTCTCGCATCCGCGGCGATCGGCTCGAGGGGTAACTCTTCCGGTTTCTCGCACCATTGGTTGGTGTGGTCGCGTTGCTATTCGGCCGCTTGGCAGAGGCGACGTAAGTCAGGACAAGGAGCGACGGACCCTTGCGGCGCAAGAAAAACGTGCCGTCCGGTCGTCCGCTGAGGATGCAGGTTAGAGGTGCGATGCGGAAAAAGACAATTCGTCGAGGGAGACGCAGAAGAAAAATTCGACAGGCGGAGTAGGCCGAAACAATGATGGCATGGTTGAGATGCCGGGAAGAAATGGACAGCATCAGGCTGCGGTTGATTCGTTGGTTTACTAAATATGCCGTCGATAAATGGTGCGCGCTCGGTGTGCGGGGCCTTTGTTCGACTGTTGAGCCTGTTCATGTTGTGGCCGATGGCGGCGATTGGTTGGTGGATCACTCGTCTCGTATCTCTTATTTCCGAAAATCTCCGTCGAGTGTGAGCGATTTCCTTTTCAGCGTTTTCACTAGAGTGGAGGGCCCTCAATAACGTCGGCATGTGCCCGGCGCATCGACCGGCGCTATTCAGAGGGACGAGCGCGATTCAATGTACAGAATTACTTGGTCATTCCGTGCCAAGCAGTTTCACCGGCGCTATACAGGGCCACCGGCGCCAATCAACCAGCGTTCTTGACGCCCCCCGACTGTAACCATTTGAAATTCTGCACCAATGTCTCTCGAACGATGACATATCGTATCAAGCGCGAATGCGAAAGTATCGGGAGATCGCCGATGCGTGTGAAGTATCGAGTGACGGTCTGAGTGAAAAAAAAGGGCGGGCATCAGAAAAAGTGACCGGTTTCATTCCGAGCCACGGCCACCTCGACCGAGAACGCACCGCAACATCCCGAGAACCTAGCACTGCCGATCAGGAAGCGGCGAGATTTCACACCGGCCGAGCTCAAGAAAAAATGTATGCTGACCCTCGTGGCCGCCAAGATGTCGGGGCCGTGAGACGACGAAGAACCGATGCATCAATCGTCACACCTACCAGTCCAGAATACCTTTGAGCGCAGAACGTTACCTACGGAGGGCACGAACTCCCATGCGGTTGACAACCCCTACCCAACTGCCACTCATGAGCACTCCCCATACGCAGAACATCCATCAAATAACTGGACGACAAGACATTACCTGAGCAGTGCTTCGGCTTCTTCTCGTCCCATCCGCCCCGCAAAGTGTCGCCAACCAGGGTCACCGCCGTTTGCGTCGTCATCACCAACAGTCGCCACGGCCAAACCATCCCCCGGAACCCCTTGCCCCCAGCTTGGGTCCGGCCCCCTGCCCCGCTCCAACAACGGCCCCAAACCTTCAGAACGCATCTCTACTGACCGCCCCTTGGACCCATCTTCGGATCGTTCTTTTTCAGGCCAATCTGCGCACTGCCGACCACCAGAATATTCTTTCGTATAGCCATCCTTGCTGTTCTCATCTTGGACGGGGGGTGTCCCCTTACCCCCTAGCCCGAGGAGTTCCATGGTCTCAAGGGCGTCTTGGAGGTGGTCGGAGGGGAGCGGTGTCGCTCTCCCCGCACTGGCTCTATGCGACAGGAAGCGACACACAACCGAGGGACGAGCCGAAGGGGCACAGGCGGGATCACCCCTGATACAGCGGAGGGAGGCCTTCGCGGATAGGAGGCTTGCGCGCGGTAAACGAAGCGCACCACTAGCCACCCAGAAGTGAGAATGGGGTCAAACTCTGGGCTTCGTTACGTGATATTTTTGTCACAAAAACACAAGGGCAGTTGCGGAGCGAACCTGCAACCTGGGGAGGCGGGCCATGGCATGCGCGCCCGGGAGGGTGGGGAGGCAACGGTAGCCCGTCCTCATCATGCTTCGCACGTGGGCCCGTACAGGATACGGATACGGAGGATCGAACGAAAAAAATCACTCCGCTGGGGACCTTCGGCAGGACAGCGCCCAACCACCACCAGAGGTATTTCCCTGCCAGAAAAATAGAAGCAATCCTCGTTATCAGGCTGCTCTACCGAGTAGGCGAGAGTAGATCCATCAGTCGCACAGTCCCAGTCTAGCAAGCCACGCAGACAGACGCCAAAAAAGACAAACCAGAAAAATGGAAAAATCACAAACATCCTTGGCACCACGGAACCACACTGACACACGACTCTCCTTACCCTAGGCCAAGCACCCCCGCCGGTCGACTGGCACCCCGTGCCGCCCCCCCCGATCGGAAGACGTGCCCAAGCAGAGTTCGCACGGCTTCCGACACAGAGAGTTGCTTCTCGCCGCTAAGGCTCTGGCCCTTGTGTCGAGCCCCGTGTGCTGTGGCACCGCTTCCTCCCCCCCGCCTGCAGCGTTGATATAGAAGGGGGGCGGGGAGTTGAAAAAAAAAAAAAAAAGTTCTACGATGAAATATTGCCACACTCGAGTCGAGATGAGTGACACCTCATATGAGAGATGTTCACTAATGGCACTGCGCGTTAATGGTTCGTGACTAGATATATTTCAAATTCTTGGCTCGTAGGCGATGTCTACAATGTTGGTCCCGCTGCACACGCATCGTCTGTTGATCCTTTGGGGTCGTAATCCCCCTACCATGACTCGTGCCGTCCATCCCCATGCCGTCGCTGTTGTCCACTTCACTGTGGCAACCTCATGAAAGCATTTTGTTGTTGATCGGAGGAGAAACGGACAAGAAACAGGCACCGTCCGCATGATGCCATGCGTCGCTCCCGAATCACAACGTGCTATGACACATGGATGCTCACTTGCACGGCTCTCTCCTACGGAAACCTCTTCCATGATGCTCACGGTCCGCGACGGTAACTCCTGTTTCCACGGTCCAACATCGCCATCCCGGAAACAAAACACCTTCGTCAGACGGCTAGCAAAACCGACACCAGCCACATGTACAGAACAGAAAAGTACTGCACCTGGCGGCGACGTCATAGTCCCCGTACTCCGAGCTCCCCACAGTGAGGCACCACCCCCTGAAGCCGCTCGCGCCGGCCACGTAGAGCGATAGCGCCTCGTCGTTCACCACGTAGGCTGGGAGGTCGGCTTTGTGTCCAACCAAGAGCTTGCATGTCCACGGGGGATAGAACTTGCTCGGGAAAACAATGCAAAAGGCGTTCGACGCACGGGGTGTAAGGGTGCGGGTTGGTTGTCTGGCTGTGCTGAAAACAACGCTCCGTCCCTCCACAATTCCACAAAAACAATGCTGGATTTAGTGAGGGAGTATACACACTTCCGTGCGGTGGTGTTTGTGCACGACATGCAATACAATACTGGACACATATGGCCGAGCACTGGGATGGAGGTTTCATAGACATGTGCCAAAGACCTTGATGATTGACGCACGCAACTTGTAGATACAGCCAACCAACACATGCGCAGCGAGAGCGCATCGGGGGGCGAAGGGCGTAGCTGAACAGCTCCAACAACGATAGCCTCATCGACGCACAAAACCAGAAACCTCCTCGACCAGGAATCACTTGCCAAAATGTTCACACTTTCTATGGTTCAAATATTGTGAAATAGGCCAACGTTCAAGTCGCCTCCGTCTCGCCACCCTTCCCCTTGGCATACGAAATATAGATCATGGTCGGACTTGAGCCAAGCAAAAAAAATAGCACAAAAAGGCGCAAAACATATGAAGCGCATATGCTGGCCACTGCAGGGTGAAGCACAAGCTAGGAAATGCCGTGCGTGAAGTGCGTGCGCGCGTGCAGCCAAAAGCAAAATACATGTGTGTTGTCTACTAGGGCAGCGAACAGCTTGAAACACAAAAAACAGGTAAACTTACTAGCTAGGAGAGTCCGTGATTGCGTTCTGCCTCACTTTAGAAAGCGCTTGGTCCCAGTCGTCGACCGCCTGTAGGCTCTCCCTGCTTGTCACGTCCATCACGTACAGCACCCCCTCTGCACCCTGCCCAATAAGTCCGTGATGACAGGGCTGCGCCGTAAGCTGCGACCCGGCTACGTCCCAGAGGTGGAGCTTCACCGGCCGTCCCTGGGCACCCGCGGTTGAGAAATCCGCGCAACAGACGCAGAATGGGTTGTTGCATATTTGGAACGGAACAACGGGATTCTGTACGCGTGCCAGAACGCCAATCGACGCATCGGCAGTAGAATGAGTGCAAGAGAGGTATTTTTTGTTTTTGTTTTTTTTCACTTCAAATCAGCGCTCACAGCACTAGTGCCGTTTACTCCACCCCGTGGTCACACAGAAGAGCCCCTCTCCACCCTCCCCTCTTGCGGTACTTTGCCTTCGATTTTTAATTCGAGAAGAGTTCAGCACTCTCTTCCCTCTGTATACACACGAACTAGCGCTATCCACTAGGCCAGAAGCGGAAGCGAGAGAAAAACTCACTTTGCAAGAAAAGGTCGCTTACGCCGGGATTCGAACCCCTGACCTGACCTCTAGAAGGTTTCGAAGATACCAACTAGACCACCGGGGCGACCGGCTGAGAGAGGTATGTATTGCGATGAGAGCGACAGGTACTTCCTGCGGTCAGCCGGAGGGCGAAGGAAGCAGGGGAACAGCAAACCCTACCGGAAAAAACTTGTCGAGCACAGGGCCTGGCCCGTTCAGACTGCCAGTGCATCGAGGCCCGGAGACAAACTCCTGGTTTGTACTCGGAATCTGAAACTACAAAGTGGCAAGAGTTTCATCAGGAAAACGCCACGCATGTGCGCCCTGCCGGGGATAACCATGAAATTCAAATATCTCAACTCAACTTCCTGCTCAGCTGCTGGGGACGGGGCTCGGGGAGCTCCTTATCGAAAGTATCATACACCTTCCCAGAGAACCGGGACAGCGCGTCACTTGCGTGTTCTACATTGGGAGTATTTCGTACTGTAGTTAAAAAATGGCTCAACTCTACTGCATGGGTTTGATGCGGTATTGTGAAGGAATATTGCCAAGTCTGTAATCGCGAGGAAGGCACCTTAGCCGTCTGTGTTGAGGAATTAAAAATTACTTCTTTGTGCTATTACAAGCTCGCCACAACCGTCGGCAACATCAAGCAGCCGAAGGTTTATTACTGTAAAATCTACCCCAGTTCGCCGAAGTATTTCGCACGGCCTCTCCCTGACTGGGGACAGGTGTATGCGAGCTATCTCGGCGTATTTCAACAGGCCACAAGTCACCAACCAGCTTCAACAAAATAACGCTCCTCGAAAATCATTGGAGTGTCCCCCCAGGCAATGGCCAGTTACTATGTTTTTCGTATTTGCCGTGTTCTAGGAGTGGGCAGACCAAGAAACGAGGCGAGAAACCGGTGTAGGGTTAGAGTTGGGCATGATGCCAACCCGCCGGGCGAAAACAAATGAGAGAGACAACAAACACGGAAGAACGCAGTTCGAGAAGAGAGACGACGAAAAGTACCATCACCGAAACGGCACAGACCAAAGGCGGGCAACACAAAGGGAAGGAGACAAGGAGCCTCCGAACAATAACGACGCTACCAAGCGGGGCTAACCTGGTATGTACCGTAGGGGACCACGGTGACGTCGAAACCCAAGGTCTGCACGTAGTCCTCTCGGAAAGCCTTGTCGCACATTCGTCTCACCAAGGACGTCTTCCCCTGCGGTATGGAACATTACGGCCCCAAAGGGGCATTGCAGACAGCAGTGCGCGCGGAGTGTGTGGTACAGATTCACGCATGCTCGTTTTCGACGGGAATGCATGGAGCGTTAACATGTAGGGGCCGACGCGCCCACCACCGGGGTGAAAGGTCGGTGGTCTACAGTTAAGGGACGTGGAACAAGACCAGGTGAGGGAAACCTCGCCGTCGCCAGGAAACCTACCGCTAGCTTAGAATGGGCAAACCAAGGTACGTGGAGTAGAATACCCCTGGCATGTAGAGACCTGCTTCGGGTATCCCTGCACACCCTTGCGGAAGTCGGCACAATCAAATTTGTGATGTTTTCGGTTCCTGAACTCTTGTGGTTTCCCTTAATCCACTCATAGATCGTAAGGATACTCCACTCTTACAAAGGGACATTTCTGACACAACACCCCCACCCCACAAAGACTGGTACTTGAGTGTGCTGTAGGTGACGTAGGATATCACACCCCCGAGCCCGATCGGTGCTCGAATACTCAACGACGAAGAGGCAAATCAAACCGTGCGTTTTCGGCAAGCTCTCGACGAGGTGGTCATGGTTTCAAGGCCGCCATTTTCGAAACCGCCACTCTTTCTCCTGTGGCGTAATCGAGCTTTGGGATTTGGTCGACGGGGTATGATATCTTACGTTACCTACGGCGGTGGTGGTATGCCCGGTGTCGGCGAATCTTGTACCATCTTTCGTACCAGTATGATGTTGTACCCCACCCCACAACAAACAACAGTAGTGTGTTGCTGAAGATGGCAAAGCTCTGTGTTGTTGACCCTGCTATCACGTGCCATCGTGTATGTTGTAGAATCACCGGAAGGATGTCATGGACTCGATTGCTGTGTATGACTTGACTGCATTGGAATGTCAAGTCCACGTTTTCGACATTTTTCCCCAGGGGGGGAACGGATTTTGGGCATTCAACGTTTAGACGGAAGAGCAGAACGACCAAATGAGATATGATGCGCCAGTCATGGTTGCACCAGATGAGATTGGGACAAAGAGCAAAGTGGGTCTTAAAGCTGTCGGTGTACATACACATGGCACCAGTTCGTGCTGCTGCATACAAACGCCTCTCCGCATAGAGATTTCGTGCCTTCAACTTGATGGGTCTCTGCGTCGGGCATGCGTGCGTCCTCCCTGTTCATGCTTTGTCAATGTGGGCCTCTCTTTCGATATCAATTCAACGCTGCTGTGCTTTGGTGATGGAGAGTACTTGCTCTCGTGACTCAATGCGGTGCATTCAAAAGTTCAAAAACAAATGTTCTGAATAAACAACGCGCCCCCCTACTCTCACATACCGCCTTCGGAGCTCCGACCAGCAAAACTTTCAGCACGAGCTCGGGGCTTGCCCTAGACGCTTTCATGTTCACCCCGGCTTTGCCCTCCCCACGTGCCGCTCCAGCTCGTTCCCAGCGTGCACTCTCGCTCTACGACACACCATCTGCCAACACCCTTGCATCTCCAAGGAGGGGGCACGAAGATGGAATCAGAAATTCACCATCACCTGGTGCTGGTGCTAAAATATAACCTGCGGGTGCCCCCCTCTGTGTGTGGCTCTGTGTTGGTGTGTCGTGTGTTTTTATTAATAGCATCGACCGCGCTAACCGGCTGACCAATGAAAAGACGTCAGTCTTCGTGCGGTTGAAAACACAAAACACTTCTATCTGCCATGAACTGGGACGCCGTGAGGGGGCAGCATGGGGGAGGCTAAACTATCCTTCGGATCAATGACAGAAACAGCAGCAACAACAGAAGAAAACTGGTCGCGTCTACCAAGACCTTGTATACTCTAGTTCGTTTAGTAGTACTTTCACCATCATCCTCCTTGTTTTCGCTACCATCCTTCTGATCCTCATTTTGACAAGAATCTCTGGGTAGTTCTTCACGAGCCCTACGTTTTTTGTTTTGGGGGAGATCATCTGGCTCAAACCCTTGCTCTCTTGTCTTCCACTCCTCCATGTTTTCCTCCTCCATCGTCGTCTTCGTCCTCCTTTCTTCCCTTTCCCTTTCCTTCGTCTCCGTCACTCCTAAAAGATCTACCCTCATTACTATCGTTGTCGCAGAGATCCCAACCGATTGGCCCTGGTGGAAGCTGGTCGATCAGTAGCCCATGTAGCCCATGTGTGTGGTGTGTGTGGTGTGTCCACGACCATGAGATATTTACTGTAGACTACACGTGTAGGACGGACCACTTATATTATGGGTGACCTTTTCTCCCCTCTCTATTTGCTTAGACTCACACGCGCCGCCCGCGAGAACAAATCACTCCCCTCCCCGTCTCCACCAGTCAGTGCTCTCGAGGCCATCCAATTGTTCGCAGATCGCTACATGAGAGGTTCTCCTCCCGCCTCCATCGTTGGGATCCTCCTCTCATACCTGTTCTAGTGTCGTATTTGGAGATATGCAGCAACCGCTTGCGATAATTTGATCAAAATCAGTGAATCTCACATTCTTATCACTGCAGGAAATATATTTCCGGATCGGCTTGGCGGGTAATATAGCGGCGGATATGCCTTACAATTTGCATCTTCGGTACAGTATCTACGTGCGGGCATAGCTCTGGGCTATCTTATGTTGAGGTAGTGTAATGGTATAGACACGCGTAGCAATCCCTGAAGACGCTTCCTTGGTGAAGACTCACTTGTTGATTCATCTCGCTCTTTGGGTAACAGCAGTGCATGCTGATTCCTTGCTCTCTGTGGTAGACTGAGCATTTCGGGGCAGACCAGCTCCCTCTGACAGGGACTACAAAGGTCCTGTCCCCTGCTTTATCCTTCAATCGGGAGTTACATCTCCCGCACTTTCCTCTGGGCATTAGCCCGCACTACCGTTGGTACTTTCCTAACAGTCGGTTGACCGACTCATAGAATCCACCCCAGGCTTAGCCACGGCTAGGCGTTTGGTTCTGTAGATCAAGGTGGGTATCGATGTAATTTTCAACAGAAGTTGCCTCTATAGTTGAAGCAAAAGTAGGTTGCTTCCGGTGCACCATTTGCATTATTTACTGCTGCTGCTGCTGCTGTGGTGGATGGAACACGAAGGCGTTAGTTTAGGCTGCAGGTGGTTTCTCGCAAGATCTGTGAATCATCAACTGCTTGCTGCGTGAACACTGCTCATAAGCCCACCTAAAGCCAACGTTTCTCTTTTCTGTCATACAATGGCGGCTGCTGATGTGGTCTATAAAACAGACCTTTCTACATGTAGACATTGCAGCATACTGGAAATAGAGTCACTTCATTCACTCTTGCGAAGCACTGACCCCGCTATTGGGGAACACCGGCAAGAGAGACCTTGCTGAAGCATCACTCCACCGCCTGCAAGACTTCTTCACAAAAGATTTCGATGCGCGTCCAAACTACACACCTTCCTTCCCCCTTGGGGGGTCGTTCATACTCTGTAGTGTTGGAGGTAGGTTGGGTAGGGGTTGGGGTGAACAGTCCGGACAAAAGTAATGTCTTGGAGTAGCGAAACATGTTATGCAATTGACACACAATGTTTGATTTTGAGCCCCGCTGCAATTGGTTGTGAAGCGTGGCGTGAATATTTCATACCAGGGGGTTGAGGGGCCCCGCCGCCCTCAGTGGGCGCCGGGGCCCGAATCGCAAACCGAAGGTAGTTAAATTGATTGATTGGAAATTCTAAGATGTGTGTTATGTTGGGGTATGTGTAGTGGTATGCACGCGTGATGAGGTCTGGTTGACCCGTGAAGAAGAACTCACTTGTTGTTACTCTTGTAGAACAGCAGCAGCAGTAGCTGTTGCCTTGGGTATCGGTAGGAATGACACCAAGGGGCACAGGATCCTCTGCACAAGCAGGGGCTACTAGATCATGTCCCCTACTTTTTATCCTTCCGCGGAGAGTTACATCTCTCCGCGCCTTCTAGAAGGAACCAAGCTCTTCTATGTTCCGTCTACACATCTGAATCCTATAACACTAGCCCACCCTGGAGGTTCTCATACGCAGATACTGTAAAACCTCGAGTCTTGACAAGCAATTGTCGAGTCTCTAAATGAAAGTATCGAGGATGTGGAGCTCCAAAACAGCACAATTCACCCTCCCACACCTCTCACTCGATGAGTCGCAAGACCATCGTTTGACTTCTAAAACGACAAAAAGACACAGACAGGAAGGAACTGACGGGGCTAAGAAAAGCCTACGACGACCGGAAGAAGATCGGAACCAAAGAAAGGAAGACACAAAAAAAGGAAGAAAAACAGAAAAGAAAACAAAGGTCGTCAAAACGACAAAAAAGAAAGGATCACTGTAGGAACCACAACAAGACCGGTATCGTAAGAAAACGACAAGATACGCCATTCACGCAGTCGCCACGGCAGTGTAGAAGGGGCATCAATGGGCGCGAAACACCTACAGGTCGTGACCAAACGCTAAAGGCACAAAATAAAGCGAGGAGAAAGCGAAAACCAACCAAGGCTAAAAAGCAACCCAAACAACGCTGAAAACAACAGAAAGCCAAGACAACTAGCACGTCGTCTTAATGGGGGCGCGCCACGTTATCAGGCAACGAATCAGCCCCGGGGTCACCACGCGACATGTCGACGTTGCGAAGGATCCCCTTAAAAAGGGCACTGCCGCTGTGAACTTGAAGGCACCAGGATCCGGAGACGGCGGTTTCAGCGGTGGAGTAGCGAACATCAGGAAGGGCGAGCTTGACAGGGCCAGGATCGTCCAAGAAGCGGACGACGTAGAAGTCGGACGGTAGAGGCGGTCCAGTAATCTTGCCCAACCACCAGAATCCATCGCGAGCTTTGTACCAGAAGAAGGCGCCTGCAGGTAGCGGAGTATTGGCGAAGCGACGGTCCCAAGTTGAACGAGAGACGAGCGAATAACCCGAAGGCAAAGCTCGCTCCCCTTTAGCGCGCGCCATCTCGCGGGTGGCCGCACCAATACGCATCGCCCGATAGCGACGATTCGTTTGGCGATGTTGATCAGGCGAACCCGTCCAGTACCGGAGAATGTGGGGCTTGGAATGCTGGAGGTCCATCTCACGTTCCCAAGAAGGACGAAGAAGACCTTTCCAATGCGTTTGGTATAAAACAGCGATGGTGCCACCACGGCCACGAACAGACTGATGGCCACTAATGCGGTCAACCTCGAGACGTTCGACCGGAGTCGACACGTCGTCTTCCGCAACATGGTAGGGAGGAGATTTATTCGCATAGGAGTTTAGCACATACGGTGTAAGGCCGGCAGGCAGGAACCGAGGCAAGTCTTCAGTGTCATGCGGATTAGCGCAAGGCTTGCAACGCGCAACTGACACACGGTTTTTCGAGTCCGGACCCGGCAGATCCGATGGAAGGTCCAAATACAGTAATTTGGAAGCCAGAGGACAACCGTCGGGAGCGTCAGGACACGGACCCACGGCCAAGATCTTGAACGGACCAGTCCACAGGAAAGACAACTTAGCCTTGAGGACCTTGTCATCCGTGCCTGAACGAACACCTTGGCGAATGGTAGATTCGGTGTTGTACACCCAAACCCATCCACCGACGGTGTATGAGGGGACCTTGCGCAAAGCATCCGATAGGGCGGAGTTACGCCGCTCAATCCTCGAAACGGACAGGTTGTGCTGTTCGCGAACTAAATCGTAAGAACGACGTTGGCGATCAGCAGCCAGATCGCAATACTCAAGTTGATCGCGATGCAAGCTTTGGTGGCCTCGAGCATATGGATGCTCAAAAACCGTCATCGGCATGCGTGGCAGTCGGTTCATATGCACCTCGTTGGGCGCCAAACCAGTAGCGGCACTAAGCGAATTGTTGTAGGCAAACTCAACGTGCGGCAAATGAATGTCCCAATCATCTTGCCTCTCATTGACGACCATAGCCAACATCTGAGCCATAGTGTGATTGACGCGCTCCACACCCCCATTGCCGTTGGGATGGTAAGAGCTGGTAGCCACTTTGCGTATAGCCAGACGGGCGTATACAGCCTGCGACAGTTTGGAACAAAACTGAGAGCCATTATCAGACAAGAGACTCAAAGGGCAACCCCATAAAGGGATATACCGATTGACAAGTACGTCAGCGGTGCCTTCGGCGGTGAATTCTGCAGCCGTAACCGCGTACATGTCAGCACGGCGGCTGAAACGGTCAGTGAAAAGCAGAATATATGTGTTTCCGCGCGGTGTCAACGGGAGGGGACCGAAATAATCGACGCTCACCGATACACCAGGGCCCGAAGGCAGCGGAAGGCACAAAGTAGGCCATCGAGGCGTTTGACGAGATGACTTGCGAGCTTGGCATCGCAAACAATGCCGTACCCACCACTTCGTGCAAACACTCATGCCAACCCACCAATAAAAACGTTCCAGCATGCTAAGCGTGCGAGCGGCACCGAGGTGGCAGGATGCATCAGCGTGACAGGCTTGCATGATCCACGGACGCATGAGCATGGGAACATAAATCCGAATGGGTTCGTCGTTGAGAAGGCGAGCAGCACGCCCGCCAGGACGTGTGGTCGTAGACGACGGGGGCGCTGTTTGCTTGCGAACAAGCAAGACCAAACCATCATCGTCAACATGTAACCGGCCTTTGTTAGACAGGTCACGAATCTCCGACAGAGGGGGTCGACGAGCGGACGGAAGATGATCCAGGAAATCCGGAGGGAGAGCCGAAGGCCGACCCAGAAGGATGAAACGAATAGCTGCATCACAAACAGGTTCGTTACGTTGCTCGCGAGCCCAATCAGCATGCGAGAAACGTTCGACAGACGCCCGGAAGGCTAAATCTGCCGAGGAATGTAAAGCCGCCTCAATAGAAGAGGGGGCCGATTCCTGAGGCTCCGGCTGCAATCCACCCGAAGGCAGAGTAGCAGCGGAAACCGAAGACGAAGGCGTACAAGTGGTCGAAACCAAATGCGTCGAAGATTCCGAAGAATCGGGAGCAGCAGAAGACTGCTGGGCAGGAGCAACCGAAGTCGCAGGATGCGTCGAAGACGCAAGATCCCTTCCACGAGCCAGAGGCGTATGGAGGTCTGGGATCGAAGTGTCAGCACCAGGAGCCGAAACCAACCTGGTCAAAACGGGGGGCGCCGTCGATGCTGATTGTGCAGGCCGGGAACGTCGAAACGATCTGGGCGAAGCGGAAATCCGAGTACGAGCAGGCGGGTCCTCAGAGAAACCATAATCCACGGGCGGGAGGGGCGTGCCTGCCACAACCGCCGTGCGACGGCGAGTTCGCGTGGAAATTAGTTGAGTAGGGTCGAGAGTCCGTCGTGATGCTGCAGTCGGCGAGACGGCCGGCGAAGACTCGGGCTCGAGAGCCAAAATGTCCTCCACCGAAGAATGTAAGGAGCCAGACCAATCGAGGGTCCTGCCACACAGGCGTCGTAGCGAAGGAGACAACCCGCGGGAGTTGTTAGACGGCCAGGGTGCGATGTTCCAGACGCCAGGCGGAGACGAAAGGCCTGACGGCGAGAGACGTGGACCATGCCGACGGAAGTCGACAAAATCATCTGTAGAGGGGGCCAGCCCACCCAAGACCGAAGTCGGGGAAGTCGGGACGAGCCCACCCAAGCCAACACCCACGGCGCGATGGCCAGAAGGCGTAAGGCCACAAGAACGGATGAAGAATACGCTCTCCTCGTCGTCGTCCGGTGTCAAGCGACTGCGACCAGATCGGTCACATTCCGCCGCATCGATCGGAAGGCGAGAGAGGAAATCAGCGTTGCCATTTGCTGAACCCTTGCGGTACTCGAGAGTGTAATTGTAGGCGGTAAGAAATTCAAGCCAACGCTGAACGCGGGCATTGTTCTCCCCCACCTTGGCAAAATGCTCAAGAGATTTGTGGTCGGTAAAAATGCGAAATTTCGTGCCCCACAAATAACCGCGGAGTCGTTTGATGCACCATACGATGCTACCCGCCTCGAGGTCGAGGGGAGTCCAATGACGTTCGGAGTCCAAAGTAGCTCGGCTGATGAAAACGATGGGCCGGATGGAGCCATCCGGCTGTTCTTGTTCGAGAGTCCCGCCGAACCCATCGCGACTAGCATCACAGTAGAGGCGAAAAGGTCGCGAGCCGTCCGTAACGGCATCCCAGTCTGGATAAACCAAGACAGGAGGATTGGCCAACTCAGACAACAGGACGCGAACAGCTTGCTCCATGGCAGGGGTGAAGGCAAACGTCGCCTGCTTCTTGAGAAGAGTGGTCAGAGGTCGAATTCGCGTGGCCATGTTGGGAAGGAACTTGCGGTAGTAGCTGAGGCCGCCGAGAAGAGAGCGAAGTTGTTTAACATCCTTTGGCATGGGCATTTGGGTGAGGGCCGCAACCTTGGCCCCGTGAGGCCGAACACCGTCCGGGGAGATGGTGTGGCCGAGGAAATCCGCTTCGGTAGCGCCAATGGTGGCCTTCGGTGGGGTGAGTTTCAAGTTGTGTGTGCGCAAGCGTTCAAACAGAGCGCGCATGGTATCAACATGAGAAGCAGGGTTGTCGTCGAAAACGATCAAATCATCCAAGTACGATGCAACACCGTGGAGATTTTTGATGACTTCGTTGACCACCTTGCAAAACCACCCAGGGGCAGCAGAACTGCCCTGAGGCATCTTCAACCACTCAAAAAGCCCGGAAGACGTCACGAATGCCGTCAAAGGGATTGTATCACGGTGAACCGTGATTTGGTGGAATGAAGACTTCATGTCGAAAAGGGAATAAATTCGCCCTTTCAACAACTTGTCCAAAGTATCATCAACTCGAGGAATCGGAAGCTGGCTCAAAGCACAGAGCTTGTTGAGCTTGCGATAGTTGACAGTGATACGAACACCACCAGATTTCTTCGGTATGACTACCAAAGGACTCGAGTAGGGCGAGGTCGAATGTTGGATCAGACCAGCCGCAAGATATTGATCAAGGATCGCGTCAACTTGTTTCGCCACCGGGGGGTTAACGCGGTATGGACGAGACGTGACGGGTGCACTGCCCGGAGGAACTGTAAGCTTGAAAGGAAAAAGCGAACAAGATCCAAAGTCGGTGGGGGAACTCGAGAAGACATCATGATAGTCGCACAGGACGTTACCAAGCTGAGTGATGACATCCGGAGTCCAACCCGGACCATGGAGATCAAAAGAAATCTCCCGGAGATGGCAGGGGAGCTTATCCCATACGTGGGAAAAACTCTGACGTTGTTCAGACGTCAACCGCTCGAGAAGAGCAGGCGGAGGCGACGAAAGAGAAGCACTGGCAGAACCAGGGTCCTCTTTGCCGCTTTGCGACGGCGTGGGTCGCTCATGCAAATTATACACGAAGGGGTCATCAATGCGATGCGTGGCAGACGAATCAATGCCATCTGTCGAAACAGGACCCGGAACCCAGCTGCCCGAAGCAGTGGTGGGATCTTGAGCCGCAGGTTGAAGACCATCGCTCAAACTGTGGTGAGACACAGCACTGAGAGGCACGCGAAGAAGGGGAGCCGAAGCTGTACCCAGAACGTCGCCTGGTTCGAGTGAAGAGATACCCGCGAGCGGGAGTCGTTGGCAACCATTTTGCACAAAGTGTTCCTCGGAAGAAAACATAGCACATTGTGGAAGCATATCCACGAGATAGTTACCCACGAGGGCTGGAGAGCCATCGCTGCGTACCAAATTAACCGGAACAAGGCTATGTTCAGGGTGAAGTTGGACGGAATGTTTTCCAGCATAGCGAAGCTGGTAGTTACCATCTGTGGAAGACAAATCGTGAGCAAATGCGGTGGCACCGCAACTGCTATGCTGAGCCAGGGTAAGCTCACCAAAAACACGGTCACCAGGGCGTTTGGCACGCAAAGTGCGGTAAGAGCGGTCGCTAAACCGCATCCAACTGTCTCTCCCAAGGAGCACGTCATGATGCATAACACCATCGGGAACAACGTACGCCCAAACAGCGAGAGAGGAAGTAGGAAGGCGCTTGCGAAGAAACTGCACGCTCAAACGGACAATAGTCGAAGTTTGAAGTGGAGCAGATTCGCCGAAACCTCCCCAACAGCGAGGTTGGGTTTGTTTCTCAGACAACGACGAAGCGGCCGAAGCGGCTTTCATGGATTCCCACGCAGATGCACTAATAAAAGACTGCGGGGAACCCGTGTCTAAAAGAGCAACACATCCAAACTGAACAGAAGCTGAACCACTGTGAGTGAGGATTTGGGTGGTGAAAGAGTCATCATCGATGGTAACAACACCATCAACCAAATCAGGACCTTGCTCAGGAAGCAAAGAAGAGGAAGAGGATGGCTGAGGGCACCCGGAAGACACGGCCCAAACAGCGGTGTCATGATCCGATGGAACATTCGCAGCGTATTGTGAAAACGACGCGAATCGTTCAGTCGACGGAGGGGTTGAGGCCATCCGAAGACGCTGGTGTGTAGAAGGGCTAACTTCATAAACCGCGTTATGTTGAGACGACGTCGAAACGTGGTCGTTGGGAGGCAGCAAACGAGAGCTGCGCTCGGGCGGCGGGGCATTGCACCGCAAAAGACTGCGTACTCGTTGAAGGGCATTGCCCAACAAATTGAGGCCACGCCATCGAGAGGTGGATAGAGCGTCGGGATCATCGGCTTGAAGGCCAATGCCCCAAATACGGTCGTAAGGACTAGCTTCGGCAAGGATTTTGTCGCCAGATCCGAGAAGATGCTCGCGCAACTCGGAGTTTTGACTAAATTTTGCGTAAGAGCCAGTGAGCACAATATTTTCGCGCTCCTGTTCCCAAAGTGATGGGTCGAAACCACGGACACCTCGGCCAAACTTCTTGTGTAAGGCAGGATCGGACACGCGCATGATGTTTTGTAAAGCGCAATGGTCTTCGAAAAGACGAGCTTTTTCCGCAACGAAAAACTGCTCAGCACACGAGTATACCACTCCATCGACCACAAAAGTCGACGGGGTCCATTGGGAAAAGGGAGAGGGGGGCTTCCAAAAGAAGACCATATCAGGAGTACAATACTCGTTAGATGGGTCGAAGACAGCGGGAACTGCAGGAGTCGAAACACCTGGAGTGCGGTCAGCCGAAGCTGAGGTTGCAGCCGAAGCTGATGTAGTCGAAGCGGAGGCAGCCGAAACGCCCGCATTGTAATTTACGGCGTGAACATCCATGGGGACGGTCTCGGACATGCCAGAGACCGGCGAAGAATCGGCCGGAGCCGGATTGGTCGCAATAATTGGGCCAGCGACATGACGTTGGGTGCGCCCCAATTCTAAACCTGAAGAAACGCCTCGTAAGGTGTCATTCAACAGGTTGCTTTCGCTAGGAACGGCCGCCAAGGCCGGGTCGGTTAAAGAACCACACCGGGCGTGGTGCTCCTGGCCATTCCTCCGTGACAAGGTACGCGAGACCGCCAGCTGTTCGGAGGTCACTCCGGGAGGGTCCTCCCGAAGCGGTGGTGTCAACACTGTCGACGTCGGTCGCGGCGGCCTGGTATCGGGCGCCGTGGGGCGAGCGTGCGTCGGAAGGGATGGAGCGTCCGAAGACGATCCATGGTCGAAATATCTCGTGGCGGAATCTGATGATGTTCGGCGGTCAGGACCAAGAGAACAACGCGATTCGAAGCCAGGCGAATTTGACCCTGTAACTTGCCGGTCGGAACCAGTCAAGTTAGCTACCGGTGCAACAATCGAGGGCGAACCCTCAACGGAAGCGAGCACAGACGAGTTGAGCGTATCCGAAGATTCACCCGAGGTAACCAATTCAGGCGATTCCTCTTCAATCGTCCAAAGCGCATGGCTACGGCCGGTCTGATCTGCAGACGACGGGGGGAGCGAACGAGCGGTGCCCGACAAACGAGCGGTACTCGATGGCCCCGAAGGTCCTACGGTTCTGTTCCCGCACCTCAAGACAGCACTCGCGCCAGACTGGTTAATTTCTGACGGAGAGCCAGCCCGAAGAGGCAGAGACGCAGAGGTGGCAGATGATAAGTGCGATGTAGAAGGTGGGACGAGAGCATTTGTCTGGATACCGACCTGATCGACACTGGGGAAAACAACGGGTACCGAAGTATGGTTGTTATTGTACGGCACCGAAGTACCAGAAGGGATAACATTCACCGAAGTGCGGTTATCGTTGCGTAGGACCGAAGTGCTAGAGGCAACAGTGTGTGACGGCGCGACAGATACCGAAGTATTGTCGTTGTTGCATAAAACCGAAGTATTAGAGGCAACAGAGCGTGACACACGAGCGTCTTGTGATGAACGAGATGAGGTCCCCGAAGATGCTGAAGGCGGTCCGGGGGAAGTAGGCGAACTACCACCGATGAGTCATCCGCTGCGAGAACGACCACCATTTTGGAAGTTGCCAGGTTGACGGGCATTGTGATTGGTCGAAACCATGATGCCAGACGAAGGACCGGTGTGTGCATGTGTTTGTGGTTGATAGAGGGACAGAGCACCAGTGTGGTTGGTGTTGATCGAAGGGTGTTGCTGAGCGTGAGAGTTACCCGCAGAATTTCCTGGGGCATACCCACCGTTGTGCGAGTGTGTCTGATGAGTGTGAGGGGAACTACCACCGTCGGAACGGCGATTCCCAGCGTGGTTTCGACGCTGAGAGGACGAAGAGGAAGAGCGCTGGTGGCGTCTACCCTGATTGTTTTGGCGGTTGTCCGCACTTTTTCGTCGAAAAGACCGCATACGGCCTTGCCAACGTCTAAAAGCAGCAGAATCGTCATTGAGGAGACCCAACTCGGGGTTCAACAACCCACTAGAATTCGTGAACGGTGCAACGCATTGCTTCATGGAATGGTCTTCACCCGAGCAGTTCAGACAGCGATTCCTGTTTTCGCGGAAGGCTTGCGAGCGAGCCTCTTGTGTCAACAAAGGAGTCCACAAAAAAGGATCCTCCGTGTTACGAAAACTAGAAGTGAGAGCGTATACGTCAGACCAATCGGCTTGCGAAGCAGGCCAAGAATTATGGTTGCGTGTGAAAGGGTCAGCGTCGTGCGATTGTACCGGCAAAACTACAGGGTTCTGAGCGGAACCTGGTGCCCACTGGCCCGAAGGCGCGGGGGCGCGGTGTTGGGACCGCCGAGGCTGCGAGGAGCCACGCGTCGAAGACAACGAAAAATAAGATGAACCGCCGATAGCCGGGGTTTGATTTGTCGCTAGAGGCGCGAACGCCTCCCACAAATCCGCAATCGACGCAAAGGGAGTGACGGCCGTGGCCAGAGCACCCGGGTACAAAATCGGAGACAAACTCGGAAATTGCTTGCAGACCGAATGCCGCACAATTTCTAGAACCATGGACACGCTAGGGGCCAAAGTACGCTCAGAGCCAGTCACAGACGAAACCAACAAACGAAAAGCACGAAGGTAATCCGCGAAAGAAGTACCATCTGCTACTCCAAATTGTTGAAGCCTCAAAAACGACTCTTGACGGTCGCCGACATCAAATTGCTCCGCAAGATGACGCAACAGCAACTGAAAAGCTTCTGGTCCGGTGGCGCCGCCGTCCAAGCTTCTCTTCACCTGCTGAAAGTAATCAGCGATGGAAAGGACAAGATCGGCAGTAGAGGGCTTGTCAGGGGTGATCGCACCCGAAAGTTTCTTTTCGAGAGGCCGTTCCCATCCAGGCACGTAATCCGTACTGTCCAACCCTTCGCTTTGGTCATCACACAGCAACAATATGTCGGACAAGGCCGTTCGTGTTGTGCGGATGAGCTGTTGGTAGCCGTCCCCAGGCAACAAAGTTGAAGGGAAGGGCATGGTAGCGACATTTCCAACTTTTTTCAAGTTCAGAGTGATGTACGCCCGTTGGACAGTAACTACGTGAGCCTTGCGAACTGCCGAAGCAGCCGCATCTACGGTGGCTTGACGAGCATGTGCAATGTTGGAAGAAAGTGGCAAGACACTATCATCCGAAACGACAGGGGGTGCAGCAGCTGCAACCGAAGGAGCAGCAGGCGGAACACGATCCCAAGACGGTACAACATGATGAACATCTTGTACGGGCACAAAAGTCGAAGGGGGGGTGGGGTTTGAGAACCCGGGGTTGTGTGCGATTCCTGAGCCTACAGCATAATCAGCGGTAGAAAAAACAGGAGGTGCCACAGTTTCCGAAGAAACGGGGGGGGGCGAAGCCTGTGGCATGTTCGAAAACGCAGCACGAGTTTCCGAAGAAACAGGGGGGGCCGAAGCCTGTGGTATGTTCGAAAACGCAACACGAGTTTCCGAAGAAAACGGGGGGGGCCGAAGCCGGAAGGTTCGAAAACGCAACACGAGTTTCCGAAGAAACGGGGGGGGCCGAAGCCGGAGGGACAAAATCGTCACGCAAAAGGAAACGAGCATCCGAAGTCGCGTCCATGAGGGACGGAACAACTTGCCTTTGACGACCTGGCTTGCGGGGCAAGCTGGTGTCCGAGCCTGACCCGGTCTTGCTCTTGTTCTTGGAGCCACGAGCGCCATCCCCGCCACGCTTGGCCACCTTTCTCTCCCGGCTACCACCCACCGAAGAGGACGAAGGCGCCGGGGGTGGACGCGATGCTCCAGCCGAGCTCCAGCCAGACTCCTCGCCCGAGCTACCAGGACCAGTCTCCCGACTCGGTTGCGCCTGCTTGACACGACCCGGCGCCGGCTGCTGGAACACATAGGAAGCCTCTAAAGGCGGATCGCTGCAGCCAGGGTACACCACCGGAGCAGTGGCACGGGCGTTGGCTGTCCGCATCCCAGCGAGGAAACGGCCGGCCAGATCCCGAAGATCCAGACGGGAGGTGTTGGCCACATCCACCGCCTCCTGAATGGTGACGACCGCCGGCAACGCGATGGCCACTTCCGTGGCCAAGTCCGGAAGTTACAGCCGCGGCCGAAGCCGTGGCCGAAGCCGGGGGTACTGCCGAAGCAGGGGTGGCGGCCGAAGCCGAGGGCGCCGCCGAAGCAGCGGTGGTGGCCGAAGCCGAGGGTGCCGCCGAAGCAGCGGTGGTGGCCGAAGCCGAGGGTGCTGCCGAAGCAGCGGTGGTGGCCGAAGCCGAGGGTGCTGCCGAAGCAGCGGTGGTGGCCGAAGCCGAGGGTGCCGCCGAAGCAGCGGTGGTGGCCGAAGCCGAGGGGGGTAGGACCATCTAGACAGGCTCGGCCGGCCGGCCGGTGATTGCAGACCTTGTTCCGCCGCCGGTGGCGGAATCCCGAAGCTCGGGAGTCGAAAGCCGAACTGAAGATGTCGGCTCGTGCTTGGGGGCCGGAGTCGTGGTCACCATGGTGCTAAGAAGGCCGTGGAGATGGCGATTGTAGCGCTCTGCGATTTCGAGACGATGAAAAGCCTCAGCCGTAGCAGCACGTTCATGCGAAGAAGAAAGCATGGGGGGGGGTGGGGGCACGGCGTAAGGGTAAGGGGAAAGGGTAGGGGCAGAGGGTACTGCTGAAACAACCGAGGTCGCAGCTAGGGGCGCCGAAGCAGGAGCTAGCATGGCAGAGTCGGTCGAAACGGTAGGATCGAAACCCGCCGTGTGAACACGTGAATCTGTGGAAAATGCGAGCAGAGGCGTATCTACTGGCATAGAAACAGCGGTGTTTACAGCAGCCGAAGCCGCTGACACAGGGTTCTGTGTGGAAGTAGTGTGGCGGGGAAAGGGGCAGACGACACTGTACGCAGGGTCGAAACGGTGCGAAGAGGCGGAGCTGCAGGAATATTAGCATCGCCAGCAGTCGAAACTGTGAGCAGGGGCGGAGCTAATGGAATGGGCAAAAGTACACGTGCAGCAGTCGAAACCGCAGAGACAGGTGCACCAGTAGTGGGAACATGATAGGCATGTGGGGGGGCAGACGTCACAGCAGTACGCAGCGTCGAAACGGTACGCAAAGGTGGGGCGGCTAAGGCAGCAGCACCGCGAACAGTCGAAACTGTGGGTAGCGGCGGAGCTAAAGGGATGGGGGCAAACACACCTACAGCAGTCGAGACCGCAGGGACAGGCACATTAGCAGTCGAAACTGCACGTGTAGTCGAAACTACTGAAGCTAAAGCATCGGAGGCAAACGAAATGGCCTGTGTGGGCGAAACCACGGGATCAGATGCAGTAGAATCAACCGAAAGAGCTGGGGTAGACGAGGCTACTGTGGGGAGTGTACCAGAGGCAATCGAAATCGCCCGTGTAGTCGAAACTACTGGAACAGTGGTTGGTGATGCGGCGGAATCTGCAAGCGGTGATGTCACTGAAGCAGATGCACGACGGTCACGAAGCCGTTGAGCGCGAGCCGCTGCTTGTACACGATCGCTACGAGAAGAAAAAGGGGGAATCGCCGGCACTGTATAGTCGAACTGCAACGTGCTGCGAGAAGCCGAGCGACTGGACAAGCGTGGTACTACAGGGCCAGCAACATGGTCGAAACCGATGTCGGTCCCAAGAGCAGGGTGCTCAACGGTGGATGGGGCGAGAGGAAAATTCGAGTCGACATGTGGTTCACGCGGGAATTCAGAAAGCTCATCACCAGCAGCCGTCGAGACGGACTGCTGTTGTACACCCAAAGACACAGAGGCAGAAACCGAAGTTCCAGGTGTGGGTGCTGGCGGTTTGAGGACAGCACCCACGGGGTTAGCGTCGACCGAAGCCGGCGAGGCGAACCTCTCCCGAATGCGTTGAGCGCGAAGCTCTGACAAACGAGCGGCATCGGCAACAGGGTCAGCGGCACGAGCACCGTCCGAAGACAGCAGCAGTTGTGTGGTCTGACGACCAGCTGCTGGGGACCCGAAGGTCGCTACACGGGGCGATGACACTGGCGAACGCGAACGTTCCGAATGCTCAGGACTCGCCGAAGCAGAGTCTGATGAGCCGACGCTAGGTTGAGACATACCGATAAGCGAGGCAAAGCTAAGCTGTGGTTGGGGCGAAAGCGCAAAAAACTGCAGCAGCAGTCTAAAGCACCAAACCGCGCCAAGACACAACCAAGCCAGACAACACCGTACGAATAAGCCGACAACGCCAAGTGTAGTGGTATGCACGCGTGATGAGGTCTGGTTGACCCGTGAAGAAGAACTCACTTGTTGTTACTCTTGTAGAACAGCAGCAGCAGTAGCTGTTGCCTTGGGTATCGGTAGGAATGACACCAAGGGGCACAGGATCCTCTGCACAAGCAGGGGCTACTAGATCATGTCCCCTACTTTTTATCCTTCCGCGGAGAGTTACATCTCTCCGCGCCTTCTAGAAGGAACCAAGCTCTTCTATGTTCCGTCTACACATCTGAATCCTATAACATATGGTCGTGCCCAACGTATAGTAGTCGTCGATGACACCGCTGAGCTCTGGGTGACCCGGTGGGTAACCTACACTATTTGACAAATAGAATAAGCTTCCATGGAAGTCGATTTCGACTTCCATGACAGTGGTTCACTGCTTCCATGGAAGTGGTTACCCCTTCCATGGAAGTCACTTTTACTTCCATGCAAGTCAATATCGGCTCCATGGAAGTTAGTTGGCTTCCATGGAAGTCAATTTCACTTCCATGGAATCTGTTCGTCTGTTTCAGGTTCCAGCTTCCGCGATGCTTCCATGGAAGCGGTTAACAACTTGAAGTTAATCCGCTTCCATGGAAGCAGCCGATGGAAGTTTCATTTCGGACGTCCACGGACGCGCGACGAGCTTCCATGGAAGTGCTGCTTTCGTGGAAGCTCGTCGCTTGACAGAGTCTCTGCTACTTCCATGGAAGCACGAAAAATCCCATAAAAGCAACTTCCATGGAAGGAAGTGGGTGACAGAGGTCGACACCGACTTCCGTGAAAGCACCGAAAATTCCATGAAAGCAACTTTCACCGAAGCGTCTGGACATGTGGTCATTCCAGCTTCCCTACCCTAACCCTAACCCTAAACAAACCCAAAGCAACACCTCGGAATAAGCGTCTGGACATACATACAGACAGCCATTCCAGCTTCCCTACCCTAATCCTAACCCTAACCCTAACCCCGATAAGACCGTGGAAGCTAACCCGAGGCTAATACTAAACTTCCATGGAAGCTGCCCTAAACCTCTTTTGAATAGCTGCCATGGAAGCCTAAGGTTTTACTTCCATGGAAGCTATTCCACTTCCAAGGGGCTTTCGTGGGACTTCCGTGGAAGTTAACTTCCATGGAAGTGGCATATCCATATTTTCATATCTTCAGTTCCATGGAAGTGAATATCGCTTCCATGGAAGCTACACGTTTTGCGCTTCCATAGTATCGCTTCCATGGAAGTGTCGTTTCGCGCTTCCGCGAAACGTAGCTTACATGGAACTGGGATCACTTCCATGGAAGCGGTACACATTTGGAATATAGTGTGGGAGATCGGACCCGGTTGTGGTCTCCAAGGGCTGGACGGATGTGGTATAAATAGTCGAAACGCCCATCACCCAATGTTTCATTGTGTGAGCATGTTTGTTTTGTGCTGTTGCAGCACTCGTGAGATGGCCATCGCTTCTTCCGTGAGTTTTTTCGCCTGACCTGCAAATCCATCGCTGAAACTGAACGGTATGATAACTCTATCGACTGGGGCAGATGTACAGTAGTCCCGAGGGATTTTGGTATCCGTGACACCGCCGAATTGTGAGTGGTGTAATGACGTGCGGTACTTGTCTTGGTTGTCTTGGTTATGTACGTGAAAGGTGAGTCGTTGATCCTCGACGCAGCTCAATACGTCGATGAGGAATTCGTTCACCAAAGGGCCAAGGACCAAGTTGTTGAAATCAGAGTTTCCCGTACCAACAACTGTGCTACTGTGATTATATTCATTCCCAGTTGTGCTTTTCATGGCAACGTGCACCCGGATGCCCTGCCTTGTGGGAAAAGCAATGGGAACGTGAACGGCAAAGAATCCTTGTCGTAAGCGGAGATGACGTTTTCCTGGCCGGTTAGTGTCCTGGTCATTGCTGCTCTGCCACGTGGCATGACCCCTTTAGCGCGTGTGTCGACGGCCATTATTTCCGCAGAAGGAGAATCAGGTGACGAAAACGCCAAGGAGTTAGATATCGTTCTGGGTCGAGGCCTAAGGCGACAGGCGAAAAAAAAGAAGAGTACATTTTTCGAATTTTGGCGATTGAGTGTTTTCTTTTCAGATAAACGTATTGCAATGCATATATTTAATTATTTCTGATGCTACTGCCATCATTGTGTCACCATGCTAGTTTTTTTCTGAGGAAGGAAATGAAACAGATGTTATTGACACATATGTACAATTGTTTGGTATCAATAGAAAGGAAAATATGTAACTGTGTTCGTTTCACACCGCACGCACCGGTTGCTCATTGCAGCTGTAAGGCGGCCAATATACGGCGAAACCTGTTGTAAAGCCGTGTCCATATCTTGGTCATCATAGCTTCATCGAGTTCACCGTAGCCGTAGTTGGGATCGTGCAGTAGCCTTTGAACGTTAGAATGCGAGCTTCCCTCAGAGGTAAGTCCTGCAATTTATTCGGGGATGGAGAGGGCAACGTCGATAAAAATCGAGGTTAAATTTTCAATAATAATCAACTAACGTATGTAGGTCGATCGGCGAAATGCGCGGTGTATTGACATACACACAAGACGTTGAAGATGTTTACACTGTGGACGGTAGTAGCAATGGAACGTAGAAATAAAGCACGGTACCTCACCTTCCTTGGACGGACATCAGAGATGGTCTCCAAACATCCGTTTTAGTTCTCCGTCTTTGACATTCATTGACGCGAAGTTGGAACGGCAATTGTGCGCCCGGGATTCTTGACGGAATTTTTGTGCGGATGGATGAGCGGATGCAATGTGCAGAGGTCTTGGAGAATGCGTGGTAGGCGTGGTAGTCGTGGAAGAACGTATTTATTTCCAATTTTTGCAGCATGTCTCTTTAGACTCCTTGGCGAACAGCACATGTGGCTCCACAATGTCTGCAAGGAAGGGTCAGCGCGTTCCACCGTTGTACCCATTTCGTCGCACACGCATAAAAGAGCGCTTCACGTCGCTGGGTAATGGCGGTGTTCAGACGTGATATATCTCCTCGCGAAAGCATGATGTTGTGGATCGTCGATGCAGTTCCTGGAGAACGTGGCGAACTCAAAATATCGTCCAGACGATCCCTCCTCGCCGCAAAAATATCTCATCTGCGTTTCTTCTGATGGATTTGACGTTTCCTGTTGGAGGATGGTTTGGGGTGGGTGGCGCTGAGTCGTGTCCCCGTGTTCACGGCGCAGCACTATTGTTCGGTTGTAGTGCGCGTCCCCCCTTCGCATTTAGAGCCAATTTGTTCCGAGCATGATATGCACGATTTTGGTCGTTCTTGCGCAAGTCGCTGTCGTCCATTCATTGTTTGTCCTCTTTGGTTGTTGGCATGTCCGTCCGAACAGTAGACTAATGCAATTGTAGCTCGGAAATGCCAAAGTGTAGTGTAGATGTCATTGACAGTGGCGGTTTCGAGAACAGAGCAGAACTCTACTTTGCACGTGTTGCAGCAACGTTTCAAAGAGGTACTTATTTGTTTACCTTCAAGAAGGCGGTCTGCATATATATATTGCTCATGATTGTTGATTCGTTGGACGAGGACACGCTTGCTTGTGATGCTATTGGCGGGGGACCCACACATAGAAGTCGCTTGCATGTCTGCTACCCACATTCAAATTCTGTTGCATGATAGATATACTTGTAGCAATGCCAAGTGGATGTAGGATTGTGTGGTACGTGGAATGTATTTCCAGGGTGTGCAAGGTACCCCTGTTGTATACTGCGTCGCCCCCTCATGGTGGTGCGTGCTCGCGTGCGTGCAGTTCATGTCTGTTCATGTCTGTTCATGTGTTCATGTGTTCATGTGTTCATGTGTTCATGTGTTCATGTGTTCATGTGTTCATGTGAGACCATGTTTTTCATGTGAAGAAGAAGTCTAACAACAAACCCAGCGCATCTTTCCTCCTTGGCGCGAGTTCGCCGAGTTGCCGACACCCTATTCAACACACGTCTTGCGACAAGCTACCCCCAGTTCGGATCATCCTAACATTGCACAACGGTATACAGAAGCGTGGACTGCTGTGTGCGTCATAGAAAATTACAAGCTGTTTACCTTCGTTGTCGTACTCTACATACTTCGTAGTACAGTTGTAGTGTGATGGCCATCGCCCGGGTGCATGTTGCGTGGACAGCACCTGCTTGGGACAGCAGCAGCAGCAGTGCATAGACTGACATGCCTGGACGCTGTGCACGTCGACGAGTTACCATTACCTGCAGTGACAAACACATTAAAGGTCGTAATACCCGTCTGCTGCACCGCAGAGGGACGGTAAGAGGTTGTGTGTATCATACAGTCTTGCTCGTGAATCGCGTATGTGTCTGGTGTCCTTCGACGCTGTATTGTTGTTGTGCACATCACACGCTGCAAGCTACTCCTACATACTACTACAGTCCTGTGCGTTTCAGCCCCCGTGACCTGCAATGACACACCGGCAGAAGGGCACATGTTCGCTGTACAGCACTCAGTGGGAAGCTGTGTGGATCGCGAAATTACTTTTTTAACATCAACACAGACCTCGGGTTTTGTCCACTCATTATGCAAGCACCAAGAAACACTGAAAAATTGTGTGCATAAAATCTTTCAGTATTTTTTAGTGGTGCGTCCGACGATGACATTCCTATAAATAATTACCTGATCGTTGTCGGTGACTTCTCTTCAGCCACTAAAACCACGCCAGTCTTGGACCACGCATTGAGGGGATGAAGGGGAAATGCAACACAAGCCTTCATACTCTTACAGATTTAACGATCCATTAATGGATGGGGTACCGTGGTTCACTCTCCCTGTGACCGAAAAAGTACGACTTGGTCTGCGCCCGCCCTGGTAATCAGATGCCGGGTCGCTGGCATCCAGTTGTCATTTCGAGTTTTACCCAGATACTTTGCTGGGTAGGTGTCGGTGATGGTGGCCATTGGTGCTATGGTGTTGATGTTGTTTTACCCGGACAATGACGTTATGATTTCCTCTATCCTAGACGTCGCTTTCTGCATAACCGACAAGGTTGGAAGCGAACCTTCACACCAACCATCCAATTCAAGCACGACAGTCCAAACTGCAGCCCAAACAAAGTACGGCGCTGGCGAAGGACATAACGTGGACAATGCGCAAGGGCACACGCTAAAGCTGAAACACCCCGCACCACCAGGGTTCATCGCTCAAACCTCTGCGGATTATTGATCAAGGCCCTACCGCGTCACACCAAGGGTTGTTTGCACCATACTCACTCAACCGATAGGTGTTCCATCCAACCATGCTCTCCAGGTTCATTCGCGACTTTAGCAGAAAAAGATTTCTCACACTACAGAGTATTTCCCCAATATATGCAAGCCCCGATGAAATGATAGTATATACCCTCGAACACAACAGAATACCACATCCCTCAACAGGTCCTAATTCACCATTGAGAACACGTTCACTTCCCTATACTGCTTACGAAAGATCCCCCCTTCCATTCACAGGATTTCCACTACTGCAGCTTGTGTGTCTCAAACCATTGTCCATCGGAGGGGGTTGAAAGTAGGTCGCCGCATTTGTTTGCAGCCCAAATAGACTCTCTTGGACACCTGGGTCACCAAAAAAACTAGTTAGCAAGACACGTACACCAACAGGCCAACAGTCACCAGGTGCATGGGTGAATAATACACTACTCCAGGTGTTTCGTCATTCACCATAGCATTTTCGGTATTCTTCTCCTCGAGCTACTTCTGTGCCAACCCCCCATCCATATACCCCTCTCACATCACATGAATGATCCCTGAGGCACGCCCCCAATATCGCTCTCCCTAAACGTTTGGTTCACTCGACCTCCTCTACTCGTACCTCATTCATTGTGGAAAGCGCTCGGGCCGATACTTCGAACAGCCGAACAAAATATAGACTTGTGAATATATGGTACTTCGCTCGTCACACTCCCCACCTTACACCACGTCACGTAGTGCTCTTTTAGGGGCCTACATTTTGTCCATTGCAGAACATAATTACTCTATTGGGGCATGCAGTGACTTGAGATAATCATCAATTCGTCTGGTTCTCCAGGAACGTGGTCCTGCACCATCTATACTACAACCCGTTTCGACTACTACTCTCAAACTCGTGCCGCCTACGACATTACAAACAATAATTTTTCGTACAACGCTACAATCGATTTCGTACAATGAATCAACAATCAATTTTCATACAATACAACAATTTCGTACAATGAATCAGCAAGCAATTCCTGAATGTATAGACTACCACGGGGAAGAGCCTTAGAAGCAACAACCCTTTTTGTTACACGTATAGGCCATCATGGGTAGAGAGTATTCTTTCGGAGAAATGTTACAGCCGTTTCACTTCGCTGGCACAAAAGCTTGAGCCTTTCTGCGATACGGCAATGGCGACCCCCCACCGTGTCACACTCTCGCAGTGATTGAAACCGCCAGGGCGAAAGGTGCATAGCACCAGAAGAATGGGATTGTGACCGAACATCCAGTCAGTAAACCCATAGCCGTCCTCGAGCCACGTAGCACCCGCTGGTATGGTCACGTTTCACGCATCTAACTCCATCGAACCTTGTTTTCCAGGTCTTGGGGGGGTGGTCAGACAACGTCGAAAGCGAGGTTATCGCCTTTGCCGGCGCTGGTAGCCACTTGCAGCACGCGCTCGAAGGACACAGTGCGGCAGCACATATTGCCAACGGAGGCAAGCTGGGCTCCCGCCGGAACAACCATTGCCCCAATCTGGAGATCGCCAGACAGGAAGGCTCCGGGGAGCATGGGCTCACCTGAATGCGGGGTTCATTGGCGAACGTCAGAAAATGGCAATCACGGTCGAGCCGTAGTGACTCCCCGGGTGGGATTCGACAAATGATACAAAAACTGCGACCGATTCTGCTACTGTTGCTGCCCTTTTTCCGGTTCTATTCTACGCTATTGTTGTTGTTGTTTTCACCGTTAACCTGCTGCTGCCGATGTAGTGCTCGTCGTCATTCTCACAAGTACCACGATCTGAAATGCATCCTGTACGAAAGTACCTGTAGCATCGTGTTCATTTCCCTCGTTCAGACAAGATTTCTTGGCCACATCTCACCCCATCAGGGTACGCGCGAAAGAACGTGAGTACATCCAGAAAGAAGTTGTAGACAAAATTCACAAAACATTTTACAGACGGTTTCGAGGAATATGACAGCGAGTGTCAAGTCGGGATCGGGGTATGAACATTGAGCGCTCCTTCGAAGCATGGAGTTCGCTTCCGACTGGTCGGAAATCCAACATGACCATGCATGCAAAAGCAACGTCTAATTTCTTGCCTGGCACGTGACCCCGTGACCCTTGGTCTTCCTGCTCCCGTCCCTTGGGATCCAGGCGTTCTGCGGCCTTCGCTGGTCTGAGCCTCAGGACGCACAGGGTTGATCCTTTCGCGCGTTTCTCCCACCAGAGTGGCCGCTTTCTCAATTTCTTGCGCTCGGCGCGTCTTTGTGCCGCCGCTGCCGCTGCGGCCGCTGCCGCCTCCACCGATATCTGGGGGACAGCATCCATCGGTGACGCCTCGTCCCACCTCTAGAGGCACCGGAGGGCAGGGGTTGAATTGAAGCGTGCACAACTCTTGAAGCAGTAGGCCGTGCACCACGTCCAAAGACGGAAGCACCGCTAATTCTAATTACGACTCCGCACTATATTGGCGCTCTCTGCTGCAACATCAACATGAAACTCTTGGGTCGGAAGGTAGGGGAGGTATGCCTATCGTACTGCGCAGCCATCAAGTTCGATTCCAACGTCATTGCACCCCTCCAAAGGTACGTACATAGGGGGGCTTCACCGAGTGGGAATAGTGAGTTCGAGTGGTAGTGAGTGAATTGGTGCAAAATGGAGGAGTATTCTGCGCATGGAACCTTGTCTCACGCTTCTACAAGCCCTAGAATGTGCGATTTGCGCACTTCAGTTCAAGCAAGCCACGAAGAAGCGGTTTCTCCGTCCGCCGGGGTTATGTTCACTACCTCGGCATGAGATACAGAATGGTGAACGGCAAACTCAATATTATGATACCTTTCATCACCGTTCACTCTAAGAGCGCCAAGGAGACTACCCTACCAGTGCCTCCCTGGATGTGACAGTTCCGTCGGTGACTCAGTGATGAAAAAGAAGAAGCGGCCAGGCAGGATGACGCCGGAGTATACAGAGGCCTACAGGAACACCTCGCTGACCTTGTAGTGTTGCTGTCGGTCCTTGCGCCTTGCCCTAGTCTGCGGGCGCGGCGCTCTCTTCGCCCGGGGGGGGCGGGCTGGAGCCTTGGGCACCTCATTTGCCTCCCAGGGGGGCGAGGGACTTGGAGAGGCTCTGCTTTTGGAGATCTGCGCTTTCGTGAGGAGTGGAGGCGACTTGCTCTTGCGGACGAGGAAGAATCGCAGGACACCACCGCTCGGAGTCCCGGAAGCGCATGTGGTAAGGGCCTTGGCGACCTTTCCGAGAAATCTTGAGAGGCGGGTACACGCGATGCACAAGGTTGGTTTGGCAATCAACAGGGGTTGGGACACGAAGGACGAGCAATGATGAGGCCAGCACACACCATATCGTTCGAGTGAACAGGAACAAGAACGGTTCATGCGGACATGTCCGGACCTGATAGCTGTTGACGCAAAAAAACACAGAAATGAAAAGCTGGTAGACATACGCCATCCTCCTCCTCACACGAAGGTATTCTTGGCGTTTTCAACACCGTCATTGCACGTAAAGCCCCCTAGAGAAAGCGTGGCGCTCCGACGCTTTGTCCGATCGGCCAGCGGTGCACTATTCGCTTACAGTTTGGCAGGTGCACCACAAGAATTGAATTTTACACCCGGCCATTCCCGAAACAGTTTGTTGTGGCCAGACGCCTGTTCTAGCAGAATCATGCACTATCAAACTTTTGATACCCGTGCTAGCCAAATCTTCGCCATACGCTCATAGCCGCACTCACCCAGCCCTCGATAGCCGAACCAGTGGGTACCCGTTTATGCCCACGAGAGCGTCTTGGACCCGCACGCCGTAAAAGTCCGCCAGGGACTCGGGTGCCACGCTAATGACCTGGAACATTGGTGTCACCATGTAGATGGTATTCTCCATTGTTGTTATCGACTAGGCCATCACCAAGTGCGGTTTGTGGTGTCGCAAGCAAGACATAAACCTGAGTGCTAGCAGGAATGAAAGAAATGATTGTAGAAAATGAAGCTCGGCATCGCCATACGTTCAGCGCACACCAACCACAACCGACGAAAAGCTCGACGTCGTGACAACCGACCTGAATCAATCCCGAGCGCCCTCGACCCTCTTCCCCTCCTATCACATCAAGCCCAAGCTTGCCGGGAAGGCTGTCGAGAAACGCCTTTTTCCTGGCGGCGAGGACTGTGCGCTCGGCTTTGCCGCAGGGGGGTGAGAGCTCGGCGTCCGTCTTGTAGCTAAAGGCGCCCTCCAGAAGAGTTTCATTCGCCGTGAAGTACATGGAAAGGAGCATCTCGGCAAACGAGTTTCCGTACTGTAGCCAGTGGGGAGCGAAACCAAACGCCACAGGCCGGAAGATTGAATGAAGGCGTGGGGCGTTAGCGTCCTCATGTGCAAGCAGTACCCCAACGCTTTGGTGCAAAAAGAACGATCGAGTCGCACTACCAGTTCCTTTCGTGGCATGATCTAGGACTCCGCGTTCCGGTGACCGGAAAGAATATCAGTGAATCCCTTCTGTGTCCCAACAGGAATGAACGCCGTTCACAACTGTAGGAGTGAATTGCAAAAAATAATCGCGTCGTCGATTCTATCTTGGACAGCTCCTGACCTGGTGGGTAGTCAATGCAATTCCTCCAACGTACGCCGGCGTCGGCGGAGGTATGTTTTCCTTTTCTTCGTCAACGTCCGATAAATTTCCGATAGGCCTGAAGGGGGTCTCCATGGCTATTGTGACGTGGCCTTTGCCCCCCTGCAGTAAACGTTGCGGAGGCGACGGTGACAGACCTCGTTAACAAACCCCAAGCCCCACATCAAAATAGAACACCAACAATATATACTGTCGAAGGTTTGGCGTGCCAAGCGCATGGCAGACCACAGGGGCAAGAAACAGAGACCACAGAAAGGAAGAGAACGGATAGCGCAGGAGACGGTGGGGTACTTCAATGGTGACAACGTGGAGTCCAGAGAAGAAGAATGGGCAATACTCACACTGATACTCTATTCTACTCGAGACGGTGGGCTAGCGTATGCGATGGACCTAATACAGGAGTTTCGAAACAGGATATGAACTCATTTGCTTTAGAGAGCAAAGACGTTCTAGTGTGAATAAGGGGGAGGGGGGCGACGCTGTCAAGGTTCTGCCCATGTCGCAAGATAATCAAGAACAGATAATGGAGACTCAAACGTTTCTACATAGCTGAACAAAATGTTAGGTTGGTTTGGCACATCGGGCGTTGACACGTACAGAAGGCCGGTGCCATGCCTGGTCTTATTCATCCATTTCGGGGTCAGGCTATGACCACCCAAATCCGTTTCATACCGTCATCGCACGGACGAACAGGTATCGGGTGGAGGTGTGGCACAGCTACAAGGCCAATGGCATTTCAAACACTGCAAATGCGTGCATGCTATGAAGCATCGATAGACCAGAACCAGCGTCGAAAGTGTCTTCTTTATGCGAGGGCAATGCACCACAGGGGCAAATGACAGGCAAGATCACCGATACCCTGAAAGGTGCCCCCACCCTCCTAAGGGTTCAGCAGCCGGTCGTACGAGGCCGAGAGTGAAATGAAAATCATGGCTCTCACATCATCGATGACCTCCATGCCGGGAGCCACACCCCACTGGGAGAGAAGCCCCCCTTCAACGACCGAAGCCACGGACGAAGCGACGGTGCCGCCGCGAACCTCCTGGTCCACCTCGAGTCCAAGGCTTTGGAAAACCGACTGATCATCACGCTACGCGGCATCATGCGTCACGGCATAGGTAGTGTAAGTAGACTGCGGCCAAGGTGTAGTGAAATACGTCCATCTATTTTCGCGCATGGACTCCGCCGCCAACTGTTGATATTCGTTGCATTGCTCTGGCCACGTGCATAATGAAAGGTAGGTCTGGGCTTGCCGTGCACATGCGAATTCGGCATGTTTAGAACGCTTCTCTCTGCGATTTTCAAGTATGGGGCTGGATATTTGGTTCTTACTGCTGCCGGATGCCAAAACACTTCGTGCGGTTCTCGACAATGTCCTCACAGTTGATACAATCTATCGTATCTTGTTGTTGCGAGACATCTTGGGAAATCGATGGTCACTGCCACTATTGTCTCATGCTCAGCATGAAGATTACTGTAGCTTTGCTGGAGGTTCGAGCCGACAATTTGGGGATATGCCGTCGCCCGACACATGTATCGGGATTCGATCCCCGCGGCAAATGGCCGCCGCCGGGTTTGGGTGTGTGCCATACGTTGGAAAACGAATGCGCTCACAACGCTCCATCTTGGCGGAAACTTGTATCTGGGGATTAGAGTTGGTGCATGGACAGCGGGGCAGCATTCTGCTGTGTGGTCAAAAGACAATGTCGTCATGGCACCGTGTTCTGCACCTCACCTCCGACGTCTTGCGCGGCTGAAATTGCACCAAAGCTTGCCAGCACCCCTCTTCCTCCCCAATCGCGCCGACAGTTCCAATCTTACGTATCGCATCAACGGTGACATGCTCGGTCTCCCTAGCACGGGCTACTCCCACTGGATACGCCTCCTCCACGCGTCCCGCTCCAACAGTCCCCTTCCCCCGCAGAAAGGCCCGAACATCCCTAGCGAATCTCGTCAACGGGGGCTGGGGTCTGCCTGCCCCCATGGGCACCCCGAAGGCGGGGGAATGGTAGATGTTGGGGCGCCTCCTCACTTTGTCCACCGGTTTCAGATACTCCTTCGGTTCCATCCTGGTGTTCAGTTGTCTGTGGGGTGAAGTTCACGATAGGGTTTCATTCCGGCTGGGAGAGGAAGCATGCGTGTGTTTTGTAACACAGACGTGCTGGACGCAGAAATGGCTACAGCGGTGACGATTAACGGGCCGATCTGAACCCCGGAGACCTCTTGCGTATTGTGTGGCAGACTCTCCCCACATGTTTGCCAAAAGTGACTGTCGTAGATTCACGAGTCATATGCAAGAAGAGTCCGTTTGGTTTCATGCTTTGTTTACGTGCACGGGTACGGCGGAAGCGGCGCGATAGCTTCATGCTCCCTATTTCGGGTGACAGTGCTGCTTCACCAATACTCGGCTGCGCGTTCTGCGGCATTCCATTCCATTGAAGCATGGCTCAATAATGTGGCAGGTCCTGCATGTTGGTACATGCAGCTCACGTAGACCCTTGCCCTCGCAAAAGGTGTAGCGGACAGGATAGGGCGGGAGAGAGGCAGAGTTCACGGCCTGCACCTGCAACCAGTTTGCAGCCGCACAACCAGCACCGTGCATGCACTGGCAATGGCACACGGGTGGGAGCGTCGCATGCCTTGAGCCCTCCTTTCACACCCAATAACCCTTTCTGTAAACTCTCATCGAAACTTCATGCTGCTTCACCTTTTTTTGCACTGGGCCTTGTTGATGTGAGTGACCGCGAAAAGAGAGTCACAAGGCTACCTCCAACTATGTTGGTGTGGATGTTTATGAGCCAACCAGGTTCAGAGTTGCAACTACCACGCACTCTCGGACGAATCCCACAAGGAAGGCCCCCATCTTGATGCTTTTGGACCCCCACCTTCCTTGCTGTCCAGTGTTCGAGAACGATCCTCGGTTTGCTTGCTCGCGCGGTCAGGTAGGATCAACGGCGGCTTGGTGTTGGCTCGTTCCAAGGTAGGATCTTGGAAGTTTCACCCCGCCCTCATCCAACAGGTACGTTGTGTGCTCAGCGCTGGTCCCTTGTTGGCCACACTTGCATCGCCCGAGGGAAAAACTCGCTGTTGTCCTTTCGACCCGCGGAGACAAGCAATCACACTTTGGGGTGCGGAATTGGCGGAATGATTGCCGGTAGGCCGGGAGTACAACAGTCCCGCATGATAACGCCGTCCAGCCGCATACACACTCCCCAAACCCTCGGTTGACCAACCACATCTCATTGATTGCTGCTTGCCAAAGTTGTTAGGCCTGGGATACCCCACTATCGTGGCCGACTTAGCGATGTCCTTCGCTGCCGAGCACCAGGCCTGTTGGTTCACATTGCAAAACATGGAGTACTGCAGTAGATGACTTTGTACTCCATGCAATTTCATGAAAAAAAAATTGCTCAAGGTCACGCAACAGCTGTCACGTTTTTGTTCTGGGGAGAAGGCATGTCACAGCGTGCTGAGGTTTTGGGCTTGGCAGACAAGGGAGGCTGGTTGAACCACGTGCATGTCTGCCTCCCATCATCGCATCGAGATTTTGGTCGCTGCGTTGCAGACTCATGTACGTGGTCTACCCCTCGCTGTACAAGTCTCTACAGCAGTAGGCACACGAGGTTTGTTACAACTGCTGGGAGTACATTGCAGAGTCCGCGACACCCATATCAAAATAACCGCTTGTTTTCGCTCTCCGTTACGGTCTGATCTTTGCAACCTCCATTCATGCCCTCACTGACAAAGTCATGATCAGCGCCGATTCACGGGGAGCCAGACTCCGGCATTCATCCAAACACCGTCCGCTCGTCTGTCTCACGCGTCAGACCACGGGGATGAAAAATTCACCAGAATAAAGCCATCGAGCCATTGCAACGCCCTCGGCTCCGCTTTCAGCTTACAGCCAACAACCAACATTACCTGCTGTCGCATCGCCTACTTGGAGCACAAGTGCGCCACTACTGGGGTGCTCCGCCAATGTTGTTGGTGCCTCTGTTGAAGCCGCGCCACCGCCTTGAACGCAGCGATGTCCTTCCCTGATCCCGAAGCTGAGGAACAAACGCTCCACACTTTCTTTGGCGAGCACATCCCTGGAGGAGAGACATCCAAGCTACGCCCCGCTTGCACGTTTGTGCAGCAGTTTATCGCACAGGAGCTGTGGTGGGTGCCTGTACGCGATCGTCGACATTCTCTAGTGCTTGCTACAGCAGTAATCCCATCACACAGCGTTGCTTTGGCCCTTGTTGGCGATGACCTGCACACTGCACACATCGCCAAACATGCGGCAGGCCGGGTCTGCTTTGCCCGTTTGGCAACTTTCGTACCGTAGGCAGCGTAGGTCTAGACTACGGGTGCGGAACAACGTTGGTGCTGCCCGCGAGCGGATGCTCTCGAGCGTTGGAGGCGAATATCTCTCCCTCCTACTGCAACCGATTTTGCTGAGAGTTTGTACTCCCAGCAGTTGGCGTGGCACGGAACGATGGTATGTCTGTGTCTCGCGTGCGTTTTTGCCGCAACTCTCAGCAGGACGCGGAGAGGCAGCTCATGCACGTTTGTCGTTTTGTTTTCCGTCACGCGAGCCAAAACACCCGCATCAAGACGTGGGTGCAGAAATGTGTAGTGCATTGCGATTCCTGTGCGAACTTGAGGGCATCATCTGTCTCCAGCATGAGCTCATCGTCTCACTGCTGCGTTGCTATTGCTACTGATCGTCAAGGCAAGGATGCAAGGGATCGGTGCCGTCCTGGCGTGTGCATGACTGCAACCTCCCTGCTGACTTCACCCGACAGCAGTTGATCCCGACCACAAAGGCACGGCGGGACATCCATGTGTTTGGAAGCTGTAGCGTGTTAGAGTTCCGAAACAGCGGTAGGGATGGGAATCATGACGAAGTGACGGTGTACCAGATACCTCGCACCACTCGAAGCAACGATGATGGTGTACAAATTGTGCTGGGTGCGTACAACCACCTCGCCTTCCTCTCCGCCACTTCGACCCGGCGGTGCCCCCTTCCTTCCCTCCCTTTGCCGTGGTGTTTACACGATTTTTTTTTCAGTGGAACGATCGCCAACGATCCGACTTTCGATGATCTGTGGATGCACTTCAAGGCGATTTTGGGCGGGATTTTCGGGAAGCAGGATGCGACGAAAGGCCCCGAGAGCGGCCCCACTTCTCGTATTTGCGGGAGCACGACTTTCGAAAACAGCTGGATGTTCGCCACGTGAGTTTTCGTTTACGACAGGGCTGACGAAAGCAAGCAATGGCAACCATGTTTATCCGCTCGGGGCTCGAACATAATGTCCGCCTAAGACATTTTCAACTGCGAGATCATGTGTAGGTGCTAACTCGGCGTGGACGGTTTCCGGTTTCCCTACAGCGGTCGTAGCGGGTACAGAAACTTACAGCGCAGACGAACCCCAAAAATGGATGCGTGTTGGTGCGGTTCCAGGGCTTGCAGCGCGATGTGTGTGGTTTCCGCTGCGGCCATTATGTGAAGGGGTGAGACCACTGCATTGTGCCAACAAACAAGCCGGGGGTGCAGAACACGGCCTCGTCAAGCACGCTGGTCCCCTGTCATCGCCTTATCGTGCGGTGTCGATGGTCCGCCCAACCCTGGCCGAATGTGTCATGGCTCTCTCTCTCTCTCTCTCTCTCTCTCTCTCTCTCTCTCTCTCTCTCTCTCTCTCTCTCTCTCTCTCTCTCTCTTTCTACTCTCTCTCTCTCTCTCTCTCTCTCTCTTTCTACTCTCTCTCTGACCCTCTTTCTATTGGCCGCTTGTTGATGTCATCGTCCTCCTACATGTAGTTTGCATTGGCCTGCCGTTGTATAACATACCACTTGATTGAGGAAGCTGCATGAGGGCAGGCACCGCTCCCGCCGTTTCCGTCGATGTTGTCGGGAATCATCCGGTGACAGGTTGCCTCCCTCTCTCTCGCTCTTTCTCTCTCCCAACCAGCACCTCATTCTACCGCCTTTCGGGCCTCTCCGACGCCCTGAAACCAACGCGGGCTGGAGGGTCGAGTAGCAGGTGAGGCCGGAGGGGGGGGGCGGCGAAGGAGGAGGGGAAGGGGGTTGTACCACCGGATTTTTGTTGCCGATCCACTCGAGCATCTGCCAACCGTCCTCCTTTGGGGGACGGACGAGTGCCTCAGACATTATTGTAGTGAGCAACGCTGTGAATTCATGTTGCACGGGCGGGGTAAGGGGTCGGGTTCGTTGTCATTCGTGGTAGTTTCGTCCAACCACAAGCTGTTCGCCTTGGATAACTTTGACCTACGTATGGATAACATGGGCAGTATTTTGACCAAATTGTTGTTGAGACACCTACTATTGCTGTGTGTTCCAGAGTCTCGTGCGTACATGATACTCGGGGTATCTCCGGCGATCCCTTGCGTTTCGGCCTTGAAAAGACTCCTCCACTTTGCCACTGCTGCTGTACCCACGCCGAGATTGCGTCTTGACCGCATCGGAGCTCGCTTTCATTGCTCGATGTTGCCCGTGATGAAACTTGCCCTTGTGTTGGTGCGTTGCCGTCACGCGGCAACTAACATTAGCAGCAACAGCAACGGTAGGAGGAGGAATAGGCCGGGCGATCCGAGATTGTGCGGCATGGAACCCATGGCGGTTTCGCTGCTGTCGCTCCTGCTGGCTCGCCCCCCGGAGTCGTCTCCTCCTGACACCAAGAATCTCTTCAGCGTGCTACTGTGAGTACGTAGCATGATGTACCTGGTATCTTCACTACCGCCTCCAGCCGTGGCAAGAAGGAGCCTTTTCGGCCTCTTTCGGCACCCTCAACATTCCAGATGAAAAGCTGAAACATGTTTCGCTTTGTTTTTTTTTTTCACGTCGTCCAGAACCGGCGCCCCTCACACGTAGCGAAGAAAGCGCTGACCCTAAGCCAGGAGTCCCGCAGAATCATCGGAGTAAATAGGGACTGGGGGGGCCGTGGCACGGCTAGACACTTTGTCGCGAAATGACTTTTGATATTGTTTTTGTTACGCGCGATGCCGACATGTATCGGATTCTCCCTTCGGCGTGCATGCAAACCCAACGCCGTCTGCTGTGTGGAGGGTAACGTTAGGTTGGGCCCGTCCTCGTGGGGGTGGATTCGAGGTACAGCGTTAAGCGACAATCATTTGAACCGTTCGAGCTGCGGGCAAGTTTTGGCTTTGATGCATTCCGCTTGAAAACAAGGCGCTCTCGTTGCAGACCCGCCACATCGCTTGCAAATTGGATGTTGGGTGTTGTGGTGCTGTGGCGGTGTTGGCCGTTGCGGTGCATGCAGCAGTGAAGAAGCAACACCTCGCGGTCGATATTTCCTACCCTTCCGTACAAGTTCGCCTGATCGCTGATGCTTGCACACACCTTTAAGAAATAATGTCTCCCCCCGGTCACCAGAAAACAACGGAAATATCGATTATCTCTATCTTTAACTATGTTGCCATACCCGCCTCCTTTTTTGGCGTGCTCATTTTTTTTTTTCGGCGTTGACAGAGAGCCGCAGAAAGTGTGGTACTCCTTCACGTGTACGAGCCCACCCATGCCGCCGCACACTCTGGCCTTTCTGAGGCACGAGGGTTTGCCTGGGCTGGTCTTGTTCGAGAACTCTCGGCTCTACACGCACTGCCTTTCGAGCCCACCTAGGTACAGTACGCCTGCTGTGAGTGTTTGTCATGGGGGGGTCGGCGTTTCAAGGAGAAGTGGGGAGCGTGGGTCGCTCAGTCTTCGCGTCCCTTAGGCTTCAGGTCGTTGGCTGCGCATCTTGTCTCCCTTAGGGGCGTCGGGATCACCGTTCCGAGGACCGTTCTGAGGATCGTTTTTTTCTCTGGGTCATGCCGTGTTTTTTCAGCTTTGTGGCAGCTCGTGACGCGATTGCGAGGTTGCTGTTTTGCGACAGAGTTTTCATCAAATGTATCGGGGATCGTGTTGCGAATGCCACTCTGTGGTGGTATGTTTTGTCCCTTCATACCAGGCAGGCTTTATCAGCTTCGTTGTTTTGGTCAGAGTTGGGATTGCGTTTGTACGTTTTATGGACAGACAGTGGCAAGAAGAATTGTGGTAGCGTACAGGTCACAAATCCCTGACGATTTTCTTCGATTTTCATGGCCCGATTACTCTGCAGCGAATGCAGTACAGTAATGATGCGGGAAATGATGGCGATGGAACGGTCTCGTCGAGGTCTTTCCGACAACGCCTCATCTGATTTGCCATTCTCTTGGCCATGGACGTTGTTTATTCGTGTGGTATCTTTGCAACCTGTGGTGTACACCTGCTGTATCATGTGCTATGACCCCAGCAACCGCTGTCCCCACTTCCACCGTCGCCTCTTTCTCTCCACTTTTTCAGCTTGTTCCCGCAGGGGCGGATGCCTCACCACGCCGTGAGGTTTCAGGAGGAGGTTCCAGGAGGCGACCTTGTGGGCGGAGGGGCAGCTGCCGAGGTCGTGAGGGCCGCGCCCGATCTCGAACTGTCTACTCTGGAACTGTACCTGTTTCACTTCGCCTGGGTACGGATAAATTGTATGATTTCACCGGTTTCGTTGTTTGTGTCTTTGTGTATCGTTCAAAAGCCAGAACAGATTAGAAGAAGAGAGTTAGTTCTTTTTCTACACTTTGCTCGACATGAGTTCTTCTGCCTTTGAGTGCAGCGCCTGGGCAAGCCGATAGTAGGTTCACAGCCTGTTGAGTTTTGTTTTTTTGGCTCACCCACAACCACTACTGTTACTTGCCCGGAAAAGGGAATCAGAGTGGACACTGGCTGTTCACGAGCATTGGCAGCAACTCCAGGGGTCGCCCTCCCTAATGACCCACATGCACTACGCTAAGCACACGCGGCTGGCTCTTCTTTCCTGTTTTTTTGCCACAGTACGCCCTCTCCTCTTACGAAGACTTCTACCACGGTCTCGAGGGGCCCGGGCGACTAACCGTCCCCTACCGGACCCACCACTCAATGGAGCCCGCGTTTCGGCAGGAGAGAGTCGCTCTGGGGTGGCGCAGGTGGGTGTGCGTGGGGGGTATCATTGTTCGTGGAAATATTGGCCGCGGTGCCCCGGCTCATCAGCATTAAGCCGCCAGTATCAGCGTGAAGTGATGAAGGTGCTCAGGATGTGGGGGAAGATTCACAAGTGTAAGGTTTTTCTTTTGTTGGCGGCATGTAACGCGCTAACTTGCTAGGGGGTGGGGGGGGGGGTCGCGGAGGAGGATTGTGTAGGGGGGCCTTTCATGTCTATGTGGGTATGCCACGAGGCCTTCCTGAAGGTATGGATGTGTTCATTGGAGAGCCGCAAGGCTGCACACGTGTGAACAAAGTGTGAGAGTGCGCATGATCACCGCCAATACCCCAGCGAGCGTTGCAGGTGTGTTGCAAGAGTGTGGTGTGTTTTCTTTTCGTCGGCAATCGAAGGGTTTCCTCCCTTGAAGATTCGACCCTGGAATAGGGCCACGGACAGTCAAGGAAGGCCACCGAAATAGGGTACGACCACTGATATCGGAGCGTGTCTACGGACAGCACCGATGCAGGTTGTTTTTGCCGTCGTGACCATGCAATAGCCTTGTTTTGTTCTTTTTCCGTCGGAACCCTACCCCTTATGTCGTTTTGTTGCGTGGCGCTTGTGGGCCCCCTCCCGCCTGCCTCTCATCCACTCTGTGGGGTTCACTATCTCATCCACTCTCCATTCACTCTCTCGTTCTCTCTGAGCTCTCGTGGTCACTCTCTCCCTCTCGTTCGCTCTTCTCGCGTCCATTATATCATTCACTAAATCTCGCTCACTCTCTCTCCTTCTCCTTAGCCTCCCTCTTCCCCTCTCTCGTGTTCACTCTCTGTCGTTCAGTCACTCGGTCGCTCCCATGTTCTCTGATGTACGCTCTCTCGACCTTCCCACCAATCTATCTTTACGTTTCAAAACTTGAGCAACAGGCATGGAGTGATCGGGCTGACTCATCTGAACCCCTACTTGACTCTCCTCAAGGACTATTTGGAGGCGTTCTTCCCTCACCGAGGCGGTGCCGGGTGAGACCATCGACTCCGTGCCTCATGAACCGCTTTTTTTTTCCTTCGCCTATGTACCGCTATTATCAAAGCGAGGTCGTGAGAACCGGCGTGGGAGCAAGGACGGCATCGTTGAAGTTTGAGTGGAATAGGGTTCGACAGCAGCGGTATTTTTGTGATTGTTGGTAGTTTAGCTAGCGGCCCTACAGCAATTCACATGGGTGATGGGTAGGAGTGTCCTGCGAAGGGGGTAGTTGTTCCAAGTTCCAAGTTTTGTAGTAAAGTTATGGCATCTGGAAGGCGAAGAAGCCGCCAATTGTGTCATGATATGTACATGCGTGCGGCGAAGGAAGGGGCAACTTGCCGGTGCATGTTTTGTTGAACAGTTCGCGTCGTCTAAAACGCGGTGTAGCCCAGAACAGAAACGGTCTTGCCTTGCCTTGCCTTGCCTTGCCTTGCCTTGCCTTGCCTTGCCTTGCCTTGCCTTGCCTTGCCTTGCCTTGCCTTGCCTCCCCAATGACATGAGTGCGATGCAAATATCTGTTCATATCGCTGAACATGCGATTTTGTTTTGCGCTCTAACAAATATGTCTTTGCCGCTGCTGCTGCTGTTGCCGCTGCTGCGGGGACCCTTGCGCCATCGCATTTTCTTTTTTTTTTACGATGATCGTCAGCATCGGTGGACTGGGCGGGGGCGGCAGCGGGACCGGAATGAGCCTTCAGGGCGAGCTCTTACTCCGGGTGCTGGTGGAGTTCTGGCTGGAGGGCAACACGGTTCTTCGACCGGGCGTGCTGAAAGAGGTCAGAGGAATGAAACGGTCACTGCCACGACGTCACTGCAGTTTCGGACAAGGCTCTTCCTGCGTAAACCGTCCGTCATGCTGAGAGTTGCTATGTGAGAGCGTTGCTGATGTTGCTGCTGCTACTGCTCATGCTGCTGCTGCTGTTGTATTTGTTGCTGCTGCTGCGGCCGCTGCTGCTATTATTTTTGTGGCTCTCTATATTATTGTCGCCATTATTGGGGGCGCTGACGTCGGTACTTGATAGGTTCCCACGTGTTTTTTTTTTATTTTCACCTTCACCTGGTACGAAGACCTTGCTCATCCGGTCTCCGTGCCTCAGCGACTTTCCCTCGTTACCTCGGCGCCCTTCATGACCTCTCAGCAAGAAGAACACTACCACCTCCAACAGCAACAAGCCTGGGGCAATAGCAACAACTTGCATCTTCCAGCGCCACGCACAACGACCAATTACGACCCATCCGTCGCGCTGCTGCATAGCGAGTACATCCCACCTACCGACATGTCGGTTCACGGACTCTTGATAGTGTCTGCGCACCTCCTGGCGGACCGCAAGTAAGAAAATACTAAATACTGTGTGTACCTTTTTTGGTGTCGCTTCGGCAGAGAATTCCTGCCGGAGCTCGTCTGTTTTTTTTCTTTATGCGTGTGTTGTATCTGTTGCCTTTTCGGTCGAGATTGTCGTTGGCCGACGTACGGCAAGTAGGGGTGTTGCACCTTCTCGAGGGGATCAGCCGCATGATCTGGGAGTGAATAGTTTCCTTCATTGTGACAGACGCCGAGTTCAATGACAAAACCCCAAAGTCCCACGGAAGTAATGACAGGGATTGATGTCACAAGTCTTCCGCCGGAGTGAATATGTTCCCAACGGGTATGTTGGGATAGACGCGGTGCATTAAAGACAAAGCCGAATCCGATGGAAATCCGAAAATTGTGTGGTCTCTCCGTTATTCTGGCAACACCTTAGTAAATGTGCAGTGAGAAGCGGAGCTTCTTTCTGTACCCCTTTTTTTTTCGGGGGGGGGGGGGGGGGGGTGGCGATAGGAATTCACAACTGCGCCGCATCACTTCGTAGTCCCACGTCTCGCTATTTTAGCTGTGTGGGTGATTGATGCCCCCGAGATCTACCCTCCGTTTCAGGCTCAAACTGATCCGACGTACCCCACGCGCGTCAGGCTGAAAGAGGCCTGTCGCCGCAATCTGGACCTTACAGGAGGGATGCCTGCGGCACCGGCAAGAACCGGGGAGGGCTCCAGCGAGGGCGAGAGGTCGGCCCTAACCCCTGCGCTGGAGGTGCTTCGACCGCACGTGTTCGGGTTCCTGAGGGTGGCGTTTTCGGCGGACAACACGATGCACTTGAGCTCGGCAGGCTTTTCTCTGGCGGTGGAGCTGTGGGTGCTTTGGATGAGGCCCTGGGCCGCGGCGTCGATCTTGAGAGGTGGGAGCTTCGTTGCTATGGTCGTTGCTGCTGCTGCTGCTGCTGCTGCTGCTGTGGTTGCATTGTGTATCGGTTTCTGGGTTTTTGCTGGCTGATGGTATGCACATGCACATTGCACTCTGTCTGCTGATTTTGTGTCTAGTGGTGCTGGCCGCATGGAAGTGGCGGAATCAGCAGCAAGCCTACAGCGTCGGCAGGGGCGGCAGGCATAGGTGCCGCGTCTGTAACTCCTGATTTTCCACCCTCAGCATGTTCACAGCTGGAAAAACACAGCGGTTGTACCTTCCTGTTCAAACAGGGTGTCATCGGAATGAAGTCGTCGAGAAAGGGCTTGCCAAACACGCGTCCAACGGCTGTGGCAGCCTTCCTATATGCGTGCATTTCCGGCAGACTATTTTGTATGGTCTTTGGAGCGTGACGTGCCATGGAATCCTCTTTACCGTAGTTGGTCACGGGAACGTTTCAGGGTTCGGCGCTCTCGGAATCGCACACGTCCGATGTTACCAACGTTCATCACCGCGAATGGGTCCGACTCCGTCTCTCCCTAATCGGTCACTCTCTGTCCCTGTCTCGCCCGCGCGCGCGATTTCGTGGCATTCTGACCAGGTCATTCTCCCGATTCATTGAACACCAGCGATTTCCCCAGCTCGGCTTCTGCACAAAGTGGGCAAGCTTGTCCTTCTTCCACCGGTGGCACGAGAGGGAGTGCCAATCAGGGTGGCGGCTTGGCGCCTTGGATTTCCGGGGTGGTAGCTAGCGTCAAGAACTTTGTGGTGAGGCCCTAATCGTGGTGTTAGCGGTGGCAGTGATGCGATTTTGTTTATTCGCTTGCGTTGGGTATTGTCTTTTTGGAAGTATTTGTGCTGGGGTCGTCCTGGGTGTTTCTGAGGTTCAATGTTGTGTGTTTTGTTCATGCCGTTGGTGACAGTGGAGGCTCGCGGTTATTCTGCCGTAGAAGCTTCTCCGTTCCTCGCGTCTATACCGTAGGTGACACAACATGTCTTACCCCGTGGACCAACTTTCAAATCTGGGTTACTCCGCGATAGAGGATGTTTTCGGAAAACTTTGGGCGAGGCGGTCCCAACGCATCCAAATGTCATTGTCAGCACCCCCGCTCTTTCCTGCTGCCATCTACCGTGCTCATGCGAATCCTTTGCTGCGTGATTCCCACAACGGCCGTAACGTTCACCCTCCCCACGATGAAGCAAATCGAGCCCTCTCGAGCGAATAGCGGAGGGGGCAGGCAGACCGGGACGTCGAGGGGGGGCAGTGGTGCCTCCGCTGCAGGCGCGCGTGGGAGGGAGGTTGGTGGATACTCGTACGACCCCTGGGGTGCCTGGGTGCTGGAAAACTACAGCCTGTACACGACGGTCTTGGCGGCCTTCGTCCGCAAGGTCGGCAGCATGTCGTTTAAAGTGAGTGGTGTCAAGAACGTGCTCCGTACTATAGTAGTGAGCTGAGCAAAGGCCGGCATGGGTTTGCAGTGTGAGACAACAGCAACAACAACTAAATGTTCAAGTGTCGTCAGAACGTATGTACCACCTGTGCAGACACCGGTAAGGGTTTCACTGTAGAAACAAACAACAACAATAACAACAACAAAGGCGGCAACGACAACAAACCAAGTGTCCCGAGATTCGACTGCGGAATTTTGTTAAGATGACCTTGTGGCCGACGATGTGTCAGGAGAATGACGGGTCGGGGCACCGCGGGTATCACCACCACGGGGGTGGCGCCAACGGTCAAGGCAACCTCCAAGCGGAGATGGCAACCATGTTTGCGGACACCCGCGGGGCCAACCTCAGGCTATTACACCGCGTGGTGGACGTCTTTAGCCCGGCTGTCGCTTCTCTCCTCGCCTCAGCCCAGGTAAGGTTTGGGGTACCGGTTTTGGCATGCACCGGTGACGAGTTTTGCGGGTATTTTTTTTTCCCTGCCCACCACCGGCTGCCGTTGCCCGGTCGGCCACAATATCGCTCGCTTTGTGTGATGCTGGGGCTCGACTCTTCTTCTCAGTAAGAGATAGAATCGTTCGTTCTTGCTGGGATGGCCACCCATAATATCTTCCTCGGGGTTCGGGGTGCGAGGTTAGCGAGGGCGATGCTGCGGGTGTTGACGATGACGACGATGATGGTGATGACATTTGGTTGGTCTCATAGCGTTTGGTCGGTTTCATTCGGCCTTCCGTTTTTGGTTTTTGACGCGTCGCTCACGCCAGTCACTTAATGGAGAATATCGTCATTACTTCGTGCGCGACGACCTACAATATACGTTGGGTTGAATCTAGCATGTTCATGCTTTCGACGTGTTCCTCTTTATTGCCTATCCCCCGTGCCTTGGCACACCCCCGGTGCAGAGCGGGTGACAGCATGCGTACATTGTTGAAAAGGACGAGTAAAAAACGGGACGGTTTGAAACGTTTTCCAAAGGCGTAAGTGAATGCTATGGGTCCCGGTGGTTGTCGAGTATCAAAACGGGAGGGGGGCATATCTCACTAGAATGCCGATATGAGCCAGAGGACACTTTCGCTGCAATTGAAGAACAACCCCTGCCCGACATCCTCTCTGTCGCCCCAGCACACGTTGCGACAAGCACGAGACCAACGGCAGGGAGGTGCCGGTTCCGGTGCCGGTTCGGGGAACGGGGAAGGGCTGCGCGACGCGGAGTGCGAGATGTTGGACAGGGGGAGGAAGGCCGTGTCTGCGATACAGGTGGGCGTGGGCGTGCCGCAGAATATGGCCATGCGCTCAGAACCCAGTGACAGGAGTGACAGTAGATGTTTTGGAATGACTCGTCACCGCGGGTGGTTCCCTCGTCACCTCCAACAAACAAAAAAACAGGAAAAACGAAAGCACCTTTTAGGGAGAACATTGGTGTAGAGAAGAGCGGGTAACAAATGAGGATGTCATGCATGCTGTTTGATGTGTTTCCGAGCCCAACAGCGGAGCCAACACCACCACCACCACCACCGTGCACAGGAGAGCGCTTGTATATAGCGCAGCGATAGATGTTAGTGAGAGATGCCATGGTGTGAAATGTCCTGTTCCGATTCCAAGTTGAAAAAAGCGCTATTGGATTTGTCGACGATGTGATTCGTTTTGGTGCTCACGGGGGGCGGGTGCAGTTTTTTGTCTAGCACACAGCAAATGTTCCCATGCGCGGGCTCCCTTGTTGTTGGGGGGTGGCGCGGATTGGAGGGTGGTGATCGACAATCGAATCACTTGAGACCTGGCGAGACCGGTGCTTGTTAACGAAATTTATACGTGCACTTTTCAGGGGCCGAACTTGGTGACGCTCGAGAAGTACCAGGAGGTGGCAGAAGAGCTCCTCATCAACATCGCACACCTGACTAATCCCAGGGTATCGAAGCACTGGTTCGGTAGAGTGGACCGATGGGTGAGTAAAATCTGTCTACTAATCAGTATTTTGTGTTTGTCGTTTGTGTTCATCGCTACGGCAGCTGCAGAGAGTTGCTGCGGCTGCGGCTGCGGCTGTTGGCGATAATGAAGAAAACGAACATATTTTGATTATGTGCAGTGTTGCTGTTGCTCAGGTGGAATTCCCGGCATCTGTTGTTCTTTCTGCTGCTCTTGAGGTCGAATGGCGTTGCTTACGTATGCATGATGACGGTCACATCCCTGTGCTTTCGGGAGGGGGTTATTGTTCCTCGCTGCGTTCATTCGGACCTCTTGTTGTCGAACGCGTACAGTACGTCGTTAATTATGGAACACCGCGCAAGCTTGTACTCAACCCCCCCGTGTTTTTCGAACGCTACACTCTTACTGCCCTCATACTCAGCATCTTGGGCTGCTTGGTCAAGCCTGCTTGCAAACGGGCCTCTTTGAACTTGTACGCAAGGCCTCATAGTCAACAGCGCTGCTTTTTTCAGATGAAGCAGAAAGCTCTTGGTAGAGCACCATGCATCCGATTACAGGGTCGTGTACTAGCACGGAATGGTCTATCGTGGCAATCAAGCTCGCAGGTCAAGACGTGACCCAATTTACGAAGGGGCGCGAGTTCACCGCCATGTTGAGTGCCACGATAGACCATTCCATGCTAGTACAGGACCCCGTAATCGGATGCATGGCGCTCTACCAAGAGCTTTCTGCTTCATCTGAAAAAAGCAGCGCTGTTGACTATGAGGCCTTGCGTAAAAAGTTCAAAGAGGCCCGTTTGCAAGCAGGCTTGACCAAGCAGCCCCTTGAGGGTCTAGCATTCACTACTCTCTGATCCCATGCCGACCATCTTTCCCTGGATGTGGTGTGTTTCCTTCTTTTGTTGTTGTGTTTTTCTGAGCACTCAGTTTGCAGGGCCTGGGGCCGAAAAGATCACCGTGCGTGCTCGCGCTATCTCTAGCAAACTGCAGGAGCTCTTCGGCCTGCCACCCAACTGGAAACCCAAGGGTCACGCAGTGAGAGGGGCAGAGAGATGTTCAGATGTATGAATCGAGGTTATTTTATTCCAGGTTTTGCTTCCTTCTTTTTTTTTCTGGAGGCTAGGTTCGGTCCCCACTGAATTGATGCCACGATTTTGCAAGTGTTGGAAAGGTTGACCTCAGATATGAAGACCTTAAGAGTTTCTTGGTAGTTACCGTAAGGCCGCGTCGGTTGGAACGATACGGGAGTTAGAAGGCACTGATCGGAGACCGGCACGGTTTCATGTGAAGGCAACAACAACAACAACAACAACAACAACAACAACAACAACAACAACGAATCATCAATGATTCCACGAGTCGAGAGGAGTTGATCAACCAATGTCATGAATTGCCCCACAAATTGCTATCAAGGAGGATGAAGAAAGTAAAAAATGAACCAAATGTTTCGCGGCACAGGAGAATGGCCAAGGGGGGGCGCAGGGCACGATGAAGCTGTCCGAAATGTTCCACCCCGAGAGGGAAAAACAGGCGCCGTATTTCCTGTCGCAGCAGGGGAGAACACAGCTAGCGTCAGGGCAGAGGGCGTGCAAGTGAGTCGAGTGCGGCCGTTGCTGCCGTTGTTGTTACGTCTGTTGCCGTCGTGTGGGTGCTGCGGCTGTTGCTGCTAGTGCCGTTTTCCTTTTTCGCCGTAAACTCAGCATCCATCGGCAATAGTCACAGTGTTTAACAGGAGGTGACCCATTAAACGCCCTCCTGCGGGTTTCCATCCCATCCCAGTTCATTCGCTATTGTTCCCCGGGTATCTATTTTTTGCAGTTTGTCTTGTAATCTGTGCTGGACAAGTGCGGTCCGGGTACCCGCAGAACATGATGTTATCGCGAGAAGGGTTCCCGTGTACATGCTGCGTGTGCGTCACGTGTCTTGCACGCTCTTGATGGGGCACAATGACGAGATTCCTTTGTGCCAAGCACGTCGCAAGCCACAACCCCACTAGGCGTTTCACATACCGTATCCGACACAAGGTAACACCTCACACACACACATGCACACACACCCCGTGGTAAAACGCGTCGAATAATATAACGATGAAGCCATACCGTTGACGGTGCAACTTTCGTTTCTCTCTCATCACTCCTCACTCGTGTGCCCCACTCGTCACCTGTCAACCCTTACCCCTCATTGTCACTCGTCGCCTCACTTCCCACTCATCCCATTCCTGCTCGTCACTCCGCGCTCGTCACTCCCCGCCCCTCGCTTCTCACTCTTCGCTCATTCACTCCCCACTCCTCATTCGTTTGCCTCACTTTTCATTTTTTCACTCCTACTCTTCTCACTCTCCCCGTTACTCACTCCTCGCTCCTCGCTCAGAACTCCCCGCCCCTCACACTTTCACTCCTCACGTCCCACTCGTCACTGCTGTTCACCGCTATTCACCCCTCGCCCTTTCACTTCTCCTTTGTTACTCCTGATTCGTGTGCCTCGCTCCTTTCTCACTCAGGCCGTGGGACGTGGCGTACGTTGGGGATCCCATGTACCGCCCACGGCGTGCGTGGGAAATGGAAGCGCTAATCGCCTTGTGGGTGGGATTGTCGGAACTGGTGAACTCTCGATGGCTCGGGTGGAGTACGCCGGTGAGTTTCCGATCACGTGCATGCACATCCCAATGCTGAGCATGCACTACTTTCATCCTATCCCTGACCATCATTGTCCCTGTACCAGTCTGAGTTCAACACCGCTGCCACGAGACAGCGAAAGAGAGAGAGAAGGATAAGAGACAGAGACGAAGACCTTTTTTTTTTCAAGTTCATCTCATTGATTGCCCTTTTCCCCGTCCACTTTTCTTTCCCGCATTCAAAGCAGGATAGAGAGGGGGGAGACAGCTCTCGTGGCAGCGGTAGCGACTCCGTCTTCGATGATGAGGGCTCGGGCAAGGCGATCGTCCAAGGAAAGGACTTCCAGCGGCGTGTTTGGAGGGAGGTGCGGTGGGCGGGCCTCCCCTGCAGGGTCAACCTAAGGCCCCTCGCGGATGTTCGGGCGGTAAGTCTGGTATAGTGCGATCGCTCTCGGTGGTCACAGGCTGAGAGGAATTCTAGAGGGTCCATCATCGTGCGGTGCTGCCTAGAGAAGGATGCTTCGGTAGGAACAGACGTTTGTCGAACGTTTTTGTTTGCGAATGTGTTGGAAGCTAGTTTGGAGTGCCTGTAACAAAGTGCTTCTTTGGAGGGGGCCAGCTAGCTTGGAGCGCGTGAAACAAAAGGTGCATCTTGTTCTTTTTCCCTAGAACAGACGATCATTGAACGATTGAACCGCTGTGTACATGAAATAGAAAACCACCCGCGAAAGTTCTGGCGCGCTTGGAAGATGTGCGCACCGAAGTGTGGGTTTTATTCTGTACCATTGAATGGGCCAAAGCACGCTGAAGCAGAGTTTGCCTGGTCCTGCTGCATGGTGGATATGCGACACCTTCTGTTGATTGCATATTTATGTCGGTGTTGTCGCGCGTGTTTTAGACAATGCCAGCAACTGTCAATTCGCGTAGAGTTAGGCGATAGGGTCAAATTTTTCCAGCGCTTCAAATCGCCGGGGGTATCGATCCGCCCCCCCAACCGAGTTCATGGAGAAAAGAATGCGTACGCTATCAACATGGCATCTTTCATTCGGAATCGTATTCACTCACGTCCGATCCGCGCGTTCTCTCTCCGCTACGGCCATGGTAGCTTCACGGCGGCCGTGAGTGGTGTCTTGATATGGCTTCAAGCGCCATCACTTCCTATTTGGGCGTTTTTTTTCTCTCTCTCGCGCGCGCGCCGCGCGTTTGGGTCGTGAGGACCGTCTCGTTTTCGGATAATGCGGCCGTGAGTGGTGTCTTGATATGGCTTCAAGCGCCATCACTTCCTATTTGGGCGTTTTTTCTCTCTCTCGCGCGCGCGCGCGCGTGTGGGTGGTGAGGACCGTCTCGTTTTCGGATAATGCGTATTTCCTGCCCTATTCACAGTGATGTCGTGTTACGTTTTTCTTCCGTCAGCCGTACCGGTGACACATGCTTCCTACCCTGGTTCCGCGCGATGATTTTCGTCGTCTCCCGTCATCTCTTGGCTATTCCTCATTCTATCATTCTATTCCTGTCGCCGCGGGTTTCACGTGTGATTTCCCTCGATCATTTTCGTCGTGCCCCCGCCGTTGAGATCAATGGTCTAACAATCACGGCATGCACGACTACACACACACACACAAACCGCCTTTCTTGGCTTTTCATCCATTGTAATCCTGTTGCCGCTCCTCGTTCAACTCGTAATCTCTCCCCGTCGATTCCGTTTCCCGCCTCCCCCCCTCACTTGGCGATTCTTCATGCTGGTCCTGCTTCCGTTTGCCGCCGGCTGTAGACGGTCGGCCTGGGGGTCGCGCTCTACGTTCTGTGGCTGGCCTACCGCCTTAGCTCCGTGTGCGGCGCCTGCGTGACGGTTGTGCTGGGAGCCTTGGTCGTCCGCCTGTCCACCATGACCACGGAATACTCATAGCCTGTGAATCATTCCAATCGGACAGACAGCAGGCGCTGCTTGAGGTAGACCGTGGACTACGAGTCGATGGGTGAATCCGACCGGGTTACTACAGGCGCCTTTGAGAGGTAGTGATGGGAGGGAGCTTCTGTGTGGGGCCCCGGGGGGGGGCTTCGCGAGTACACAACCGTCTTGCCGGAGAGGGTGAATCAAGGACGAAATGGCGTTTTGTAACCCTACCCTGCTTTGTTTTTGTGTACACGGAGTTTGTTGTCTTGGCAAGCGGTGGGGTTTGCTCTGGGCCTTTCGTAGGGTGAGTTGACGCTTGTCCCTTTGTTAACTATATGGAGGAGGTGATATCTCGAGAACAAGGGCTGGGTAGAGGTCGTTTTTCAGTAAAACATATGGGGTGACGACAATGCTGGGCTGGAAAGGTTGAATACTGAACATAGGATGAGGAATGACTACGAAGGTCCTGCTTGAAAGAGTTTGCCAATTCTTTGTCCGTGGAATAGAGGACGGAACGTGAGTCGCGCTCAGCAGCATTTTTATTGAACGGCAGACAAGTAGGACTTGGGATCTAAAAGCCATGGGTGGGGCGACGACATAAGATAGAGAGGGGGAGGGCTATGTATACGAAGACAAAGCTCGCTGTGACTGATTCACTCGAGACTTGAAAGCACCAGTCGGAGGAAACATGACTTGATCGACCAATTGGAAACCTAGTTGTCGTTCGGTGTACGTTGTTACAGACTTGAGGGAAGGCTCGTTCGAGTTTCACTTGTGGAGGAAGTCCGCTTTCTCGCGGCAGCATGGTGTGGCTGAGTGCAGGTTTCCTCGTCAACAATTTCATCAACCGACCCTTGCTCTCTGTTCAAGGAAACCAAAGCATGTTGAGACACATGGAACACGAAACGAAATTGACGACGAAACGCAGGCTCGAAGCCTATTCTCGTATCCCCCGCGAGACACGGGAGAGATACTTCTGAGGCACATACAAGTAGTCGTCGCAAATCCCAACGTGCTCTGCATCAAAAGCGTGCTGGAGGCTACTACCGCTAGCCATTTCACTCATCACAACCGCGCGGAGAACACACATCGTACATGTTCTTAACTCCTACCACACTCTGTGGCATCATCCATACGCTCAACGATTGAGAATCCCACTACACACAACCAGCATTTCGTTTTTGTTCTCCCTTGAATAGTTCAAACCTACGCAGGAAAAACACTTGCTTCCTGATGCTGGAAGCATCGCCAGACAACCTACACGGCCGATAGAAAAAGCAAACCAGCATGAGGAGACAGGACCCGCGTACACGGTCATGGACCCCCAAGCGCGACTAGGCAGAGATGAGACATCTAACGCGAGGAAAACACGCCGCACCGTATAACGGTTTACCCCCCCACTCGTGTTTCCTCCGCACCCATCACGAAAAGGTCGGCAAGGATAAGACAAACCAGTCACTCCCCAGCTGAGTATACAAAGCACTGCATGACACACCTTGCGCTCTGGCGCGGATCCAATCTCAACATCTTCGCCTCGTTAGGGTGGAGTCCATGGCGTGCAGTAGGCCGTTCGTTCGTTTTGCATGCGTGGTAACTTTCGTTCAGCGGGAAACGTGCAGATGTGTGCACTTCTTCCTCCCTTGGCTGCCTCCGCCCAAACAGGGAGTCGCCCCCCCCCCCCCCACGAGACTCGGAACGGCAGTGTTTCACACACAGAATGTCTAAAATATTACTAGAGGTCGAGGTGCTCATGCCACTCGTGAAACATGTCCATGCCCTTAGAGTCGTCCATCCCCTCCCACTCCAGCAGCCTCTTGCCCTGCAAACGGCGGTTGATGCGGTAAAAAACCGCCCCGAACACGATCAGCATCCCCAGGAGTCCCAGCTCCGTGACAGGGTGGTCGTAGATGAGGCACGACACAAGGATGCTGAGGGCTATCCTCGTCTGCAGTAGTAGCAGCAGCAGCAGCAGCAGCAGCAGCATGCAAAAAACGTACGACGGGCGGCGGAAAACAATTGAGCTGCAGCGAACACGAGGCAGCTTGCGGATGGTATATCGCGCTTGCCGAGAAAGCGCTGGGTGTGACAAGGCGAGCGGGTGATCCAGCAAAGGACAGCAGGACTTCCGCAGGTGGGGTGATTATCCATGAGATATAGCTGCCCGTGACGCACAAACGCAGCGCATAATCGTCCAGACTATGCCTTCTCCGACCAGATCCAACTAAGGATGTGACACACGGTCTTGAACTGGCCCAAACAGCCTGAGAGCAAGGAACGAAAAAACGCTCACGCATTATCTGAGCTCGACCCAACAGTCCACTATTGCCTGACAAGGAAACCAAAAGCAGTCAAGACCTGCCAAGGCCGAATCCAAAGCTCTCCATCGACCAACAATTACTCGTGCTCAAAGGAAAACCCGAAACCACAACAACTGTCTGTCAAAAGCCATCCGCCACGAACAATACATATAATGTATATATAACCATTGCGGGGTGAAACGACCACCGAAGGCGTTCGCGTCAGTTGGACCAGTCAGTTACGGATGCTGGAGGTACTGAACAGACTCTAGGACGGTTTTCAGTACGGAGACAATGACACAGTTTCTACTGTGAAGGCAACAACAAACAACACAACAACTTACAAACAAACAACAACAACCACTACCACAACAACCGAAGCAACAATCCACAAACAACAACATGGACATCGATACGGCGGTGCCTCCTCCTTACCGTCATGATGATCGCGAACACAACCGCCCCGAACGACCGGATCGTGTGGAAGATGAGGAGCTGGCCGATGGTCGAGCACACCCCGAAGGCCACGAAGTGAAGGTGGATCTCCGGATGGTCCGACACGAAGGCGAAGAAGGGGACCAGCTCGTCTTGGTGCACCAGGGTCACGAAAGAGAAAATCGTGCTGAAGGCCGTCATGACGAACATCATCTGGATCGGGCTCAAGTCCTGGGAAAGGGTCGATTTCCATTCCAGGGTTTGGGGGGGTGGGGGGGACATGGATGGGAATGTGGGTTGAGGGTGGAACCTATGCATAGAAGTCTAGCTTTGAGTTGTGGTTGTAGGCGAGAAGCGAGGCATGGTTTTGAGTCTTTCTAGAATGTTGGGCGAGAGTTCTTGTGCCTGCGCACGTGCAACGACCACCACAACAACCATACTCATGCGAAAAAAAAAGTCCACACCCAACAACAATAACAGCGGCCAGCTGTGGCCGACGCGAGGCAAGCAGCATCGTGCGACGCGGGAACGCCTCTTGGTTACCCTGTGCTTGGTGAACATGCGGCTCTGCCACTGCGAGGTGAAGGAGTCGAACACCAGGTAAAGAGCCAGCAGCATCATCCCGCACGCTACGCTGCTGCCCTGCTCCTGCTGGCCGAACATGTCTGTCCCGAAGTCCACCCCCTCGGAGGAGTTCTGGAGAAAAAAAACGATAGAAGAGAGAAGCGACAAAAAAAAAGTGGAGGAGTGAGATGAACGTGATGGTCGGCTTGTGGTTAGACATGAAAAGCGAAGCAAACTACTCATGACGGTGTCTTTGGGCGCTTGAATTTCGATTCGACGTCAATAAAAAACGTTCTAAACCTTACCTGCGTTCTGATACACCTCGAACTTCGAAGAGTAGAAGAAAGGAGGCTAAAGGAGGCATATCGGCAACACACCCGAAATCAACAAGGGGCGAGCTGCAAAACCAGCGCTCTCCAAATGGTTATCTGTGATTGGCGCTCTTGTTTGCTGTATGCTGGTGGGTCATCCGTGTCAAGCGGTAGCGATCGGCTCTACTTATCATCTCGTGAGCTAAACCACATCCGTGGAGAATAGCGGGACCCGGGGGGGACGCAAATACCGCTCCAGAAAGACGGTGTTGCTGGCGGTCGTTGTGGCTCGGCTCTGTTGTGTAGTGCACAACCAGCCTTCCAGCATACGCAATGGACACCAACACGCACACCTGATGATATCTATCTACCCTTCGGGCGATAGCACGAGTTATTCGGCCCAAGTGTACATTTCAAAACACCTTCAATCTCAGAACGAAGTTGCTCCACGAAAAAAGACGGACACCTATGCAAGGGACAGGTGGTATTCCATCTAGCTCGTAAAACCATCACCGTTACGCACCGGCGATAACACAAAAAGGCGTTATTCCATCTACCTCGTAAAACCGTCACCGTAACGCACCGGGTCTAACACAAACAACATCCCATGGCATACAAGGAGGACAATTTGGTCTCTGTGACGATCGTACCAGGAAAAGAGTGATCCCCAGGGCGATAACGCCTGCCACGACGTAATCGTAGAACGGGTACTCCTTGTTTCCGAGAATCTTGCCCATGACCATGATGGGCACGATCTTGAAGCTCTTCGACAAAACCTGTTCCCGCGAAACGAAAAAAGATCAGAAATTAACGAGAATGGCGCGCACGCTTTCATCAAGAAAACCGAAAGCGAAAAAAGAGAAAAAATGAAACAAAGAGATTGACGCGCACGCTTTCATCAAGAAAACCGAAAGCGAAAAAAGAGAAAAAAATGAAACAAAGAGATTGACGCGCACGATTTCATCAAGAAAATAAAAGAAAGAGAAGCACCCCACTTCCCCTGGGTGGGTCAAACAATTGCTGTGAACCCCAGGCAATGGCTTCCCTTGGGTGGGTCTACTATAGCAATTATTGTGACCCCCAGTCAACGGAAACCTCTGAATAGAATAAGCCTCCATGTCACCGAACCGCAAACAAAGCTAGCTGCCTTCGAACCGTCTCGGCGAGGGCATCAACTCTCCGGAGGCCCGTTTCGTGGTACTCAACTACACACGCTCACTAGAATCAGGGTGCGTGCTCTTCGGGAAAATGGGCTGTGGGGGGGAAACAACAACAACAAACAACAACAACAACAACAACAACAACGACGACAGCCAACGCCAGTACGATGACGACGGCAGCAAAAGCCAGACACACACACACCCGAAACGAACCTGAGTCGGGAAGGTGACGTACTTGAGCGCTTCATACTGGCACCACGAGCTGAGCATGTTCGAAACCGCTGGGAAGGAGTACTCGTAGGCCAGAGCCTTCGACCTGGGGTATGAGGATACATGGCACATCACATGAGAGAATGACGAGGCCGAAATAGAGCACGTCAGAGACTGTGATATGCGGTGTTGAGGCTGAAAACGCACCAAATCTAGAGCAGGAAGCTGACGCTGTGTATTTCTTCGGCCGTTTCATGCACCTTGGCTACCATCCGTAAAGCATACACCTGCGGACCCCCCGATCGGGGGCCTTCACCTGAGACACAGCCGGACCACGCGATTGGTTGAATCTGATAGAAGCGTAGAAACGCGATGACTTCAACCCTGCTCGTCGGGCAAAACTACAAATACGTCCCGTTTCGCGACAAGTGCACAGGTCCAAGCATACCACGGAATACACAACATGAGGGGAGAGACTGCGATCCCCAAAAGATAACAAGATCCTCCAGAACGGCGCCGAATCCTCCCTAACACCTTAACCCCACCCGTGTGACCAAAAGCTATTATATTATAGAAACCCTTAAGAAGCGTCGATGCTTCCATCGTCCACAAGCGGGCAACACGGGGACTATGTACTCAGAGCGACTAACATCACTCGGTCACCTCAACAAGGCAGACCCGATCCGAAATGAACAGTAGTGGTGTGTCGGTCACGTGTTCAGCCGGGGGAATGTGTGTGTGTGTGTCATCCCCGCGCACCGCAATCGCGGGTGAGACCGCACCCATCGCCCAGGCCAACTTTCCTAGCTCGATCGATTGGTACATTGCTACACAACAAAGAGGAATGGCAGAAGCCACCCGTGTCGACACTGGCAGCCTCTTCATCGTGGAGAAATCGAGTTGAACACAAAATCCCGTACAGCAAGGGTGCGCTGAATCGAAAACCCCCAAGTTTCAACAGGGGGGAGAAGAACGTGTTTCTTTTTGGGGCTCTTCAAAAACCAAGTTTCAACCGGGGGGAAAAGAACGTGCTTCTTTTTGGGGCTCTTCAGAAACCAAGTTTCAACAGGGGGGAAAATAACGTGCTTCTTGGGGCTCACCACTTGGGCCTTGTGTAGTGCATCATTCCGGCGGAAAACAAGAAGCCCAGGAAGCGGTTCATGAACACCAGCCCGTACGAGTAGGTAAAGTGCTCGCCGTCACCGTACTCCCCCTTCAAGATCCGTTCCTAAAGGAGGGAGACCCCAAGCACGACGTTGAGAGAGGAGGAGGAGCACGACGTAGAAGGGGCGAGACAAAGACGAAGGCGAACAGAGAGACAGAAACATAGAGGGAGAGAGAGAGAGCAGAGAGAGAGAGAGAGAGAGCAGAGAGAGAGAGAGAGAGAGAGAGAGAGGGAGAGAGAAGTACCGGCAGGTTCGTGTCAGTCACAGCGTCACAATGAACGCCGTGACACAAGAATGGTCTACAGTAGCCTGCCGGAACACCTCCAATAAGCAACCCGCAACAAAACAAACACACACACACACCATGAAGCTCCGAGGCTTGTCCAACAGTTGGCACACGTACGTACAGGCACTCTGACCATTCCGCAACACGTGTCACCAAAAAGATCCTTGCGGTAGCCATAGCTTGCGACCACAGGCGTCACACCGCTCTCATCCGACGGCCCAAGTTGAGAAACGCTCACTGTATCAACGGGTTTCGAAAGAGGTGAACCAAAACTGATCCCCGCCATCAACCACCGACGACGTCGTCAAAGACGACAGGCCAACCGACCGCCCTTGAGGATGAAACGGCCAAGTGAACGACGCCTACGCACGGGTTTCCAAAGATAAGACAAGAACAAACAAAAACGGTGGGCGAAACCGATCCGCGACATCAGCCACTGACGACGTCGTCAAAAGACGGTAGGCCGACCGACCGTGCTCGACAAAACGGCCCAAGTTGATAAACGCCTACCGACGAGTTTCCAAGTCATGACAACAAGAGTAGAGAAAAACGGTGAACAGAAACCAATCCACCGACAAGGTCGTCAATGACCGACTACAAAAAAAAACAATAGTAACAAAAACAAGGAAGCGGTTCTTGGACTGACCTGCAACACCCCCCACAGCACGAACGTCACGTTAAGCCCCACCGCCAGGATGATCAGTCGTCGGAACACCTCGTCCCTCGTCATGGTGTGCTCGAGGTCCGCCTGTTTGCCAACCCGGAGGAAGGAGCACTCCCCGTGAGTGAGTGCATGTAAAAAAAAAAAAAAGATATTCGATAGGAAAGCCACAACCAAGTGGAAAGGGTAGAGAGAAGGCAGGCCGACGGAGGTGGGTCGGGAAACGGGGCTGGGGGGGGGGGGGGGGGGGGGGTAAGGAGGGGGAGGGGGGGCTTAGGAAAAATTTCTTCCCCTCCCCCCGGGCCAAAAAATTGGGGGTTTAAAGAAGAATTTTGGAAACCGGGGGCCAATAATTTTTTTTCCAAAATTGGAAAGGGATTTTGCCCCCCAAAATTTTAAACCTCCCCAATTTTTTGGGGGCCCCCGGGGGGAAAAGGGTTTTTTATTTTTTCCCAAAAACCCCCCCGTTTTCCCCCCAAAAACCCCAAAAAAAGGCCCCCCCGGGGGGCAAAGGGGGGGGGGCGCCCCCCCAAACCAAAAAATTAAAAATTTCCCCCAAAGTTTTTTTCCCCCCTGTTTTTTTTTTTTGGGGGCCTCTTTTTTTTTAAAAAAAAAATTTTTTTTAAACGGGGGGGGGGTCCCCTTTTTGGGGTTTTTTTAAGGGGGGGAATTTTGGGGGGGGGGGGGGGTGGGGAAATTTCCCCCAATTTAAAA
>FN649748.1:3096928-3129381 GCA_000310025.1 Ectocarpus siliculosus
CTGTGGCGCATCATTTTTCTGAAGAAAATAGTGTCGTTCAAGCGGGGAGTGTGTCCCTCGTTCGGGCTTTCTTAAGGCGGGGACATGGTGGGGGGGGGGGAGGTCGGGACATGCACCCGAATCGTAACAGGCTCGAGCGAGCTACATGAAAAAACGCGGACAAGATGCTTAGTTGGACATGGTTCTTTCAGTGTTTTTAATACCCGGGACACGAGCGTTATGGTTGACAATTCAGTTCATGTATGTATTCTCCGCAGTCGCTGCTGGTTTTCACGCAAAAAGTCGCGGCTTATCGTTTCAAATCATACTGTAGGTCGCGTTGATGTAAACCGATTCAACAAGTACATGACTTACGGCTACAAGTACCGAAAGTTTCATAGGGTCTGCCGGCGGAACGATAAGCATGAGTCAGGCCGGGGGTTCAGTTCCGTCGTTCAGTTCCGTCGTTAACAGGTATATGTAGCATTATCAAGGCCTGGGCCGTGTCCATCTTTCTGCCAGAAAATTCAAGCAAGCGATGCAATGCCGTAAGCCGGCCGTGCTTTTGATCAACGCAATGTGATGTCGTGTGAACTCTTGAAAAAACTGCACCTCTTTCACACAGCGGCCGCTATTTGCAAGAGAAATCCAGTCGGAAGGAGAAACTAGGCACTGCTGTACCATGAAAAAACAAAAAAACGGAATAACCATCACCCAAACCGGTCCAAGCGTCTTCCTCCTCCACCTCACAAGCAGAACATATGGTCGGGTGCACAACATGGCCACCAACTGCCTTGTAGGGCCCGTTTGTTACCCGTACGGGAGACATCGGTCTCTGCTGCTCGGGGAATCGTAGAAACACAGGTAGCTTCTACTGACGCAGTGGAAAATTGCTAATCTACCCCAAATTCGTCTCTGCAGGAGATGGGATTTGTTGTGCCATAAGTTAGAAAATAAACACACACAGCAAACACTAGCGTGAAACAGCAGTAGGACATTCCGCCGGACCGAATACAGGCTCACTCACGTCGAAGTCCAACCAGCTGCTCTGCCTGCTAAGAGACAACCCGCCCGCCGATTCTCGCCGGGCCCCGTCAGGGGTCATAATGGTGCCACCGCCACCGCCACCGCCACCCGTGCTTCCCCCTCCGCCGGCCCCCTGTGCCGCCGCAATACGCGCCTGTGGCAAGAAAAGAACGGGATAATTATCTTAGACGCGGCGGGCAGTCTCTGTTCGGCATGTTTATGTGTGTTTTCTACAATCATGATGGTTTTGTTTTTCGTTTAGGGTGACAAATCGCGTCTTGGAGGACGTTTCTGGGGTGCCTTTTGTTTTTTTTTGCTTCTAGAAAGGTGTGGTACCCCTTTTCGGGGTAGGTTGGCTTATAAACACGGAAGGCGTCCGCGTGAGTTGGACCAGTACGGACAAAAGCAGGTGCTGAGCGGAGACCTGAACATTTTACGATGAAGACAACAACAAAAACAACAACAACAACTACAACAACAACAGCAACAATGCTAACCAACAAGGCGGCGGGGAGGCATCCATCCGTCTGCCTGCCGAGTACGCACGCAAGACACGAGAGCGAGCACAAGGAGCGTGAATCGCAAACTCTGGATATTGAAACAAACGGGACATAAAACGCGAAGGATGGCTTGCCGCTGCAAGACATGGTGACGAATGTAACACAGAAACACCCCCCGTCTCCGGACGACGGGTCCAACACTCAAAGGCACAACAGATATCAAGGCTTTGACAAAAAAATGGTATTTAGATCAATTTAGATCGGAACTGTTTTTCAAGCATGGCACAACATAAAAAAAAATCAAAACGGGCAGTCTTTCAGCCATCGCATGCACATCTTCAACAGAAACTCGACCCCCCCACACACCTGCACGGTCATCGAGGTCAGCTCCAGCCCGCTGTGGGTGGCCGGCACCCTGTTGTACGTCGTCGCCTCCTCGAACAGAGGGTTCCCGGGGGCCGACTCGATGTACAGTTTCACCACAAGGTAGGTGATGAGCACCAGAGCCACGTACAGCAGGAAGTTGGTGGCGAGGACGTAGAGGAGGGTGGGCGCGTCGTACTCCGCGTCTCCCCCGGTCGGGGGGGCGAGGGACGGCGGCAATTCCACCGCCTTTTTTTCCCCGCGTGCAACCCCCCGTGGAGGGAGCAGCGGCGTTTGTCGTCGAGCCACGGAACGTCGAGTGCGGGGGAAACACACGGCAGGGAGCAGGGAGCCAGCGGGCAAAAACGGTGACGGGCGAACTAAATATGGCTCCCTGGGATACCTTCTTAGAGGACTCACGCTTCACGCATGCGGAGTGGTCCATTATGGTACAGATGGGGTAAGAGGTGCGTGATGACACAAGACGATCACACGAACTAAATGACTGCATGACTGCCAAATCCTTCCGCAATCTATTCCAGCAAAATGCCATCTTGATCGGCGACACGAAACAACTGTAAATGTACGACCGAGTGCCAAAGCTACTCTGAGTAATAGCAGGTACGGGCAAGAACAGATCGCCTTCAATCACCACCCGCCTCGGGCCCCAGGCAGTGACCGAACCCAATCTTGATTGGATGACGAATCAAGACCAAAAGCAGCAGAGTCGCCCCGCACACTGCTGTGATGTACACAAACAACATACGCGTACAAGACACGCCGCCGACGGGTTTTGCCGACAGCAGCGGGTGTGTGTGCGAAGCTGATCGCGCACCCTGATGAGTAAGCAACCCCGCACGGCCAAGAGCGCGCTAGCTCTCTGCCAAAGCGGAGAACCTTACTGCCGTGTGTACAAATTCGTCCGCACCGCCACTGCGGATGGAAAACGTCAGGGTACTGCTGTATACGGTATGGCGTGCCGTGGTTGTTCACGGTTCACGGCTGCCGCTGCCTGCTGTGCAAGAGCGTCTTACAGGCAAGGGCAGGTGGAGGAACCTTGACCCTGCTTTACTCTGGGTTCCAGACACAGCACTCACCTCTGCCTGCCGAGCGAAAGACATGGCCACGCCGATAGCGAGGGCACCGCAAGTGGTTGGCCCTCCTGCCGTGGTGCCCCAGAAATCGACCATGGCCTTGCCTATGTAGCGCGATGAACACGCGAATGTTCCACGAGCCAGCCCTCCGATATCACGAAATAAGGCAATGTTCCTCACAAATACCTACCTCCCCAGACACAGCCCGTGGGCCCGGAAAGCCTACGTTAGGGGCAAACAACACAACAACGAGCTGTGCCGTGGGTTTGACTCAGCGGCCACGCTTGGTCGCCCTCGGACTCACGGGACACGCAGACTCTACCGTTGCACGGAATGTCTCCGTTTTGCGACAAAAGCGAGTGAGTGCCACGGGGGTTTCGTGAAGAAAAGGTTCTACACCCCCCCCCCTCGGCGGCCAGTATTTTTTCAGCGGCGGTTACACTTTTTGTACCTCTCGATGTTGTCGATAGACGATAGACCGACAGATCTACACTATTGTACATCACCACCGTTCGTCTTTTCGTCAACGAGACATAACAGAGACCAATGGAATCGCCGACCGCGCAGGCCTCTCGGAGATGGCTTTGAGTGCTGCGGGCCCACCCCCGTGTCCGCTTGCTGCTGCTGCTGCTGCTGCTGCTGCTGCTGCTGCTGCTGCTGCTGCACGGCCGGCAGGGCTTGTTGTCTGACTGATCGTTGCCTCGGTCGCGACTGGCGTCTCGCTCGATTACGCTGACGACCTCAACGATGTTCAACGTACCGACTTGCGTATGGAATCCGATGGACCGGGAATCCACGCAGGTTCAACGATTCTGCCCTGTGCCGAAGTTGAGTGCTAGGGCAGCATTTCTGAATGTAAGCGTATAATTTAAAGTCACATACACACACAGCAGTGCATTCTCGTTGATCCGGTACTTACTGCGACGTGTACACTGCTGTAGACTACCTGGTACTCTTTAGCGGAGAGGTGCCGTCGGTGCCGCCAACCCCAGCTGATGCAAGTTAGGCGTCTGCTATTGCTGTTATAGACAGAACAACGGGCACTTTGCCCACTGGATTCCTCCGACACTGCTGTGTGGTGTAGACTACACATATTTTTGTGTATGCAAACACATGCGGCGGAGATTTTCCGCAGATATCGAGAGACACAGGGCATAGCTCAGTAGTCTTGTCCATGACGACCTGTATAGGTGCAGCAGTATGCACCATGGTCTAAACGTCTACACCGAACTTACGTATCTACAGTCCACCATGTTGTCCATGGGTTGGTCAAACACAGTCGTAGTGGATGATTTTCTCATTCGACTCGTGATCCCGGCACATTCGATATGCATAGAAGTCGCAATTGGCGTCTTTCGCGACCTACCTTGGATATTCATGTTGGCTCTTGTGTTGAATGACCGCTCTATTATGTGTTCTGCGTTACAGCAACCCCAAGGGCGAGATGTTGCCGATATGGTAGACAGCCTCCGCATGAACCTCCGCCAAGCAAAGCAAGCCCTCGCAGTTCGTGACCAAGAAACACGAAAGTTGAGGTCGGCGGTGACACATCTCGAGAGCACCGTGGCCCTGCGGGAACGGGAACTACGAGATACGGTGCGTCGAACCACCATGCGGTGGCATTTTGGTGTCCAGAACGCCGCTGTAGAAGGGTTAGCAAGACTAAAGACCTCCCGTCTGTGCACACGGTGGCTGCGTTGTGAGTATACCCCAAAGACGAAGCGCCACGATTCGATAATCATGGGCTGGCTACATAGTGGCTGCGGAAACATTTGATTCGTCTTGAAAAGAGCAACAGGGAGTTTATTGATCAAGTAATGGTAATGGTGTCCATAGCTTTCGGTGTGTGTTGAAATGGACAGACCTGCGAACGCAAAACTATCCGTTCTCCATCACTACCCTCAACAGCCACGACCAATACCAAGGAACTCTAGGTTTCGACCAGCACCACGGTGATCAACCTGTGGCGTTTCAAAAGTCAACCTACTTGGACACATTTACCTGTGCACCAGGTGCTGTGCCTGCTAGGTGAATCGCCGGCTAAACCCCACCAGGAGTGGCTGCAGGTGGGCATCTCCAGTTCCAGGCTTCGTTTGCAGGTATGCACAGGCCCATGTGGGTTTTCGAGTCTTCGAGCGTACTCCGTTCAGTCTTGCTACTGTCGTAGGTTTCATGCTTTGTTGATCTCACAAGGTCAAACCTTGGTCTTGGTTTTGCTTGCACTGTCACCACACTGCTGGCCCTACTGAAGCTCGAAACGCTGGGGGCGATGGTGTCCGGTAGTTTTTCCTTCCAAGTGTGCATACAACAGAGGAAGCCCTCACGCACGAGTAGTGCGCATTGCAACTACGAGGGCCGTCGCTTCCCGCCCACAGTTCTTGAAGTTGTCACCTCGGGGAGCTTCTACTGCTGCCGTCCAATCGAGTATTGGGCACACTCGAAATAAAATATTGTGGACAAGCGCTGGAGCGTTACCTCGGGGCGGTCAAGGGGCTTGTAGGATTTCAAACGTCTCTCTCGCAGTGTCTTGCGTAGAACGATACTTGTTATTTTCTTGTTGGTTTGAACTGTGACCGTGGATCCGGCGAAGCTAGAAAAACTGGATGGTACTTCATGTCCATCTATCTCGGTCGGCTGGGGCGACCTTCCTCCACTCAACTACAGAACGTGCCAGCTGATCTCCACCCCGTAAACTGATCGGGGCCTTCGATATCTGTTGAAAGGTAAGAGCGTATGCCACTCATCATGGGTACTCCATTCCCCATTGGTTGGGTCGGGCGTTGCTCGCAGGTGCACCGGCTTCAGCGTGTAGTTGCCGCCAAGCAGGACCATATTGAGCACCTCAACAGACAGGCTTCACTAGGATTTCTTCGCGAAGCGCGGGAACAGGTGGGACCACGACGAAGCTGCTCTGTCCACAGTTTGGCAGTTGCTATTCTACTGCTCAATTCGTAGGCATCCCTCATGATTCAGGTACGGCTGGCCTATCGTCACCGTGGAGTGCAGTGCACCGTAGACCGTGCTGCTTTAAATGTTTAAATCCGGTCGAAGCGTTTAACGCAAGTGTCGCCAAGATAATCAAGGTCGGCACGGCTTAACTACGTCATAGCCTCAAGTCCAAGAGAGGTGTACGGTTTCGTAGACGCAAGGGTAGGTTGGTCTTGTTCCGAGCGTTGTTTGTCTTGGCACCCTAGCCGAACTGCAGCTGTCGTAAGCTGTCTCTTGACTGGTAACACTGTTGCTTTTCGGCCTATCGCAACAGGCAGACGAATACCGTACCGAAGCCAAACGGCTCTCACGCGCCCTCGCGGCAGCCACGGGGCATGGAGGCTGTGGATGGCCTCCGACATCGGGCATCTCCACCGGTCGCCCTCCACCACCGGCTGCTGACATCGCCGGTCACGCCGTTCCCCACACGGGTGGTCAGGGGGGCGGATACCGAACTAGAGGAGAATCGACTAGCAGTGCTACAGATGCCGAAGACATGCTTCCGCGAGAAACTGAACCTCCTCCCCGGAAAATTCCATCTCCGGGTAGATCTTGCGATGGTGCGCCAGACTCCAAGGAGCCGCCACATTTGTCCAGCTACTACCTCGCATCGGGAAAAGACTCGCGGAAGGGGAGGCCGCCGGACCCATCACTGGCTTGGGAGGCAACGCCAGGGGCAGGGACGCAGGCGTCGTCGAGTGAGTGTAGGGTGGTGCTGCAGAGGGACGAGCCACGGGAGCTCCAGTACGCTCCGCGGCCGACAAATGGTTGGGATGCTCTTGTTGCCGGCCTGGTGCCTATTCCACCACAAGCTGGTGTGGCGGGCGCGGTGCACGGCGGTGTCCGGTTCGGGAGAAGTCCAAGCTCGCCGCCACGAGGTACCGGCAGAGTTTCCACTCGAACCGGATGTCGCCATATGTCTCCGCGAGGCGGATGTTCGCCAGATCGGTCGCGAGCGCTCGGAGGTGAGAAAACACAGATGAGAGAACTACCTCCGACGGACTCGGTTGTCGGTGCCGGCGACATGGTCACCTTGGGGAATGACGCCTTTGAACGGGGGTTGTGAGCCGAACCAATGCCTCTCTACAAAGTGTACCTACTTCCGGCGAACTTGTCCATCGATCATCCCAATTCCCCCCGACCACTCGGCTGCACGGGCACGGACAATGCATCACTCGTCTCATAGCGTTTGCTCTGTGGAGATCGACACAAGACGCTATTTAGCGGCGAACGGTGGTCTAGGAAAAAAATGTTATATCTTGCCCCAGCAGTCATGTCGAAGATCCATTGAATACATTCCCCTTTGCAAAAACGTTTCTTGGAAGTTCGACAAATACGAACACAAATTTGTACGCGCATACGAATCACCCAAGGCTTCGCTTCGACTTGTCCCAAGGACGTTGTCGGTGCGTACCTTCCACAGAAAATATGTATCTCTAAAGCATACACTCTTCAACATCCTGTGCCCAGAAAACAAGCGCTTGGGCTGGATGGCGGCATCTGCACGATTGCGTTCGGAAATCCGGCAGAGCGCCGACGAAATGAGGGAGGCGTTGGCGCTGCGAGACGAGTCACGCCGCCTCCGGACAGCTCGAGCTGAGCGCGCACGACGAGCAAGAATAGCCCAGCAGAAAATTGCAAGGTATTTATGATCGGACTGCATACACATCCCTTGGTGTCCACGTAAGGCAGGTCGAGGTTGGGCATGAAGTGTTTTTTTTACTGATAGGCACCATTTCCAGTCACCAGGTAAGCTGTCGCTAAAAATGCTGTAGACAAACGTGCGCGGTGTCTGTCCTAGGGAGCCGAAACACTAAGTCGAAGAAGAAGACACTGCTACGCAAGCCCCACCGCCACCGCCCCGCGTTCTCGAACGTTTGTGTCCCCAGGTATCGAGAAGACCGTATTCGCGAGCTGGAGTCCCGCCTTGCGCGACACTCCGGAGACCGGCAACCTGATGCACCTCCAACGCCTCGCGCGGAAGCGCCCGCGGCGCCCGGTGACGCCCAGGTGACAGAGCAAGGCCTGTCGGTCGATATCAACGCCAACAAGTTGCAACAGCTGTCAAGACAGAGGAGAGAAATCGAGGCCGCCATCGCGGCCGCTTTAGAGGAGGACCCAACCTTAGAGGACAAATCGCCGAGGAGCGATAGATCGCGCGGCGATGGTGCCGAGTCCTTGGCAGTCGAGCACGAGCGCCCAAAGTCGGGAAGAAGAAAACGGGCCCAGCTCAGAGAAGAAGAGCCGTATCGACGACAGCAGCAGCAGCCGCCGCCGCCGCGGCGTCGAAGATCGGGCGACAGCAGCTCTCGAACGCAGGAAGATCCCTACGTTTTTGGACAAGATGTTGACTACCAAGAGCAGGATGAACCTCCCGCAATTCCACTAGGCAAGCCCCCGCTCGCGCCTTGCCGCGCGGGGGGGGAGCGGCGGAGGAAACACTCGAATGTCCGCCGACAATCGAGTGTGAGCGAAGTGGACGAGAGACTGGACCGCAGCGAGGGGGGCGGAATCCCGGAGAGTTTTCCACGGGATGGCGAAAACGATAGGGACAGCGACGTGGACGAGGTTCAGACGGAAGATGGTAACGGGAACGATAGCGGCTGGAGCAACAATCGGCTCTCGGACTTCGGGGGGAGTGTGTGGGAAGAAAACGTGTCGTCCAGGGGATGGGATGCGGATGATGGTAGAGGCGAGGTCCCCCCCCTAGCTCTGGTGGAAACGGAGGAACTACGGGCCAGGGGCGACGAAAATCAGCCCCGCCGACAGCGTCACTGGGTAAGATCAGGGGGCCATGAACACGTTGAATCAAGCATGGCAAACCAAAGGAGGGGTGAGGAGAGGGACATCGGAAGCCATCGTGGTGGCTCGCTCGAACAACGTTCAGTGCCCCGAACCGATCACGGAGAGGTGGTTGGCCATCCCGGCGCAAGTGAACCCCTCGACGATGACGGCAGCTACAACAGCCGCTGGAGCCTGTCCGATGAGGACGAAGCACAGGAAAGGAGCGGTGGTGAGAGGGGTGCTAGTACGCGGCAAGCTTACGCCGGAGACGCCAGCGGGAGTGATGACAGAGCTAGAGAGCCATCGAGATCGTCACATAGAGAGGCACAAAAGCATACCTGGGATGAAGACGCATCGGTCGCGTCCAACACGAAGGAGGGCGGTGGGAATGTTGCCGGGATGGTGCCGGAGTACCTCGATGACTTTTTCGAGGAGAAGTCGGAAGGACACGACCGAGGGGATGATGTGCCCTTTGCTGTTTCAGAACCAAGGTATGTGATCCGGAGACGTTTTCGTCCCTTGAGCTACCTCAGATGACCTTCCATGCAGTCCACGCAGGGTCCGCAGCCGTCCATCAGCACTAAGGTTGTTTGCGGCGGAGAGTCCTATCTGGTCCAATGGTCGGCAATCTTTTTTACGTGATAGCCTGAGCTTTGCTTCTCTTAGTGTGTGCCGCGACCAAGAGGCAGCATGTTCCGGGATGTTGTGCGCCTAACCTCCCGAGGGTTATACCTTGGAAGGGACCACGCCAAGACGTCCGAGGGCAACAAGTCATCGCCTGAACAGTAGATCCCACCAACATGTCATGCCCCCTCTTCTATTGCGACCGGTTCTGTTTAGTCCACCGTCAATGCTGCCCTTCGTCCTCACATGGTTATTTCCTGCCTCCCACGCCGTCGCATTTCCTTTCTCTTATTAGCGACGAGGAGAACCCAGCTTTCGCAGCGGGAGAGGAATTACCCTCCGACCGAAAATCAGTCTCCGCCCAATCATGGGTTGTCGATCAAGAGGAATCTCACCCGGCCGGAGTAGACGAAGACCCGGACCAAGTGTTGCTGCAGCCAGTGTCGCCACCTGTGTTGCGCCACAGCGCGCAAGCCGCAGCGGTTGTGGCGGCGAAGGCCGAGGGGGGTTCGTTAGAGCGGTCGGTGGAGGTACAGGTATCTCCTGTAGGTGAACCTCCGACCAATCTCCATGGCGGCGCTAGCAAGGAGGAGGTCTCGCCCTCACACGGCCCAGAAAACCCAGTCGTGACCACCGTCGGCAACGCACGAGACGACGGCCGAACGATCGCGGAAGAAGACGATTCAGAGAGTGGCGACGTCGCCACTCCGATGAAGATAGACTCGGCGGTGTTGTTCGCGTCTCTGTCGTCGTCGACAGCGGGTACCTCGCTGTCGTCCAAGAGCATGGCGAGGGCGGAAGGGAAGTGGGGCAGCAGGACGGGAACATCCGCAGCAGCACTAGCAGCAAAACAGGGCGAAGTGTCGGCGTCCACCTTCGCGCTCTCTACAACGGATGACGACGGGGATACGGGCGTGAATTCCGAGGGAAAGGGTGACATTTCGCGGGGTCGATCTTCCGCAAGGCTAAGTGACAGGCAGCAGACACCTGACAACAAGTGCCCACCGGTTGCCGACACAGGCGAGGCACTCGTCGGGAGTGGACGTGTCGCAACGGACGCCAACAAGCCGGAGGAGGGATCGGAACCGCGGGCATCTGCCCCACCACCAGCAACATCTACGAGGTCTGAATCCGGCGGTGTTGTTACGTTATCTCCTGAGGCTGACCGGCGGTCCGAGTCTCCACCTGCTCTCGGCGAACGGCAGTCGCGGCCGCCATCAGACGACAGCCTCGGTGGCCTCCCTCACAATTACAACAGCAGCAGCTCAACACCGGCGCCATCGCCGCTCCTTTTCACCACGCCTTCGGAACTTGAGGCAACGAGGCCCGTTGTCGGCGATCATCCCGTACCGTTGCTTGCTAAGGAAGAAGGTCAACCATCATCGGAGGGGTCACACCATGCGACTCTCGAGCCAGAGCAGGAAAAAGCCATTCTTTCGACCCTGGAACCATCGGCGTCGCCGCGGGGCGAACAAGCATCAGCCGATTCCTCGGATATTTCGTCGGGGGTTGGAGGAGACCCTACGGTGCAAGCCGCTGTGCTCGACAACAGTCCCAGTGCCCCAAGCCAAAGAACAGAGATGGAGGGTGTCGCCGGGGACCTTGACAACGAACCAAGCATCAATGGACCTGAGAGCGACAAAACTAGTTACCTAGACGGGCGGGCGAGCCCCGATGAGCACGAGGGTGGGTTGGCTGGCAGAGAGCACGAGAGAGATGGGTCGGCTAGAGATCAGGAGGGGGCCGTGCTTGGCACCCTGGAAGGACAGTCTTTGCTCGCTGAGAATTCGTCGCACAGTGGCAGCGCGTTGGACGTTGGAGGCGGTGCAGTCGATGGTGACGATGACGACGACGGGTATTTCTGACCGTTGGAATCCGTTTCGGAGAGAGATTTCGTCCTAGAGCTACTGGTGGTGGTCGTTTCAAAGAGCGATGGCGCTTTCAAAGACGAGCGGTTTAGATATTTATATTTCCATGTGCCGTGGAGGAGTGGTTCTGATGTAGTGCTGGGCTTACATTGGATATGGCTCTTGTGTGTTTGGAAGCCTGAATACTACTCAATCCTTGGTCGAGCTGGAATCTGAAGCCATCGTTTCGTTTCTATAAACTGATATTTCTTCGGTCGCAATCTCCATCGAGTGCTGCCGTCTGCGTACTCCTTGACTTTGAAAACGCCGTAGGGGAAAGCGCCCGGGTCAACCAGCTAGGGGGCAGTGTCATGCGGTTCCAAGCTCAGAACTTGTATGGTGCGTGGCGCAACGTCCCTGAGTGCTCCGAACGACGAACTGCCGAATCTTCTCGAAGCAAACATGTTTACACTTTCTTGTAAGATGGGAAGGCCTCCAACCCAATGCACCCACTGATACGTCAAAACCTACCCCCTAAAAATACATCATGTGACGCCCAACTATCTACTGAACGCGTTCAAAATCGTTCATCCTCGCGGCGAACACAAGCCCTCAAGCAACAGCGTCGCTCTCCGAACATGGGCCGGGAAACCCGGGCCTTCCTACTATATCTGCGCGGGCGGCTTTCCCTTCGCCGCCGCCGACGTCTTCGCAGGGTGCGTCCGCCGTCGCGGGAGTAGCCTCAGCGACTGCTGCAGTATGCCCCCATCTGTGGCTGTGGAACGGCGCCGGGGCTGCCGGCTCTTGCTTCCTGTCACCGTTGTCCTGCGGAGGCGGGAATCCGTCAGCTATTGTGTCTACGTGCAGGGGAGTACTAGCCCTGCCGTGGTGTCCGTCTCTCCCTTTGTCCTCAGACTGTGCGGCCGCCGGTGGCGGAGCTTCGTCACCGGAACGAAGCCCTTCGGAGTTATCATCGCCATCATCGTCGTCGTCGTTGCTGCCGTCGCCCCCGCCGTCGGTATCGTCGCTGTTATTCCCGAGCACGACGTTGCTGCTTGAAATCGATCGCGGGGTTCCCTCATTTGCTTCATCTGGGGCATTCACCTTTCGTCAGTCGTCCCATTGAGAGCGAAGGAAACCGATCAGCCGCAAAGAGGTACACGTCGAATGAGAATACGCACGAGAAGGTTGCGCCGTGGTATGCAGCACTGCCGTGAAGGTTCAAAGGACCTACTGTAGCTCATTGTTGCTATGAAACTTGTTGAGCGAAAAAATGTAGGCCCCAACCTCCAAAAACTGCCATGTTCCTTCGACAAACAAGGTCGCTCGCTCATCCCGCAAGGAGCGCCTCAACAGTGGCAGCGACCCTAACGACATAATTACCTCCTTGCCGGCGACGTTGAGGACAGAAACGTTGTCCCCTTCGAATGAGATATCCATCCCATTCAAGGCGCTGCCGCTCTCCGCCTGCCACCAGCCCTCCTCTCCACCTAACTCTCCGTCTTCCCGCCCGCTCTCCCCTTGACGGTTCTGGTTGTCCAAGAAGACCACCGACCCCCCGTACTCGCTACCCAAACCGGGAAAATCGACCGGGGCCCCCCGGTGTGCACCCAAATGGTCGTCACCAGCTTCCCTCAACGCATCTGCTGATGTGTCACCCCGCAACGGTCGCTCAAGGTTATCACCCCCGACCTCCAGGTTCTGCACAAACGGCGTCTTTTGGCACCCCAAGCCTGGCTGGAGGCCGTCGACAACGTCGCCAACGCCGCCGCTTGCCAGAGGGCACGAGCTAGTCCTCAAGTTGCCAGAGTCATTGCTCCGAGTTAGTCCCGCTTCTTCTGTTGGCGGAGAAGGCCCATCACCGGAAAACCAACATTTTTCGCCGGTCTCCTCAGCCATCATGCCGTCACCTTTCTTCACTCCCCCAATACATGCCGCCCCGGGGTCATCGTTGTTGCTACTACTACCTCCACGGTCCTTGACCCCCCCACGCGAAAAGGAATCACCTGCTTCTGCGGGGCCCCGCTGCGACGAAGTCCGCTTGGACTCGCCGCGCCCCGAGCTTTCTCTCCCTCCGACGCCCTCCTGGCGGTAAGGAGACCGCGCGGGCCGCGGGGAGAGTCGCGGGGAACAAGACGGCGAGCGGTAGTGGTACGGCGACGGCGAGATGGACGGCTTGCCTTCGGCCTTGAGACTAGGGGCGACCCCGCTCTCTCCAGCGAGGGGATGCTGCTCTAGAATGCCGGCAGGGCCCTCGCGCGGCGCTGTATCGAGGTGGGCCGCATCTCGTTGCGAGCTGTCGTCGTCGTCGTGGTAGTTTATTCCCGCTCGCTGGTCGAGTGGCACAAAAGTAGCGGAGGCAGGTTCTCCATGGCTTTGGCTTCCGCCGGGAGGGTTGGGTTGCCGTTGATGTCGTTGGCGGGGGCTGCAGCGCTCTGCGCCGCCGTGCTGGCACCGTCCGACATCGCCAGCACCGCCGTTGAGGCGCTCTCCAGCTGATTGGCCTATACCCGGCCCCCCATCCCCACCAAGACCTCCATCATCGAAACCCCGGCCCTCGTTGACAGTGGTGTCGTTGTCACCGCCGCTTTGGTTTACGCCAGGACCACTCTCTACTCCTTCCGCTCCAGGGGTTCCGCCCACGCCGCCAGCCGCCCCCCCGCTGCACCCTCGGCTTGGAAGCGTGGACTCTAGGTGTTCGTACTCGTCATCGACAGACCTGAGATGGACGTAGCGTTCTACCCCCGCTTCCTCGAGCACGACCTAGAATGTTCGGTGTGGGTGTGTTCATGCAAGCCGGTCACACATCGCCACTGCCGCTTGCACTCTGCAGCGGAAAAAAAGTGATTTCCTGTACGGATCGATTCCAACTATCGTTGAGGGGTGATTTGAAAATCCAGCAGTGGTTCTTACGGTGCTACAAACAAGATCGGTCCGTCGGAAGGCTAAGAAGCAGCGCTCTCGAGACGTAAACTCCCGGCCGCACACATGTTCTAAGCGTATGGAGCTGAGGAACGAACAATCTTTGTCTGTTGGAGGATCATCTAGAGTTAGAACCAACGTGTACCTAGCACTCGTTTGAATTTGGAGAGAAGGCATGTAAAGAACGAACGTGACATGTTGCCCCACCTCGCCGTTGAAAGCCTCCCCGCTCTCGTAGTGGGTGCTCTCTCGGTGTGCGAACTCGCCCGTTCGCTTGCACTCCATGTGCAGCACCTCGGTTTGGCTTTTCTCGGTCTCGAACAACTCCTGAACCTGTTGCCGGTCGATTCAGTCCCCGACCCACGGTTTAGAAATGGCAACTTTCTACCATTTACGGAACAATTCATGGAGTTCTTGGTGGTCGACTAAGTCATTTACCTAACGTTAACTTTTCCTGAACCCGTTGTTGGCCGATTTAGTCCCGACCCACGGTTTAGAACCGGCAGCCTACTGCCGTCTACCAAACAAATCTAGAAACTGTTGCTGGTCGATTCAGTTCAGACCCACGGCTAGAACCCGAAATTTCTCCCGTTTACCGAGTAGTTCCTGGCCTTGTTGGTCGATTCACGCCCGATCTACATTTCAGGACCTGCCCTTTACTGTCGTCGTTTACTCCCATGTTGGGGGTCGTTATGAGACTACTGTACCGCATCAGCACTTCCGTCGAACACGTGAGGGTAGAGTGCCCGTGACTTAGCACCGAAAGGTGCATCTCCACCAAGCTTGAAGGTTTTGGCAAGGGAACCTAGTCGAACTCGTCGTGATTATATTTTTTTCGGACAGTTTTGTTACGGTTAATGGTCTACCAGAAAGCCACCTCTGCCGTAGGATGATTACGCAACACAGAATGCAGTGCATTCGAGCAAAGCGGGATATTGGTCACGAGTGCAAGCGTATGTCGCAACGACCCCGCCGAACCAGACGATTCAGCGGCACAATACCTATGTACCTCGATTCGTATAAGGTGTGCATGGTGGACGAATTAGCCATGTATTCAGGTCCCTGGGGCATGCTATGAGATACCTTGACTGCCTGGACCAATGTTGGGTATTCAAAGGTTGTTTGAGAACGAAACCCCCACTCCATTCTTCGAGTCAGGCTTACCGCTCCCTCCTCGTCCAATGTAGTGTACTGAACGATCCTCTCTTGGATCAGGGTTTCCCTTTTCCGCCACACCGGCTTCCCGGGGCCCGGCCGTCGATACGCCTCCTTCCCCCGGAGACCCAACACCGTGCCCAAGTGCCGCACCAAAGTCGTGCAATGCCCCCCGCCCCCCCGTTTCTTGTGGTCTTCCTGACTTCTCGCTTCTAATTTCCGTTCCCCCCTTGCTTCTGCCACTCTTCCGTCCCCGAGTGCCCCTCCGGATAGATGTACGGAGCTGTGGCGAGAAAATTCTTCTCTTATTTCTGCTCTAGAAATTTGCGTAGTGAAGCTGGCGTCATTGTTGGTGCTGTTTGGGCCTTCCGTTGCTGCTGCTGCTGCTGCCGCTGTCGCCCCTGCTGCTGAGAGGGCCCGAATAGACGTCAGGGGAACGATGCGCGGGGTCAAGAGCTCTACCCCGGTGCTGTCAACGGGCACGTCGTCGGCGACAGCGGCGTGCCGTTCGTCCGGGTCGGCGAGGGCTGCCATAGCCGTCGTTGCTGCCGGGCACTCTGGCGGGGCCGACATCATTGCCCGAAGACAGAGACCCGAAGTTGCTGGAGGACCCGCACAATCGGCTGACGATCTCCCTCCGGCTTTTTCAGCCGATGGTTTCGATGACGGTGACGGCGTGGTGCTGGTCGGCCGTGGCGACAGTGGTGAAGGCGGGCGCCCCGGGGGCGGGCAGCAGTCACCGCTACTGACCCGGGAGGAGGAAGATGTGTGCTGCTGATGCCGGTCCCGATCTCGTTGCCGTGGAACGTCGTTCGGGGGTTGTCTGCTACCGTTCTCGACGAAGGTGATGAGGGCGGCCACCGAAATTGAGCCGGCGGCAGTAGCGGAGCGTGCTTGCTGGGCGCCTGCTTCGGGAGGATCACACAAGAGGCTGCGATCGAGGAGAGCCTCGATACGAGGGCATTCCCCCAGCCGAAGAGCTTTCCGCAGGTGGTCCTGGAATTCAGCGGCGCGGTGTGGTACAGGACATTGCTGCTACGGTTGAGAACCGAGATGGGGAGACAGTCCGGGAGGATAGACCCCAAAATCAACGGTAATAATCCGTGCAGCCGTTCGAGCTGCTCGAATCACAGCAAGATCATCTTGACCTGCCTTCGAGGAACCCTTACCTCAAGTTCAAGGTACAGCCTTGTCGACATAGACTACCCAGGACGAGCAAGACATGAAATACATGTACTGTAGTTCCCGACCGTAGCAAGCCCGCCGCCGGCCCACCCATGTTTACAACCGTCAGCTTGTCTGAGCCCTAAGAGCCTGAACGCTGCACGGGACCAGAATGATGCTCCTACTGTACTGTGCAACCTCACCATCCATTCTGCGATAGCGGTGTCCCTGGAACTTGGGCAATAACTCGAAGGGCAGCTATTCTTACACGGGTGGGGGGAAATCAGCGCAGACTCTCACGGTGGTGGTGGTGGGTTTCGAGTATGCATGCACAATGGAACCCGCCCACACTTTTTTCGGCTACACGTACACAGTACATGTACACGTGCATATGCTCTGTCGATCCGACACCCTTACCCTATTATAGTCTTAGTTTCCAGAGCAGATGAGTACCCTTTATGGCCTCGCGAAAGCACAGAGCCTGTAGCTATGCATCTTGTGTTTAGATGTGTCGGGTATCGGCTAATTTTGACTATCCCTCGAGAAAAATACCATCATCGTGTAAGTTCTAGGTATACGCATACTGTATACCTTGGTCAGTACCCCGTTTTCAGCAGCAGCATCGAACTGGTCCTTCATGGTCCAGTCCCGTGGCCGGCAGTTGTAAGCCCTGGCGTTCCGAGTTCGATTGGTCGTAGATTGGAGGAGGAGAAAAACATGTGTTCGTTGGTTGTGGCTCAATATGGATGAACACCAACAGATCATTTCTTCTGCATGTGGAGCAAATTGACTCGAAGGGCTGCTTCGTCATGTCAGGAAAGGGAATATTCGCTGTGCGACCAATGTCTACCGAGCGCGGGAGACTGCTGCAATGTACATGACATGTAGGCTACTGCTGTGGGACATAGTTGCATACAAGCAGTGCAGCTCACATATCATCAGTTGTATGCATAGACTATGCATATCTCGTCAAACACACTCAAGGTTGGGTGAAGACTTTATGTAGTCTGCTGGAAATCGGTTTACTCGTACGAGTCTGTAGAGCACCTTAGAATCAACATTGTCCGAAGCCTCTCGTCCAGCGGTGTCGATTTCCGCTCTACGCAAGACGCCCCGCTCCCCATTACAGCAGCGTAGTACACTGCTGTATCTTCGAGATTATGGGGAAACGGTTCGTCGCGATCCTTGGCCGCGGTGTGCGTGCGCAAACATACGGCCGCTGCTACCCCCAACACGTTGACTCGCACCCACACCCTCCAGCGGCATCCAAGCTTATGTAGGCTCGCCTCTTTGGCTCGTCCCGACGCTTTCTCTGCCCACACACGGCACAGAGGGCGAGAGTCTGCTGGCGAGGACGAAGAATCGGAGTGTAGCGTGGAAGATTAAGATTTGTGGGGGATCCCGTAGAAGGTGACAGTCCCTCGCAACACCCCCCACGTGGATCGGGATTGTCGTATGTGTCGATCCCCCCGCGTTCTTGCCCTTGCCCTTGGGTTGCCTGTTGCCGCAGAGCAGCAAGAGCAGCAGCCACAGCATGACGCCGACCGCAACAGGGAACGAGGCGGGTCCCTCTAAGAAGAAGGCGCGCCGTAGCTCCCGCCATGGCGAAGCACCGCCTTCCTCTCACTACGGCCCAGTCGCTTCCACCTCGGCAGCAGGCTCAGCGCTCGTCCAGGCCAACCTCACGGTCGACACGACAGCGGCGGCGGCGGCGGCACCACAGCAGCAGTCAAGCGGTGGCGGCAATGCCAACGGTAAGAGTGGGCCGCGGGGTGGGAACGACAACAGCTACGTCCTGTACATGTCGGAATCGAAATTCGATCCCGTTAGGCGGCGCTTCGGGGGAAGATCCAAGCCCGTCCTCGTGCCAAACACCACCGCTGCTACCGCCGCACACGGCGCAGCAGCGGCTGCGGGCAGCAGCCCAAGCTCCAGCAGCAAGGGAGTCCGGTTGAGCTTCGGCTTGGGGGCCAAGGTTGTCGCGACCAAGGAGGCTATGCACGCGACGTTGCACTGCCGGTGCGTGTTCGTCCTGCTCTGCGAGCTGGCTTCATCAGCAACGGACGGCAGTAGCGGTAAGGGGAAGGCCTCTGACACGAACACGGCTGCAGCCGCCCAGACGACGACGATGGCGGCGGCCTCGCGCAACAGCAACAGCAGCAGCAGCAGCAGCAAGCGCGGCGCGGACACCGCGCACCTGATCACTCTTTCCCCGAACGATCTGTTCTGCGCCCTCTCCGTTGACTCGTTCCCCCTAGCTGTCTCCACCGAAGCGACGCAAGACACCAGCGGCGGCGGCGGCGGGAATAGCCGGCGCGCGCAGAAGCAGGCGTCGGTAGTGGCAGCTTGTGCGTTGCCTAGGGCCTTGGAGGTTGTAGACGGGCCAGTTGTCATACATCGCCCGGCAGCACGACATGGTGAGCCTTGGCGAGGGTTGGAGATTTTCCGTCCGGGCGGTGCCGTCGGAGCGTGGAGAGGGCACCGGGTACCGCTGCCGGCGGTAAGCAGGAGCGGAGAGGAAGGTGACGACAACAACGACGGCACTCGACTTGGCGGCATTTTGGTTGGTGGCGACGGCGGGAAGCGGCGCGCACCAGCAGCGCCACCGTTTCGTTTGGATCTTGCCGCCGCGAATGCTGCCGCTGCTCGTGATGGAGAAGACTTGGTAGAGGCAACCCCTACCCCTCTCAGCGGAGAATCTGCTGCTGCTGCTGCTGCTGCTCGCGGGAGGAAACGAGCAGCCGGCACGGGCAGCAGCACCCTCCTCGTATGCCCGCCTGGCGCCCCCTTTCCGGCAGCAACGCGAGGCGCTAGTTTTAGTTATTTAGGGTGCGGGCATGAGAGCATGCCCGGGGAATCCCTCCGCGAATGCAATGGCGTAGGAGCGGCGGTTGTGGCCCTGCCGGCTGTTGTTCCTGCCGCGTCTTCGTCAGCAGCAGAGGCGGAAGACCCCGCTCGACCACAGCATTTGCCCCCTCAGTGGACGTCGCTCTTTGTTGATCGGGAGGGAGGAGCCTCGCTGGCCCCATGGTGCGGGCTGGCGTCTGCGTCGAGACATCATTCCCCCACTTGTCTCTCCCGCACCCCAGACATCGACTCGGGCGTGGTCGGCCTAGCATCGGGCGCGCTACCAGAAGGCACTGCGGCCGCCGGTGACGGCGGGCTGATCCTCAAGTCGCTACCCCCAACCGTCTACGCGGGCGTGGCATTGGACAGCGGCCGGGGCGGGGCAGAGGCTACCACCGCAGCGGAGGGGAATGGGGGCGCTTTGTTGGAGCTGCAGAGGGGGGCGCTGTCTTGTGCCCGCCTGCTCCCCGCCCCGCCGTCGTCGGTGATGGCGGCCGCGGTAGACGACGCGCAGGGAGTGCTGGCGGTGCTCTTGGCGGACCAGGCCGGAACCGCGCTGCTCCTGGCGCGCGACGGCTGCGAATTCCCGGTGGTGGAGGAACACCGAGGCATCGCCGCCGCGTTCAAGGGAGACTTTTTGGGCAACGGTCGGGAGCAGGTGGCGCTTCTCTCCGCGGCTTCGACGGGGGCGGGCGGCTCCGGGGGTGGAGCCGGTAAACCTGGGAAGCGGGGAGCGGCAGCGTCGAAGACCGGAGGCGCCAGGTGGGAGCAGCTGCCGCTCAAGAGTCTCGTGAAGAGGGCGCTGGTAACCGACAGCTCTTGCGTCTGGGGGAACGAGCGACGGGAGGATCTTCCGACGGCCCCGTCCGGCGGTGTTAACGGCGAGGGTGGTGCTGGTGGTAGCAGGGGTGCAGTTGCCTTGACGGGAAGTGTAGAGGTACCGAAGGGAGCCACGAAGGGGAAGAAGCGACAACGATCGAATGGGTTGGGAGACGAGGCCGGTGTAGCTGCGAGTAGCGGTGCGAACGGGTCTTCTGTGGCGTTGGCGAAGCCAAGCAAGACCGGGGGGGCGGACGTCAACAAGGATAGCAGGCTCAGCCGCCTCTCGAGTGTCGTGGGAGTTTTGCGGCGACGTGTGCAAGCGGAGGAGGCGCGGCTGTTGCAGCTACGGCAAGCTAGGCGAGGCAAGGCGGCCGCCGTGGAAGCAGCCAAGCTGGCGCTGACGGCCAGCGCCGAAGGCATAAGCGCATGTGGGGGGGGCTGCGAAGTGAGCGCAGACGGTGGCGACCACGGCGAGGACGCTGGCCCGCCCAGAGCCTCCTCGAACGCTCGGCTCTTTTTGAATGGGCTAGTGACCCCCGCGTTTGGCGGCGGCGGTGGCGGGTCGACGCTGCCGAGCGGTCATCAGGTCCACGAGAGGGTTGCCGAAGAACCACCACCCGCCCCCCTTCAGTGCGCGATCACTCGCGTTCGGTTCCACCCGCCTTCCCGGGTGCTCTGCTTGGACGCCCACGTCCGCAACCCGTCGCCTCCGAAGGCGAGCAACGCGGCAGAAATTACTCCCGCGGCGGCGGCGGCGGCGGCGGCGGCGGCGGCGGCGGCGGCGGCGGCTGGACCTCCGGTCACTGTTGTGAACGTGTGCTTGACCGTCGCGTCTGCTTCGGGACACCTCGCGACACGCAGCGCCGTGTGCCCGCGTCTCCGACCGGGCGAATCGGCAACGGTCCGAGCGTGCGTCGAAGTGCCTTTTGGGTTGTTGGCGGGAGGAGGCGGCGGAGGCGGCGGCGGCGGGCTGGTCCCCGGAAGGGCCGCTTCTCTCTACGCTTCTTGCAGCTGGAGGCTGGGCGGCAACAGCTCACCGGCGGCCCTCGGCGGAGGGACAAGGACGCCACCCGTAAACTCCGAGGCAGGGGCTCGTGAGGGCGATACCCTTGATCGTCCTTCCCGCTCCTTCATGTTTGCGCGCGTCCTTGTCTCCCCTAAGGACATGCTCGGCCTGGGCGGCGGTGTGGCATCGCTGGCTCAGGCACCAGAGGACAAGCAGGCGGGGCAAGACTTCTTCGACCACCACCGCTCCGCGAAAGCGGCCGCCGCGCGGGGCCGGAGGGGCGGGGCCGGCGGCGGCGGCGGCGACGGCTGCAAACATCTCGGGCTCTTCGACGTCGGCACCCGCCTCGACCTCCTCCTGAGCTCCTCGGATCCTTCCACGACCTCGACCACGAGCCTGGCCGCTCTCCCGCGGGCGGTGCGATCGCTGTCGGAGGTCGCGGCGCTGCCCGAGGCTTGGGCCGGCGGGGCCGCCGTGCGCGTCAACGGGTGCTCGGAGCGCGCGGCGGGGTGCACCCTTCGGGCCGGCGACTCCCCCTCCGCCCCCGCGGTCCTGCTAACCGTTGCCGCTTGCGCGCTGCCCGACGGTACGCTGGCGTCGGCCGACCACGCCTCCGGGCAAGGACGGGCTCTCCTGGTCGCCGCTGCGGAGGCATTGAAAGACGAGATGGCGGCGGTGGAGGCGGTGGCGCGGGAGCGGGGTCGGCTGGACGGAGGTGGGGGGACGGAGAGGCTAGCGGCGGCATTGCGACGGTACGGAGCAGCGCAAAGGAAGTCCGACGTCTTGGCGGCGCAACTTGCCGGTCGGGTCGTTGCCGCATGCGGAGGGGCGGCGCCGGGGGAAGGGCTGGGTTAGTTGTTGTGTGTGTTTTTTCTTGGGAGAGTCGTCGACTCGCGACAGTGCAAGAAAGCCGGTGTTCGTTCCAGCCGGCGGTTTGATTGGGTGGCCGGCCGGGTGTTTGATGGGCTCGGCGGAGTTGAAGTGTTGGGAGCTGGTGTCTTTGCCCGTACCGCTGAAAAAAACACTGCTGTTATGCCTATGACGTTGAAACAGTCATGATTTCTGCCGTACGTGAAAGGCAATGCTTTTGTGCTGGTTTTTGTCAGGGAGTGACGCACATGCATCGCGATCACTGAGCTCATGCGCATGTAATCTCTTGTGGTAACGCTGCTACTGTGCTCCGTTTTTGACCTCCCTCTGTGGTGGTTGTGGAGGAACACTCACCAAAAAATCTGAAAAGTTGCACGTCATTCCTCTTGCGACTTTTTTTGTGGAGCCGGGCGTTTGTGTACACGACAGCGGTGATGTTAGCACTTCGGGTCCATACTGGTGCACGCACGGCACCGAAGCTCTTACAACCCTCTCCTTTCCCAACTTTTCCGAGGTTGAGGTAGAGCAGACGGGATCATGAAAAACGCAACCTGTATTCTTGCCGCCTTTGCTCCTGACCCTACTGCTGTCTCCTATAGGCAACACGCAAGATTTGTAGCAAATGCAATCAAATCATCTCGTCCCTCCACACGCCGAGAACGCCCCAACAGGCGGCAAGATGACCTCGCCAGAAATTTTCCACAAAAGAACAGGCAAGGTTCGTTCTGTTCGCTCGGCCCTAGGACACGGAACAGAAAACTCTACCGACGACGTAGGTGGTGAAAATGGCAGCATGCCGACCCAGACTCCACCGTGTGCAGTGCCACGAAAACCAATCGCGTGCACTTGCATGAAAGATAGTGCTCTGACTCGGCTGGCGTCGAAACAAATACATACCACAGCGCGAAACAAATGTCCCTGAAAGCGAAAAAAATGCAAGACGTTCGCCGGGCAAATGTGCCGATCCGATGGGACTCCAGACATAACATTTCCTTCAACCCGACTTCATGGACGGTTCGTTCGATAAAAAAACAACGCTGAACTTCATTGCACATCCATGGCGCCTGGTTCAGTGTGCCAAGAGACATTTCCCATTAGCCACACCACTGGAATCGCGCGATTCCTAACCCCGTTCCCGAGCAACACTGAAATGAAACCGCTGCGCGAGCATTGTGTTGCGCTTCTCCAGTCATGCCAAACCAGGCCATGACGTACGGCGTGCGCGAGGGCATAGGCGAAAGACTAGCCGCACCGTGCTTCCTTGTGGAGTTAGCCTCACACCATACTCCCCTCAACCAACCTCCCCAGCACCTACAAGTCTCGCAAAACACGATTTGAAACTACCACAAACGCCAGCAGCATCGATTACAACCCCCCCCCCCTCTACAATACCCTTGACAATAATAACAATAAGGCAGGCGGCTCGTTGGAGAAAACGCACGCCATGGCCTGCTGATAAGCCCACCCCAGCCGCTGCTGCCTGTCCGTCCAAACCGTTGGCATTTAGATTAATTACCGTCAGGTTGGCAGAACATTACCATCAGTTGATGGCAGGCGTTTTCGAGACGCTCATGTCGCTGGCCTGCGGAAATCGAACAAAAATCCGACGTGACAACATGCGAACACACAGCAGCGATGGGGCCCATGAGAGGCAACGAAGCATCGGTCAAGACACTGGTGTATATGGTGATCATTCCATCCTTGCCAACGCCACAGATGAAGATACTTCTCAGAGAGAGCGACGCCACATTAACCCTCTACTTGGCGGGCTACAACACAATACAAGCACCAGCGCTCGTTTTTCTGTTCTTCGGGTGATAAATCGAGCAAGCCCCACACATCGGCGCCTCTCGTATCAGTACTGCGAACCTGGGGGGGTCCGATGGAACAAGCCGTGTGACATTTTATGGCGTGGGGCTGTTGACCACGCGCGTCCATCGGCAACGTGGGGATACTCTGCAGTCCGTCCAGGTCCGACATGCTTCATCTCGGAGCTATCTGCTAAAGTGTCTACTGTATTCTACAGTATATATATGAAGACAGACCCAAGGGACAATTGGACTATAGAGACGTTTCTTCACAAAACAGGCATGCACATTAATCGCGGCTGTGTTCATCGTGGCAAAGAGAGATGCATGCTGCTGTCACCGCGGCGCGTGGGTCTTTCGATTGTTGAATTTGCGCGACGATCACAACGACGAACCCGCCGCTTTAAGGGGCCAACTAAAATATGTCTGTCAGCCAGTCGGCCATTCCTGTCTTGTCTGTCGTTGTCGCTGCCTCTCTCTCTCTCTCGTACGGTCACGTTTCTTCTCTCGTGTCAAGACTGACGCCTGTCCGTCGATCAGCCGGCGAGCGCAGCCGCCGATCGAGAGACGAGAGACGAGAGACTCCACAACTGGGCAAAACAGCCACACACTTACCACACATTTACCACACAATTACACACCTGGCGCATCATCGCCGACCCGCCGACCCGGGGGGGGCTCCAAACGCCACCGGCCGCCCTCCGCCCAGACTTGCCGGCCCGAGACTTGGGGGTAGTGGCATCCCTCTCCTTCTTGCTGGCCCTGGCTTGGTCCAGCCAGCCCTGTATCATGCCCTTGACGTGTGCTACGAAGGCGGGGCTGATGGACACGGGGGCTCGCCCGCCCTCTCCGCGGCTCTGCGGCGACCAAAGAACCCACAACGGTAACGTCCAGGGGTGGAATAGAGGTTGGGTCGGTAGAATTGTACTGTGAGCCCTGCGCCCGACCCTCATTTTGGGCGGAAATTGTGTCACACGGGCCTTCTTTCGAACAACCCATTCTTCTGAAATATTGAATCAGGTGTGCAACCAGATTAAGCACGTAGAGGGTGTTTTGTAATAGTACTAGGGTTGGGATGCCGTGAACACTGCCCTGCCGTCATGCAACGAGAAATCCCTCACGTTCTGCACCGCTCCTTGTACTATAATGCAGACCCAGATAAAAATCGGGAATAGGTTGAGCCGCTCGCCTCCACTGCTGTACTGTAGATTCCGTCTTCCGCACGACGTGGCTGTCTTTCAATTCAAACACACACAAAAAAAACGTGGTACGTACGACACGCACGCACCAGGTTCTCCCAAAGAGAGGCGTGCTCGTCAAGCCTCGTGTCAAATAGCTCCAACAGCTCGTCGTGCAGCGACCTCCTCTCCGCCGGGGCCAGCCCCGCCGCCTCCCCGTCCAAGCCATCTCTTCCTTCGTGAGCCACGGCGTTGACCACCAGCATCCACAGGGCGGTCTCCGTGATGAACCCTAGCTGGCCGAGGCGCCACCTCCTGACGTTACGCTCGTCATTAGAGACAATGTCGCCGGCTCCGACAGCCGAGTCCTTCGGTGGTGGTGTCGCGGGGTACAACGTTAGGGTAAGATGGGGATTTGGGGTTAACAAAGGCGGGTTCGGGGTACAAGGTTAAGGTTGGTTATAGATGCGGGTTTGGGTGTTTGGGTGAATTAAGGTGGGGTTCGGGATGCAAGATTACGGTTCGATGCGGGTTTGGGGGTCTAGGTAATTGAGGTTGGGTTCGGATCTACAAGTACAGGGTATCCGAGACAAAAACAACGAAGCACACGTAAAAAAAAAAAAAGCAGTGTGGCGCCAACACGTATTCCGAGGAAGCGGTTGATGAAGGGTACAGCAGCATTGTTTTGCTGTTCAACGCGGCGTGCGTACAGATTCACCACGTTCTTTGTTTCTGAGACCGTGAGGCTCGAGCTAGGGCTCGATTTTGTTTTTTTGTCTTCACTTCATATCAGCGCTCACAGCTCTTCTTGTGCCTAGTTGGCATCTGCATTATAGGTAGGGTCAACGGTAACATCGAGGAAGCAAGTCCTTGGAGGGGCCGGGGTAATTGTGGGCTTGCAACAACGTCGGGGATCAAGCGAACGTGTCGTGTCTTCGAACGGGAAGGAACAAGTGGGTGTCATGAGGACGAGGGTGTGGATTGGGGATGCCTGCCTGTCAAAAACAACAAGGCTGTTTCGTTCTCTCTACTCCAAGGTTCCGTAAATTGAAGTGAGATATCGCGTCCATCTCGCGTGTCCACCACGGGGTGGCATCGGGACTGACTACCTGACTCGTATGCTCTCGTTCCTTGTCAAAGCCTGTGACCCAGGCGGGAGTTACGGTGGTCTTTCGTCGCCCAATCGCATGTCCGCGGGCCGCCAGCGGCACGCTTGTCACGGTTAAGCCCTAGGGATGTACACATCTGGGATTGATGTTGGTCAACGCTAGACACACCCCATTGCCGCCGCTAGCCTCAGCCCCGTCTCGGATCCCCACGAACGCAAACATTTAGCGTAGTGTACCCCTGTTGTGGAGATCCCGTTCATACAGAATAGGGTACAACCTCCTCAGGAAGGTATCAATAGTCCCCGAACGACAGACGTTGGGGAGATGTGTCTCTTCTAAAAGGCAACCTCACTATTATAGTGCTAAGAGGTAATATTGAGAATAGTCAGGATCTGCAGCGGAGGTTCGAAAGGCACCCCTTCGATACCGGACGTACACTAACCTCCTCATTGGAGACAGTCTCCATCTGGTGCACGTAGTACCGCACCAGACCCACCAGGTGACCCAAGCTCGGCTCCTGGTACAGCCCCTCGAACACCACCCCCCCCCCCTCGTCAGCCTTAGCAACGCCCCCACCACCTCTGCCATCCGCGGCTCCCCCAGCGGCAGCAGAGGCAGCAGCAGCGGTCGATTGCTTGAGCAGGCCGTGAGGAGGGTGCGAGTGCAGCTGCTGCAGGCGAGGAAGGGAGTTAAGCGACTGGTAGCTGAAGATCGGGATGGCTGCACCAGGGTCCCTGCCAAAAAAGAAACAAAAACACAACGGGGGCAGTAGGTTCAGTACGAGATGGGGTGATGCCGGCGGGGGCGTCGTTCGAAACAACCAGTGGGGCAAAGGACGGCAAAGGGCGGCGGCATCCCATCCCCTACTCTGACCTTGAAAAACATACTTCAATATCCTTCCACGGGGCTGAGGATCAAGGACAGACTGCCTCCACTCCCATGCCCAGTTAGCCTACATAGCCTACATAGCCCCGAAAGCCCTTGTGTGCTCTACAACAATTGGGCGAGTTAGTTCCAGAGGCGGAACCACGGGGGACGGCCCCTAAACGTTGAAAGGATCAAAGTCAGTGTTTCCCGAGTAAGTGTTAGGGTTAACTTGCGAGCCATAGCACACCACCTAGATGGAGCTCGATTGCTCCGCAGCCAAGACGGCTCGAGACAAACAAAACACGCACACACTACAATCGGCGTTGGCAAAATGTTGGTCGGAGAGCAACTGAGCCATTTTAAAGTCGGTTCGGTCCCGGGGTACGCCATCTCTCAACCCTTTACCGTAATAAAGGGAGGGTCAATCGGACCCCCTCCACGATCAATGGAACCCCCCCCCCCGGGGGGGCGGGGGACATTCGACAGAACCCCCCCACCAAAAAAATAACGGAGACAGCAATAGCATAACGCCACACAGCCCGCCAGAGCACTACCTGGCACAAACGGAGGCCTGACTCACTTTATGGCGACGACATCCTCCCACGGGACAAGCTCCTCGCTCACACCGCCACCGCCACCGCCGCCCGGTGCAGCCTCGAACCGCGCCAGGTATCCCTGACCGCGCATGTCGCGACCGATGACCATGCCCGACCGGAGGAGAGTAGAGCCTTTGCCGCCACCGCCGCCATGGCCGGCGCCTTGGGCGTCCCCGCTACCCGCTCGCCGCGGCACCCCCCGGCACCTTCGAGAGACAGCAGCAGTCACTCGACATCAGGAGACACCTCTACACCTCTACTTGTGCGTTTGATGAGGTTCTTTAGAATCGAATCGTGCGGTGCCAAGGCGTTCACGTCAGATCCGCCGGTGCGAGAAAGTGTCCAACGGGGGTGACACATCTTGCGATTGAAAGCTGCAGCATTCAGCAGCGATGTCGGTTGCGGTAAATGGAACAAACTACGTATCGCCTATCTTAGGGGAAAATGGAATTACTTTCGCCAGACACGGCTACACCGGCGGCCCCCAAAAAACGGGGAGGGCGTAGAATCGGGGGGGGAAATGTCAACACCACTGCTGTTGTCAATAGCTGCAGAAGCCCGCACTTTCTGACATAATCTGTGGCCAAGGTTTGGGCTCACTTGCACTCTATCCACGCTCCGACAGGGGCCTCGATGCTCCCACGGTCCTCAGGCCTGACCTCGATTTTCATGTCCTTCGGCTGAGGGGACACTCGCCTATCATTGATTTTGCAGGCACAAGGAAGGGGAGCAGACAACAACAACACAGCGGTGAAAAAAAAACAAGAGAGTGTGGGTCGTTGTCACGAGTGGTAGCGCAATAGCGATAATAGTCGGAGCGAACATAATATGTATCTATTTCTTGGCGGAGCAAGACGCACGTATTGTGTACCAAGGTGCTGCTGATGCGTCGCGTGCAAGAGACAACCTCCTGAGATTCCGACTAACATTCACAAAAGATAACCGGTGTGAAATCACAAAAAGAATGCCATGACACCACGAAAACACACACACCACCTTAGCTCGTGTAGACACGATCACACCGACGCCCCTACTTTACCTGGTGGTATGTATTTGTTTCATGCCCTCATTCGGGGGGAGAGTGGGTGCCAACGACGCAAACTAGTCGACATCACAAACAGGTCCACCTCACTCTTTTACGTCGAGCCAAAACGCAGCCAAAACTCCCGACATTTAGATCCCAAAAAAGCAACACCACCACCACTATAGGAGGATAGTCTACACCCACAGCCTCCATCCTGCCGAGAAAAAATTCAATAATGCTCCCCACAGTAGATACCTCAAGACGCTCAACGCGAGCACCAAGAAGGCCGTGATCCCATCCTCCACCCTCCCGAAAAAGCCTAGCCCTCCGGCGGCAGCCCCTCCCCCGCCCACCCCGGCTCTCAGCGGCGCAAACGCCCCACCACCACCGCCGCCGCCGCCGCCGCCGCCACGATGCACGGGCGTCGGAGTAGCCATCGTCATGGCACACGGGTACTGCCCCCCGCCGTCAGAGGAAGACACGCCGCCACCGCCCTTGTCCCGCGCAGCCTTCTCTTCGGCGGTGACGGCCAGCGCGCAGGCCTTGACGAGCTCCAGCGGCCTCGAGTCGGCCATTCCTCCTCCGGTTCCTCCGCCGCCACCGGACGTGGCGGCTCCCGCTACTACGGCCCCGCCCCCCGCAATAGGCCTGGCAGGCGTTATCGCGGCGCCGCCGCCGACCGCTCCCCTGGCCGGGGTAGGGGTTGCCTGCTGCATCGGCGTGAACTCCTCCAAGGATCTCCGGCGGGCAACAGGAGATGACCATCCCCCGCCGCCGCCGCCGCCGCCGCCCCCTCCGCGGACCGGGGTCTGGCCGGTTGCCGCCGAGCCGCCGCCGGTGGCGGCGGACTTCGTCGCCGGCGGCCCGGTGGCTGGTACTAGGAGGACGGCCGCTGTGCGAGTGGCCTGCCGCACCGCCTGGTGCGGTAAAAGATGGGGGTGGGGTCAGGGATGTGGCAGTGTTGCACGTACTCGGTTTGTGTGGCGATCGGCAGAGCTAGCGGCGATGCTTTTTCGAAACCGTAATCTTCGAGCACAAAAAAAAAAAAACTTGTGGCAGCTACGCATACCTGTGCGCTGGTAGGTGGCACTTCACTCCAACACAGTGTGTGTCGCGTTGGCGCTTGGCTGGTTCGAGTCAACTAAATTGTTGTACCTACGTCCTTTAGGAGAGCCGTACAACCTACTCTTTGCCAATCAGATCCACGCCTGGGAGACAAGCCGCCCCGATGTTAGTCCGGGTGTACCAACATATCGTTTGGCCATCTCGGCATCACACGAGCATCATTATCCCAAAAAACAGCGTCGATTCCTCTTCGCACCGCAAAAATTTGGCGAGTACTGACGTACGCGTCCACCAGCAAACCCACCCCGACTCTCCCAACACCAACACCAACGAATCTCTGGCTCTGTTCCACAATCGCGTTTGTGTGCGTTGATGTTGAGTCCGTCCTTGGCTTTCTCTTCGATATTTTCTATCATGTCCCTTGTTTTCTATTGTAGCTGGCCTGTCACCACGGACGGCATCCGCATCAGTTGGACCCGCAACTCATGTCAGAAGGTGCTTGCTTACCCAGCAAAAAAACGGGATATGACTTAAAACGTGAACACAACAGAAACAACAAGGCCGCGGCGGGGGCGGAGTCGAAGCGCCACGCCTACCTCAAGCAGCTGCGTCGACGTGCCCGGGTGCTGCGCCCTCCATCGCGACATCCACGGCCCCAGCGCAGCCACCACGCCCGCCACATCCATGCTCTCCTGCACGACCGCTAGGGTAAGCCTGCCCCCCCCCGTCGGCGGAGCTGACACGACCAGCGACAAGCCCACGACCATTGTCTCTCGGAACGCGTCAACAAAGCGGAAGACTTGCGACAGCCCCGCCTCCGCCTCTCGCGGCCCCATCCTCTCCCTCGACACGCCGCCTGCGGAGGAGGAGGAGGAGGAGGAGGAGGAGGAGGAGGAGGAGGAGACGACAGCGGTCCACCTCGCCGCGATGGCGTTGCTCGCCAGCGGCGACGATAGAGCTTTGGAGGCGCGGATGGTGCGGGTTAGGTCGGACGTGGTCCGGAGGGCTAGCAGGTAGCACTGCCAGTGGGGGGAGAGCTCCGACTGGTTCGTGTAGCCGCGCGGGACGGAGCACTGCACGTTACAGGAGGCACGCAAGGACAAAAAAAAGGGTACTGCTGTTGAACCGAATGTTGGGACAAAGCATAAACCCAAGGGCAAAATTGGGTACCAGACGCAACAAGCAACTTCAGCAAAAGCAAGGACGAAAGGGGGTACCCGGTACGCCTTTGGAGAATATTGCGAGAAAATAAAACTGAAGGACAAAAAAGGAACGGCACACTCGAGTTGAGAGGACGTTGGCGACTAGTATCAAGCGAAGAGAAGCGAACATATTAATAGAGCAGTTATTTTATTTCATCTCCCTGTTCAAGGCACACACGGCTGGCTCAACAGCAGTGATTGGTGCGGTACAGACAGACCCAACCGCGCTCTCTCGAAAACAAGCAAATCACTCATCGGCCTTCAAAGAGAGTGCCGTTTTTGTACAGACACGTCGAACCCGCCATAGACGACGAACCGCGCTACTCACACCGGGGTCCCCGCTGCTGAAAACCCACACCGGGGTCCCCGCTGCTGAAAACCCTTCACGGCAACGCGGGTACCCACCTGCTTGTCCGCGGAAGCTTGGCGCACGAGCGCGAGCATGGGGTCGTTGGACATGGCGCTGACCACGCCCGATTCCAACATGGTCCTCGTGAGGAGGCCTCTCGACGCCGCGCTGGCGAAGACGCTGTAGATCAGCTGCTCACAAAAAAAAAAAAAAAATGGTTAAGTTTGTGTGACCTTGTGCGGGTGTGGAGATCTCAACTCTTGCCGTACCGGTTGATCGTGACAAGGATTCAACCGCCTCTTTCCTTCGTCGACCATGAACAAGTCGAAATCGATCAGCATGCACACGAATTTAGTCGTTTTCCGCGTTATTTTGGCATACACTGTGAGAAGAACAAAAAAACTCTTTCGATAGTCAATGTCCCCAGGGGTCAGGGTTAGGCTTAGGGTGAAGCAACCCGCAGCTGTTCATGTAAAAATCGTTGTTTGTGATTCCATAAGGAATCGGCTCGAGGACAGCCTGGAGAGACACCGGCAAGTGGAACAGGTTCAGGAGTGGTCCCTGTATGTACAATATCGCATAGTGCCAAGGGATTTGGCCGGCCTTATACCGGGCACCCGGCGCTACTCAATAGAGTGTGAGACAACTTGAGTATTCCTTCTGCACCACGCGATTTGGCCGGCCTTAAATAGGGACCACCACGACCTTATACAGGGACCGTTGCCTTAAAGAAGGGCCGTTTGAGTACAGGGGTATTACGAGTGCATACGCCGGGACCCCCACAGGCAAAGCGATAGAAACGCTTGGAAGACGAAGACACCGGCCCAGCAGGAGTGAAAAAATAAAACACGGTGTGAAGTTAATGCCAGACAGCAGTCATTCGGTTCTGTTGCTGCTGCTGCTGCTCTGACAAGAACAAATAAGACTGGACGAGCTTGACGATGGACAGTCTATTCAGCTGCTGCTGCTGAAGCGGTACCTGCAACAGCTCGACCCCCTCCGCTGTCGCCGCCCCTGCATCGGGCCCCCTAGCCTTGCCCTGGCCCCCGCTCCCGCTCCCGCCGCCCCCGGCCGCGTCTGACTCGTCGACATCCATGTCCAACCCCATCGCCGCTGCCGTTGCCGCTGGAGGAGGCGGTGTTGGGAGGGGGCGGTGAGTGCAGCGGACCGAAGGTGTTGCACGCCAGTCGCGATGCCCTTGCTGCGCGCTCGAGTAGCCTAGGGATCACCTGCGCTCCAAGATTGGGGGGGGGGGGGGGGGGGG
>FN649748.1:3131891-3146970 GCA_000310025.1 Ectocarpus siliculosus
TTTAGTCGCGGAATGTCCGTGGTACGAAGAGGAGAGGGAAGTGTACATGACCGAGCTGGGAAAAATAGAAGGGACGTACAGGGAGATGTTTGAGGCATGGAATAGAGAGGAGAGGACGGTAGCTGTACTGGGGAGTAGGAAGTGGTTTGAGAAGGCGGGAAGGGATATCGTTAGGATAGACAGACTCGGGAAGACATTTTTGAGCCACCTTTGGCAAAGTAGGAAGGAACGATTGGCCATCGGTGATCGGTGCTGTGGGAACAATGTTCCGTCCTCTCGAGGACGCGTGGTCAATGGTCTAACCGCTAAGACATGCAAAACATAAGAGTACGCCCCCCCCACACACACACACACGCACACTGCAGGTTCGGCGCACCACTTCTCGTCAAGCTCGGAAAAATTGGTGTGCAACCTAATGATAGGTGGATGAAACCTCAAGCGATGACCACGCTCTTCCTCGGCCGCTCTCAACAAACTCACATCGCAGGCGTCCGAGCTCATCTGTCCCCGGACCCCGCGGCTTAGCCTCCCAAGCCCGGGATCGCGTCTGCGCACCACGCTCCTGTTGGGGCGGCGGGGGCAGGGGCGGCACACGGTATGACAACCCGTGAACAGCTAGGTTGGGGTTGGGGTTAGCGGCGAAGACAACAGCCGGGAGTGTTTCAACCGGAAACGTCTACCAACAACAACAACAACGACAACAACAACAACAACAACAACAACTACCACCACCACCACCACCAACACAAACAACAACAACGACGACAACAACAGCAGTAGCAGATAAAAATCGTTTCACTCGCTGCCGCCATCATACCTTCTTGGCTCGAGCGCCTTCTGCACCACCTCGTGCAACTGGTGATGCAACATCGAAACCTGACAACATGACGGCACGACAACATGACAGCATCCAGACGGTGCCCGCCGAGGGAGCGCAGACAAGGTACAGAGTACGACGACATCACCGTCAAACTAGGCAAGCATGTTTCAAATCCACAAAGCGGGTCGGGGGTGGGCGTCGCGCTCGGGGAGCGGCAGAAAACTACTTCGGCACAAAAAAAAGGGGTCACTATGAGAAACAAGGCCACGCCACAGCCACCGCCGAATTATCTAGAAAAAGAACGGCAACTCACCCAGGCATTCCGCTTTTCACATGGAAACACGATCGATCATTGACATCAAAACAACCTCCCGGACAACCGCTCGCAGCAACTACAGAGAAAAAAGGGTGCGAGGGCGTGGGCGCACCTCCACCACCAACACCAACAGCAATACGGATGCGAGAGAGTGAGTGCCACAAGCATCCCTTGTCTTCTTCACCATCTCACCAGCGGCGCCTCAACAACCTTCACCACGACACCCATCCATCACAACCAACGCCAACGATAACGATCAGTGAGTATCAAGACTGAGACTACCATATTTATTTTATCTTCCTGTTCGTGATGATCTCACCAGCGCCTCACACATCTCGGCCACGACGTTGACGACCGCCCAGCCCTTGCGCTTCTCCCCCGCGAGACGGTGAGCTGCGATCTTCACCATGGAGAACGACCGCTTGTCTCCTGCGATATCAAAGGAAGGCCAATCAACCAAACAAATAAACAGGCCATTCGGCCAACCAACACGTGGCGAGGGACATCAAAAGAGACCCAAAACAACGGGTGGCGAGCGTAGACGAATCAACAGAGCAGCACAGCATGAAACGTGGTACCAAATTGATGACCTTCTCCACACCGTGTTCGCGCGAAAGTTATCTTCAAAATGGAAGTATTAATATTTCACAACAATAGTGCGTTCGTCTCTCCTACCAAATGCCTACATCCCGGACGGAACACATGGGATTGGATTAGCTTTGTCCACGGCAGTGACGAGAGTTCTGCTCCCGTTCTAACAAGTAGAGATGGCACAGAGCTCCACAAAATGCTTGAGTGAGGAAGTTCAAGCTTGTTTGGAGCACTTGTAGGGTCGACGGGGGCGACAAACGAACAACCAACAATATATTTTTCCCACCGTCTTCAAACTCCCACGAAGCCAAAAACAATACCACTGGTTCAAAATAACACCCTCGCCTTCCCCTAAAAGTGCGAGTCATCGCACCCCCCCTCGAAGAGCACGATGTTCAGCAGGCCGACTGCACAACTAACCTACAGCCTGCCAATGCCGAACCAAGGTGTGTGTTTTGTGTGCTAAAAAAAAATCTCGCCCAACTCTTTCCTTGCACTTTGTACGAGCGAGTTTTCGATAGCACGCTCTTGATTGCGGAGCAATCCATCTCTGGAGCGGCAGTCCAGCAGGCGGTGTGCCTTCCCATCCGATCACTCGCTCTTTCGCCGTAGCACCCTTACGGTAAAACACTCACCAAGGAAGTCAGAGCGGTCGGGTTCCACTACCGCACCACCACCACCAGCCGCCCCAAACACCCCCGCACCGCCTCCTCCCCCGGCCGCAACTCCGCCCCTAGAAACCACAACAGGCGTGCGCGCGGGCGAAACTTCTCCGGGGTCGCCGCCGCCGCCGCCGCTGCCGCCAGCACCGCCGGGGTTTCCAGAAGCCTGGGTGGATGACGATGAAGGTGGTGCCGGAGCGGGGGCGGCCTGGTAGCCCGGCTGGCGGCGCAACACGCAGACCTCGACAAACACGCGGAAGGCTCGCATAACCACCGCCTTTTTTCGCCGTACAAGATAACGGGGGGGCAGTGGCGGGGCGACGACGGGGCAGGAGGATGAAGAAGAGGAGGTAAAAGCCAGTAGCCTTCGCGATGGCAATACGGTTGGTTTTTAGGACGCGGTACGGGGTGCGGTAGGGGGCTAGGGTAAGGAATACCAACCTTTCTCTCTACATGTTGTCGTTGTTCTTGTCTTCACATTAATACATGATAAATGATAAAATCCTCGCGAGGCGGTCGAGGTGAGCGGTTACGGGTAGCAGCGTGGGGTGTGGCGACTAGAGGCAGGCGGCACTTCTCGCTGTGGAAGGCGTGTTTTCATTTGTTGAACGGCGGTCGAAACGCCTGAAAGGCCGGCAACAGGTGACGCACCTCGGCCTCGGCCAGCGACCAGTTCCGGTTGGCAGCCTCGCAAGCCAATCGCAAGGCAGCAGCGCGCCCCCCGCTGCGATACGTCAACAGAGACAGTTCAGAACGAAACACAGCACAAGAAACAAAATAAGTCAGGTTTGACTCCATGCAGCCGAACTTTTCGGCTGGGGGAAGAGGTGTTGGTACACCAGGACCGACATGCGAGAGGCTGGATTGTGATACGCGCAGCCATCGATGGAGCATTAGAGGCTACCGCAAGAGGACACTCACGAGTTACCAGCAGCCGCAGCAGCAGAAACCAAGCGCAAACAAAACGCCTATAAAGTGTCCAACGTTCACACGCACTGATTTCTTCCGTTCACGGCGCACCCCTGCAGCAATATTCTCGAGAAAAAAAAAAACTCGCCTCCTAGGGGGCTCCGCGGCTCGTACCACCAGCTGCAAGCTATCCCCCCCTCCTTCCGACGCCCGTCCCTCGTGAGGAGGGAGGCCCACGAGTCGCTCTAGACCGGGAATGTGGTACAAGAAACCGTCGCCGAAAACCCTGGAAGCGTTCCATGAACGGGGAGCGGGGTGGGTGGGTTATCTCTGTGTCTAGCATCAGCATCAGCATCAGTAGCATCAGCATCAGTAGCATCAGCAGCAGCAGCAGCAGCTGGGTGTGGTACCGAAAATGATGGAATGTAGCGTGTTGGGTGTGTGGGGGGTTACGCAAACGCGGGTGAAATCACTCACTTCCCAGCTTCACAGGACGACAACTATATTACCGCGACGGCTTTGTTGAGCCCACTAAATGACGACGACCAATCACAGGACGCACCTCTCCCGCGTCGGCACTGCGAGGGTGTCGTCCAGGCTGATACCCAAATCAGAGGCCAGCTTCTTGGCCGTCTTAGCCTGATGGTCACATTGTTGTGGTTGTCGGTTGGGTGATGCATGAGAGAAAGCGACGGAGGGGGATGGATGATAGTGACGGCGGCCCACCACGTCCCAGAAAACAGAAAAAGAGGACTCGGGATATTGCCAACATGCGCGTGTGTGTGCGTGTTGTCTCACGTGTTCTGGCCAGTCGGTTTCATTCAAGACGGGTCAGAGAAGATCTCAACATGCACGGCACAGCGCGTCTCTCCCTGTGTTTCATCCCAGGCATTCCGGACGCCAGCCTCACACACACTCCAGCATAGATGTAGGGGTTCATCAGCCGGTGACACACAGGAGTCTGTGGTCCGCCGAATTTGCACGAAAAAAATCGACTCGCCGCTGTTACATACAACATAGATCGTTCGTATTAGCTCCAACTTTATTGTCTTGAGGACAAACGCACACGAGCATTCGCACACGAGCCTACGGACCTTCCACGTTTCGATTCCCACGGTCGTCTCATCGAAGGCTACACACGAGAGGCCAACCAAACACGCAAAAACTCCAGTGTAGAGGCTTAAATAGACTCAAAATACGCCCACCCACTGGAAAGACTCCAACCAGCCCCCTTCGACTGCGGAAGCCCCCTTCGACTACGGAATTATCTCGAATGGATATAACAGTCTTTCTGCGATGGTACACGCATGTAGAAATTCTAAAAGGAACCAAAAACAGGAGGGAGGTAACCATGTTACACTCACAAGCTTATTAAAAAAAAGAAACATACTTTTGAGGCGCATACAGGAGCACCACCACCAAAAACGCACACAAGCACAAGCAACTCACAAGCCGCGGGTCGAGGCTAAAGAGGGTGTACGTGGAAGTCCAGCAGCCGAAGTACTCCTCGATGTTAGTCCTGATGAACCCCTCCACCGCCTTGGCCGCGGCTCTTGACCCCTCCACCCCGCCGCCGCCGTCGCCCCCGTCTCCGCCGGAAACCTTCCCCGCGGCGTCGCCGTTTCCTGGCAGAGCCGTCGCCTTGAGCGGGGGCGGGAGCGCCGCTGCTCCGAGGGGACGCAAGCCCCGGTGCATCTCGAGGGCCAGGATCTGTTTCGCGTGTGGGCATTGGTGAGGGTTTTTAGCGTTACAATCGACCGCGCTGACCGGCCGACCAATGAAAAGACGTCAGTCTCAGTGCGGCCGAAAAATACAAAATCGTTCCAAAGGCCACGGTCTGGGACCCCGTGAGGGAGCGTCATGCGGGGGTCTATGCTACTCTCCGGATTAAAGACGGACACCGTAAGCAATAACAGAAGAAAACTGCACGTGTTTACCACGGCTGCTTTGCGTGTGTGTGTTTGTTTTCGAAAGTTTAGAAAGAGGCCAGAAAACAAACAAAAAGAGAGAGAGAGAGAGAGAGAGAGAGAGAGAGAGAGAGAGAGAGAGAGAAGGGGGTTTTAGGCCCGCGAAAGATGGTCGATGCCAACCAAAGAAACACTCGCCCCAAAATCCGCATTAACACCCAAAACAAGCGAAAAACAAATCATACATATTGTACGTGACATAAGATACTACACCCGCTGGACATATTTCCAAAACCCGACTAGTTGGAACTGTGATGGGCAAAAAATGTCGGCGTTGGAACTATCGCGTCGACACCTTTACGAAAACCGATCGCTTGTTTGATTTTATACATGCACCCTCTTTGTGGTGGGGTAATCGAGCTTTTGAGAATCGGTCCAGGGGATGTGTCGTCTGACGTCACGTGCACCTTCTTCCTCGCGGGGTAATCGATCTTCTTAAAATTGGTCCAAGGGGGCGTGTTGTCCTACGTCACTACGGCACATACATCCCCATACAGTAAGCACCGAAGCGCACACTCTGAGAAATACACGTCGTCCCGCACATTTCCACGCAGCAAAATCCTCGCCGGCAACCAGCAAAAACATGTATCTCGTCCACCACACCCTCAACCTACCATCAACACCATCAACACAAAAACCAACGTGAAACAACACAACATACGCACCTCGAGGACAATGCCGTGGCAACGAAGCGTGTGGCACAGCCGCGCCGTCTGCCTCCCGTCGAGTCCCCGCTCCCCCCCCCCCTGAAGGGGTCGCCCCGCGGCGCCCCCGCTCGCCCGCGTGCCTAGACCTCGTGTCCCACGACAGGTCTTGGATGAGAACCGAGGTGAGCAGCACCCAGAACTCCTCGCTGGTCGCCAATGCGAACACCGCCTGCATTTCGAAAATATGCGGTACGGTACGGTACGGCACGGTACATTTTTTCGTGTGTTATGGTGTTCCATGAGAGAGAGAGAAAGTGAGAGATAGGGGGAGGGGAGAGAGAGAGAGAGAGAGAGAGAGAGAGAGAGAGAGAGAGAGAGAGAGAAGAGAGAAAGACAGACAGAGAGAGAGAGAGAGAAAGAGAGAGAGAGAGAAAAAGAGAGAAAGACAGACAGAGAGAGAGAGAAAGAGAAAGAAAGAGAGAGAGAGAGAGAGAGAGAGAGAGAGAGAGAGAGAAAGACAGAGAGAGAAAGACAGAGAGAGAGAAAGAGAAAGAGAGAGCACAAGTATCAAGCGCGCGGGGTTTTGCTGAAGTCGGTGGATGCGTTCGTCCTATCATTTATTCTAGCGCGAGTCTTCACCCTTCGGCGTAACTTTGACGTGTCTGCAGGGGTTACGGTCGAACAGGAGGAGAGCAATACAGGAACCCCTTTGTGTTCTTTCATGCTTACGGTTGGGGGGTAAAAGCGAGGAAACGTTAAACCGGGGTTCTGGGCCAAGTGAAAGGAGGCTGCCGTCTGCCAGCAATCTTTCTCTCGCCTGCTGCCGGCAGTGACAAGTCTGACATCGTTTTGTTTCATGGCATCGAAGCACGAGGTGGGATTTCGAAAGAGTCATGGCAGGCGTCACCGCCTGCCGTCGTGCAGCAGGGGTCAAAAAGCGAAAGCCAAGAGCGCTTCGGCTCTTGGTGCGGCTGACCACCAGCACACCAGCAAGTAATCAAGGCCAACCCCAAAACTATGCAATGATACTGTAGCGACGGCCTTCACACACTAAGCAGAGCCTAGAGAACCAAACTATCGCGCGCTATTGCTGTACAGAAAACAGAAAACGGCAAAGGTGACATACAAAACGAGATCTGTTTATTGCCCGACAAAACCGTGAATACGGAGCGATCGTACACGCGGGGGCCCAGGTCATGGCCTTTAGAAGCATTTTGTGACTTCAACCGCACTGAGACTGACGTATTTTCATTGGTCAGCGCGGTCGATGCAAACAAATAAACACACACTCACACACACCCTCTGACGGGGTCCCAGGTCATGGCCTTCACAAGCATTTCCTGATTTCAGCCGCACGAGACTGATGACGCCTGTTTATTGGTCAGCTGGTCACAAAAAAAGCAGAAAAAAAAAAAACACACACACACACACACAAACACACCTGCCCCAGACGACCCACGCCCTCCGCGTGCCACAGCCCCAACACCAGCTCCAGCGCCATCACCAACGACTCGCTGCCGCCGGCAAGCCCGCGCTGCCCGTCCGCCAGCTCGACCGAAAGCGCCTTGAGCACCGACAAAAGCGCCCCCGACAGCGCCGCGCCCCCCACAACAGCCGCCGTCTCCCCGTCACCGGTAGGGGGAGAGGGTGTCGACAACGCATTCGGCGTCGCCCCCGCTTTCCGCGGTGGCGTCGGCTGCGCCCAGAACAGCACCACTACCAACGCCGGCTGCTCCTTGACCGCGGACAAGAGGAGGCCGAGGGCCGCCGCCCTCCTCTCCTCGACTGCGGTACCGCCACCTCCCACAGGCTCGTCGGGGTTCTGTGAAGACATCGCGGCGACCAGCGCCTGCCGCAGATGGTACGCGTCGTCGGGGCTGAGGGAATCCGCGAGGGGCCGAACAACCCCACCGCCGCCCCCGCCGATAGGCCCGGCGGCCGTAGGTACCCCCGCCCAGACCGGCGGTGCCGCCGCCGCCGCCGCCGCCGCCGCCATTGGCGCAGAGGCGGCGTCGCCGTTGAAGGGGAAGCCGCTCCGCACGAGGGATGCCAGCGTGGAGTTGGCGAGGGCGGGGAGTCGCTCGGCACAGGGGTCCCGGGATGAGGGGTCGGAGGCGAGGCGGCGGGGGGGGAAGGACGACAGCGCCGCGGCTACCAGGGCGAACGACGGGACCTGGTCATCGGAGATCGTTGGAGATCGTCGGAGATCATTGGAGATCATTGGAGATCATCGTGAATCATCCGAGATTGGGAGTGATAGCACACAACAACAGCAATAAAACAGGGAGGGGGAGGAAGGCACTTGCGCATGAGGGATGGCAGTCAAGTCACGGTGGAGTCATGTGCGTTCGATGGTAGCCGAGAGAGCAAACAATTGCGCCGCCGCGTGTGAGAGAAGACGAGAACACGACTTTCGACTCCAATCATCGACTAAACACACAGCACGAAATCCTCGTTCATCATCTGGAAGTGATGAAGAGGGACGAGCCCGTTGCTCTGGCTCCAAAACAACGGACATTCGTGGGCAGTAGAACGAGAGCTACCGACACCATCATGTTGCATGCACCGGAAATAAACATCATCCCGCCTGTCCTGACGGGGCCCCGAATCTATGGAGCACCGTCCCTCAACCGCGGGTACAGCAGTAGAAGGAATCAAGGGTCACATCTCACAGAAACCCCCCACCCCATATTTTCACGCAAAAAAAAACAAAGCAGTCACCAAACGGAGGGAGGCGAGGTCAAAAAGGGGGGGAGGGGCGGCTCTGAAGGCGCAAAAATCTCACACACCTCGCTTCCCGAAGTGCCCGACACAAAAGGCCACCCGGTGACGAACCCCCCCGCTTCCGCCGACCGCAACAACAGCGCCGCCGCCCCGGACACCACCGCCGACGCGGCTGAGCCTGACGACCCCGGCGCCGCCATGGCGAATGAAGGGGTGCCGTCGCTGGGGGTGCCGCTGCCGACGGACTCTGAATGGTAGGTGTTTTCCGTCAGGACGCGCTCGAGGATTACCAGCGATTCCTAGCGGTCGTTACAAAAAAAAAGTGGGGAGGGATGGTGTGTGTGTGTGCGTGATTTTATGAGTATTAGCACCGGCCGCGGTGCCCTGGCGGTCATAAAAAAAAAAAAGAAGGAAGTGCGTACAAGTGTGTGGGTGTCCGCAATAGTGTCTGAGCGGCTAGCCGTCAGTCTCGGTGCGGCTGAAAACGGAAAACGTGAGGTGTTGTGTGCGTGCGTTATAACTATTAGCATCGACAGCGCCTCCAAGCGGTTCATCAACCAAAACACATCAGTCTCAGGTCTCAAGGCCGCCAAACAAGGAAAACGATTCTACAGGCCGTGGTGTGGGACCCTGTATGGGGGGCCATGGGGGAGGCCAGTGCTTCTGACATCTCTTTGTTCCGAACGTCCATGAATACGCCCTCTCGGCATGTACAGCAGTACCACTGCAGAGCGGTAGAATGCCAAGAGAACGGCGACGATGACGAATGCCAAGAGAATGGCGACGATTACGACGGCTTGCAAAACAGCACCAGAAACAAAGCACAACAGCCACAACCAAGGCACCAGTGACACCAGTGACACCAGTGACACCAGTGTCAGCGTGACAGTCCAGTGCAGCACACGCGATTCGGCGGCAGATACTAGCATACCGCTGTGACCTGACGACAAAGGCAGACAGCAACAACAGCAACAACAACAACAACAACAACAACAACAGACATAAAAGCGTCGACGCAGACAACACCCAGGGAAGCAAGCCCACAACCTCCCTAAAAGTGTTATCCAGACACTGCGTCCAACATCTATTACTGCCGAGGATACTGCACCTGTGCGAGGGCAGTGACCATGTCCAGGGGGCTGTCCCCGTCATCCTGTAACGCCGAAAACGCCTTCGAATAGTCCACGGGTAGAAGCGACTTCGGGAAGCCTGCTGCTGCCAGCTCGTCTTGCTCGTTGCCGCTGATTTTCGTCGCCCATTCGTGTGAAAAATAGAGATGATGTGTGGGGGAGGTAACTTCTGATCTAAAAAAAAGTCAGTGTTGTATAGTCCGCCCGGTTACATAGTGCCACAATCGGACCCCCACTTTTTCTCGCTTAATTTTGAGAGTTAACACGCGAAACAAAGTTGACACGAACTGCAGAGGGTCGAAAGGCATCGAAATCCGGTGTCAAAAAAAAAAGGGGGGGGGGAACAACGGCCATTTTTTGAAAAAATTACCCGAAAGAATTAACCCGAATCGACCATTTATCTATCTTCGCACTTCAAGGCTGAGGGAGAAATTGGGCGGAAACATGTACCCAAAGCAACAGACGGGTACGTGTGTGCGATCGATATCTACAGATCGATTGTTCCACCAACAAGAAAGAGCTCAGCGACGTTGCTCCGATGAGTGGTATGAATTGTGGGGGTGGAGGTCGTCGGGGTAGGAGCGGCGGTGGCCACACCAACGCATCAACGCCTCACGGCAAAGAAAGTGATGTGCCTAACCTAAGCTAACCTAACCGGTATTGCTGATATCTTCGGGTCGCAGTATGCGCCGAACGGACGAGTAAATCGAGTTTGAAAACAGCAAAAACAACAACAACAACAGCAACAGCAGCAGCAACAACAACAACAACAACAACAACAACAACAACAACAACAACAACAACAACAAACAAACGAACACCTCCCTACCCCCGCCGTCACCTGTCGCCATTTACCCCGGCCGCCGCCACCGCTGCCGCCACCAGAAGGCTCATACACGCGGCCACCGCCGTCCCCAGCGACAAGTCTTGCGCCACGGCGAGCGAGGCGTCGACTTTCAGCGCCCGAGCCACGGAAACGTACTCCGACGCAGCTCCGCCGGACTGCGGCTGCGGAACCGGGAGTGGCTGGTCGAGAAGAACACTATTTTGGCAGGGATTCCGCGCAGAAAAAAAGAAGACACACGTGAAGTGTTAGTTTTTGAGGAGCCCGTTGGTAGGGGTTCGATGCAGAAAACAAAAAAAAAGATACACGTGAAGTGTTAGTTTTTGAGGCGCCCGTTGGTAGGGGTTCCATGCCGAAAAAACAGCAAGTTTTCCTTTTTTGAGTCGCGCTTTGGTAGGGGTTCCATGCAGAAAAAAAACAGAAAAGAAACGGATGTATTCTTTCGAGGCACCCGTCCAAGGGGAGTCATTAACGGCAGGGTTGCGTAGGCTGGCGTTAAGAACTTGTCCGCTAAGGAGCTCGATGCTCGAACAAAGCTTGAGGAGGTTAAGGCTTGTGGGTGTGGAAAGCCGGAACGTCGGCGTGTCACTGAACGTTTCTGGGGTCAACATGGTGCGCGAGTTGGTCAGGCCTGTGAAGCACTGTACGGCCGAAGAAATAATTGATCCTTGAACACCTACTGCAGGCTGCTCGCTAAAGACGCTATTCAACAGGTACGCGCGCACGTACACAGGTTGGGGTGGGGGGGTGACACACTTTCGACAGCCCAACACTCAACCGTGCAAATAGCAGACAAGAGTTCTTCCCCTCATTTCCCAACAAGCAGAAAAACGATCACATCGCCATCACAGCACCACCAACAGCAGAGGATAGAACGCGCCCGCAGCCAAGAACCCAGGAGATAAAAGAAATTGAGCCTCAAAAACATCCAAAATTTTACTAAAATACTAAGAAATCCAAACCAAAAACATAATCCAAAATTGAAGAACGTGAGCACCCTTTGTGAGCGCAGTCAAGAAAACCACAAAAGCCTTATACAACGACCATTCGTAGCATCACCGACCGTAGGAACCAAGAACCCCCCAAGCCTCGGCCGAAACTGTTATATAGAGGTTCTTGAGTGTGCGGGCGCGTTCTGTAGCAGCAAAAAAAAAAAAAAAAAGCGGGGCCCTCGACCCACCGGGATGGACTGCAAGCCACAGCAACGACAACGCCCCAGCGCTGTCCCATTCCACGGAACCCTCCAGTCCTGGCAGAGCCGGGAGTGTGAGCGTGACGAAGCCCAGCATGCGGGAGCCGGCCTGCTGTAGCGATCTTTCCTCGGACAGTCTTCCTTTTTGACCCGCTTGCCGTAGCCTAGGGCATGAAGCAGACAGACAAAGGAAAAACAGAAAGTGGCAAGCGGATTGTGGGAGTGGGGCGAGGAGGGGGTAACGAAATTAACCAGCGGTTGCTTGCCTCGAAGTCCTTTGGGCCAACGGCCGCGCGTCTCCCTTTCGACATAGACACCGAGACGGACGACTGCACCGCTTCCTAGCAGAGAGGCCGCCACCACTAATTGGTTTCCTTCACGAGCTGAAGCTATACTCTAATGGTATGTATCTCAGCACCGCTTTGCAAGTCCTGGCTCGTTTTCCTCAAGACGCGGCGGGGGGGGGGGGGGGGGGCACCGCAAAATGATCAGTCAACATCGGGGGGCGTGAGAATTTCGGCAAGAGGTCGTACGCGGTAGATTTACCGCCGGTTCGATGGCCACTGCAGAGACAAACCTAGGGAGAACCACGTAGCCAGCAGGTGCCGCCAACCCTCCTATCAATCAACGTCTCCCTTCCAACACATTCATTTCTTCGAACAGGGAAAAATCTCGAATGGTTGTATGTACAATTTCTAAAACGTCCACACCCGAACGGCGGACGCGAGACTAGCGAATCTCCCCTATCCAGCTTCGCTTCGTGCGAGTCCAATCAGATGCGTTCCGTTGTTCTCCCCCACGAAACAAACGATCTGTGACGGCACGTCCGTGCATTGCGAACCGTCCCACGTGTACCTAGAAAATAACGGCAGCGGAGGGGGGACAGATTCGGCACGAATCCATCCCCTGCTTTCGGCCCCCCTAAAAAAACTACTGAGGAATGAGCAATGAACAACCTGTCGACCATTCCCAGTCTCCCCCCCAAAAAAAAGCGCGGCAAAGGGTCGACAGAGTTAACGAAAAGCAGAGAGAAAAGTCCGGTCGGAGTAACGAAAGACTGAGAGATATGTCGGGGACGGACTCTGTTCGGTGGCCACATCTTCAAGCCGCGGCCTAGGTTGGGGGGTAACAAGAACCCATGCCGGTCGTGGGTCACGGGGATAACTTCTGTTTCCCCTCCCGCTGCTGCTACTGCTGCTGCTGCCGCCGCCCTAGGTTTTGTCGTTCGGCCATTTGAATCTTCCAAAGCCCGGCACCAAGATTTGGGTCGTGCCTCATATCAAGAAAGACGCTGTTCCCAGGACGAGGTAGACAGTTCTGGTGTACCCTAGATGTGAAAAGACTCGTAGCAGTGGACGTTTGCTGCTGCTGCTTGCTGCTGGTGCTGCTGGTGCTGCTGCCCTGGCCGCACCGGCTGGTCCTCCTACGGTATGTCTTCGCCCCCCCTTTGCGGTCGAATTTCGCCAAGGCGACGGTGGTCGCCTAGTCCATGTCCCTGACACACCTGTCAATAGCTGGCTTGGGCTTGGTGGGAAGCGAGCTCAAAGTCCATGGAGATCGGGTGCTGTTCCCTGAAGGGGAAGCGGCGGAGGATCTGCCCGCCGCACAGCTCGCACAGCATACCGAGCTTAGCGAAGGGCAGATGCCCCACCGCTTCCCCTCCAGGGAACAACACCAAACATCCATGGACTTTGGGCTTGCTTCCCACCAAGTCCAAGCCGGCTATAGACAGGTGTGTGAGGGGCGTGGACTAGGTGACCACCGTCGCCGTGGCGACAATCGACAGAAAGGGGGTCCTGCAGATGGGCCGCGAGGACGTACCGTAGGAGGACCAGCCGATGGAGCCAGGAGGGCAGCAGCAGCAGCAGCAGCAGCAGCAGCAGCGGCGGCAGCAGCAGCGGGAGTTTGAAGAAGAAATGCCCCCCTGCGACCCACAAGACCTGCCCTCGGTCTTGCTCCCGCGCCCCGACCGCGGCTTGAAGATGTGGCCGCCGAATAGGGTCCGTCCCCGACATATCTCTCCGCTTTCGGATATTCTCTCCCGATATGTTGCGGAGAAAAACGAAGATTGCGTAGGTAGGCTGCTGGAAAAGGAGGCCGGACCTAAACAAACCCAACACTTTCTGTACGTACTCAAAAATGGAGACGATATTTGACAACAACTACTGGTGTACGCGGATGGATCGTTTCTGGATGTGAGGCAACGCGCAGAGATTGAGCACCGCATCATCAGAGCGGTGAGGCTCCCCTTTCGGTCGGGACGGGAGGTCTCATACCCAAACAAACCCAATGGCACTACTGTCGAAAAGTGATCCACAACGCGGATGACAGCATGACAGAAAAAACAAACGAGCAAAAAATATTTACGGTAGAAAGAGGCGCACTCTCACTATCAATACTCACGTGGGCAAGTACGCCTGCCCGAGGTGCTGTAGGACCTCCCGAGCTAGCCGCAGCACAGCTCCGGTAAACGCGTACGTGCCTACGCCGCCGCACGACACACGACACGCGTAGGTGGATGAGTCGACCGGTCTTGATCGTCATGGTTTATCGATCGATGCACACAAATTTGATCGACTTCGTGGTTGTAACTACCGGGAGCATTCCGCTACTGTCCACGCAAGGCTCTAAACCTTCTTCGACGACGATCAAGTACACGCGACTGAAAAACATGACGGAAAAAGGTACATGTAATATGACAACATGCGCTTTCGTGCGGATGCAAGGCTCTACACCTTCTCCGACTAAAGAATAATGTCCACGCGACTGCAAAACAAACAAAAATAAGGTACATTCAATAGCAGAGCAAATGAGGTGCGTCCACGTCCTATAATCCAGCGGCCTAGCTCATAACCCAACAGATGCGTGTACAGTACCTGCCCAGATTTCAAACAAGAAGAGCAGAAATCAGGACCAGACCAAAAACAAACGATTATCTACGGAAATGATACCCTGGCAAGAATATTTCTCTACGCACAAACGCTTAAGCCCCGAATATAAAATCGGGACCAGACATGAATAAACCAAACGACACATATCTACGGAACGATATGTACCCTGGCGAAGACTTCATCTATTCACAAACACTAAAGCCCCGAAAACAAACAAAATCAATCTTGCTGTCCTGTCCATCTCTCTCACCGTGAACCCCATCGATGTCCCTAGCCACCGTCCAACACGCCTCCAGAATCTCCACCCCCCGCCCCCCCCCGCCATCCGCCCCCCCCACCCCGACCGCGACCCCCCCCCCCCAAGGGCTAAACCCGGGGCCCCCCCC
>FN649748.1:3154380-3184713 GCA_000310025.1 Ectocarpus siliculosus
GGGGGGGGGTCACTGACTCTGTGTACCGAATGCTGCACCGAACCCTGTACTGAACCAACCCACGGAATCGAACCGTATCAACCGTAACCTACAGCAACGAACCGAACCAAACCGAACAGAACCGAGAACCGAACCGAACCGGACGAGCCAACCATACAACCACACCATACACCATACCGTACCGTCAATGGCGCCAGGAGAACCTTGTGCCGACCGTATCTCTGAACTATTATAGCACGTCATCTGGCAGGTTGTCCACGCGTCTCATGCTTTCATCAACAGTCTCGGGAGGACCCCATCGGCACTACACAAGAGTCCCACCCCAATCCTCCTTCTCTTGCAAGCACAGGCACACACCGCCCAAAGCTGGTACATTGTACCGCACGGCCGTTTCAGGTCTCCCTCCCTTCCGAGGGCTGGCTAAATAGCTCTCACCTCGGCTCCCCAGATCCCCGCGCCGTACCCCGAGGTATCCTGCCACGTGTCCGCGAGGCCCCTGACCCCCTCCGCCAGGCAGGCGATAGCGTCCTCCTTCACCGCGAACTCCATCGCCGCTGCTCCCGAGTCCTCTCCCCACCTACGGTTGTTCACGAGCGAGCACACGAGCACGCGAGTAGTGAGGTGAGGCGAGGTGAGGCGGGGTAGTGGAGGGAAAACATGCACAAACGCCTTACAGCAGAAGCGGTCACGGTTCAAGAGAGATATTGCAAATGAGAGAGTGCGGCTTTGAGAGAGTTACAATGGCTTGTCCCGGCTATGAGAGATGCACATACAATTTCATAGTGCGTGGTGTGCAGGAGTGTTTGGGGCTTGTCCCGCCCCTCCTCCCAAAAAACCGTAGCCGCTGCATTGCAGGTCTGACGCGATTTTCGCCGACGGAAGACAGCTACAAGAGAGTCGTCGCGGGGGCACCGCGGAAGCGCGCTTCGGGAGGAATGGGGGTACACACGACCTCAAAAACAGGTGGGGGTGTTGGGACATGCTGCCGCTTTTGTGCAGCGTTCAGTTTGCCGGGACGGGCAGCTACAGTAGTGACGTCACCACTGTCTACGGAGATCTTCAACGGATATGCATACGTACGTCTAGCTCATGTAAACGATAGTCGACAGCGGGAGGGGGGGGGGGGGGGGGGTAGCGGTGAACAGCTTCGTATCGATCGGTCACTGGAGCATCCGAGGGAGGCCGGTAGACGCACACGCTACCCAGCACCTCGGTCACTCTTCCGCCATCATACACTACTACCCCCTGATTCATGGCCTCGGTCTCATGACTGGCTGGTTGACTGATACGAGAATGACTGGTTGACTGTCTGCCCAAGGATAAGAAAACACTGCACAAAAAGAAAGGGTGCGAGGAGGGGAGAGTCTGGTCTCACCCTTGAGAAAGGCCCGGGATGACCATGCAGGCGTTTCGAAGGAGAACCCCCCACGCGACCACTACCAGCGTCTGTCCCACGGTAGCAGCAGCAGTAGCAGCAGCAGCAGTAGCAGCAGCAGCAGCAGCAGCAGCAGCAGCAGCAGCGACGGCCAACCAGCACGCGGCGGGGAGGCAAGAGTCAATTCAACGCCAAAGTAGCAACAGCAACAGCAGCAACAACAGCAACAAATGACGCCGAAACAGAGCCTGGATAGGAGAGGCGATGTTTCACAACCCCATCTCTTGAGGACCCGCGCCAAGATAACAGACACGACAACCAACTAGGTCGAAAGCAGGGCCTGGCTAGTGTCATGTAAGACTATGGCTAAACGTGGTTCGCCCTTGTAACTGACAACAAAATAGTAAGAAGTGGTGTTTGTTGGTCTTCACCTGGGGTGTTTCTATCATCTCCGGGCTTCCTTCGCTGGGCCCCTCGATCAGCAACCTCCTCTTCGCCTGCGAGAGCACACAACAAACAACGCTGGGGTCCTTTAGTTGACAGAGTGGCTGTTCCCACTTGCACGCCATCGTACTAATCTGTACACGCGAGGTTTTGAATGGCGGAGGGGTAGGCATTGAACGAGACGTTGCAGGGCTCTGGAGAGGGTAAGGCTGCAGCTAGCTGCGCGCAATTCTGAGACAACGGATCGGACTACACCGAACGGGACACACAATGAGACATCCAACTGTCAGCAAATATAGCGATACTATTGTTGGTCCACGAACGGAAAGGGAAAGAATGTATTGCAGTTCACTAGACGAAATGATGAGGTTAGAGAGAAGGCGTGACATGGGCAATGGAGGACACGTGCCTCTTCAAACACAAACAAAAATAGTGCTGCAACCGTCTCTGAACTGCGCGCCGTATTGTGGGAACGTCCACAAAAAAAAACGAAAACGGTTTTCTACCTGCATTCTCAAACTCAGGCAAAGAATACCAACCGACAGTTACCTTGCACATGACGTCCACCGTTGGTTCCATGCAACTTGAACTGCAGTATACAAAAAAAAAAAATGTCTGTAAACTTCGCCTCGATTTGTGTGCCATGAAGAACAAAAATATTTATCGCGACATCATACCAGCACAAACTAAAGACACATTTACCGCCATGTGCAAGACAAAAACCGTCAAAACCAAACGCCACAGCGTTGCTCAAGTGCTCTTCCGGAGAACCGGAGGCGGCGAGGCGGCGGCGGCGGCGGCTGGGGGGGGGGGGGGGGGTCCGTCATAAGAAGGAACACTCAACACTCGAGTCGAAGATCCACCGCTCTTCTCTCTGCCCAAGTGCCGTTCCGGCGGGGGGGGGCGGGGGCTCCGTCAAAACGGAAAAAAAAAACTCAAGCCAAACAAACCCACCGCTCTTCTCTCGCTCTTGTGGGAGTCCATCATGGCAGCTATGGTCTCGTTCACGACACCCAGGCGTTCTCGAGCGGTCTGTCTCACGGACGCGTCGTCGGCGTTGAAGTCTCTCAGGAGTGCGTGGTGCAACACCATCTCGTCTGGGCTGTCCACCTTCTGGAGGTCCAGCGCCTCGATCCCCAGCAACGCCAGGGTAAAGCTGCACATGCCAATGTTTTTTGGGGGACAAGGGCAACGGTTAAGCCAGGTGGGTGGCGCATACCGTGATTTTTGTAGGACAAAGGCAACGGTATGCCAAGTGGGTGGCACGTACCATGGGATTTGTAGGACAAGGACAACGGTTCAGTCAGGTGGGTGGCACGTACCATGGGATTTGTAGGACAAGGACAACGGTTCAGTCAGGTGGGTGGCACATACCATGGGATTTGTAGGACAAGGACAACGGTTCAGTCAGGTGGGTGGCACGTACCATGGGATTTGTAGGACAAGGACAACGGTTCAGCCAGGTGGGTGGCACGTACCATGGGATTTGTAGGACAAGGACAACGGTTCAGCCAGGTGGGTGGCACATAACATGGGTTTTGGTAGGACAAGGGCAACGGTTCAGTCAGGTGGGCGGGGGTATGGAGATGCTGCATTAGGCAGGTAAATGCCTACCTCGCGGGTAGTGTGAATTTGGCTGTCGGAGGGGGACAATATCTTGTGGCACCAACCACCACGTTGTTTGGGGGGTGTACTCATGCAAACGCAGGCCGTAGTCGGTAGACCATTGACCTCGCATCTCTACAATGCCAGGACGGAGCGATATGCAGGGGGTACGGAGATGCTGCATGGACAAGTACACACCTACCTTGCGGGTCGTTTGGTTTGTGGGCTGGGTGGCCAACAAGGGAAGTGAAACAACTGCCACCGCCATGTTGCTTTGGGGTTGGGGTGCTTGGGGAAGAAACGCCGCTTCTTTCTGACGGCGGTGCTTGTATTCTCTTTATAGAGTGGTGCGGGCCTCTTGTATTGCTGCCTTCACACTAAAAACCGTTCCGGTCTCCTCTCAGTACCCTCTAATGTCCGTACTGGTCCAACACACGCAGACGCCTTCCGTGGTCACAAGCCAACTAGGGTGCATCTTTCTAGAACAAAAAAAAAAAACGGACCCAGGAAAAAAACTCCAAACGAGGTCGTGTAAAAGGGAGACTATTATTAACTCATCTCGTTTTAACAACCATTGCTTGCACTTCTACCAGATCTACTGCCATGGCTGTCTGCGTGGATAATCCTGATCCCGATCCAACAGAACGTCTTCGTCCAATCTACAACCTGGTGCCAGAAACGTTTTTTTTATCTGTCTCCTAGGATGGGGAAAAAAATGAAAACCCAAAGGCTACAGCAGTACCACCATACCTGTAGGGGGAAGGTGGGACAACAACAACAAAAACAGTCCCTTGTTGTACAAACCTTTCTCCTTTCGCCGAAAAAAAAAAAAAAAAAAAGTGCCGACTGGCGCGGCAATAGATGGGGACGACAAGACACACAAATTCGGCGCATTGCATTTGTGACCACACCTCCGGCACATGCTCCAAAAAAGTACCGAAAAGTGTAGACAAAAAAGTTCCGAAAAGTATAGACTTGCGCCAATACAGTAACAGCAGATGCGACGAAAAAGAGCATAGACTGGCGCATACACAATAGAATGGATACAAAGAGAGCACACACACAAGCACAAACTTGGGAGCATGACATGCACAGCAGCAGCAGCAGCAGCAGTCCCGTGAGAGCCATCCGGCAGTCACATCACATCCACCAGGGCCAACTATTATAGCACGCGAACCTTTCGCACCCCTAGCTAGATACGACCTTCCTTACCTGAAGCTTCGCGCCTTCTTGGAGACTTCTGAGGCTGCCGGAATGTACGCCCTGAACGCTGGGGGCATCGAAAAGTCCGCCTCCTGCATGAAGGACAGCATGTCCATCACCAGCCGTGCCTGGTCTCCTTGCACCTAAAAAAGGGGAACATTGCGCGGAGATGGTCATGTGAGGGAGGACCGAAACGTTCAAGAGCAAATGATATGTAAACCCTGTTGCGATCGTTTGGGCGTAGTTAATTCTTTGAGTCCGTTAGATTTTGCGACAACAACCACGGGGCTGGTTTGGTCTCGCTCAACGTCCGTGACCGTCGTTATTCCCGGCAGTTGCACATTATTGTCACGGAGAAGTTGTTGATAACGTTATCATCTCTCCGCGGTAAACAACGTTCCGTTTCGTCTACACAACCCATTCCGTCATTTCGTGGAACAGCGGTGTGAGGGACAACTTCGTTGTGTTGCCACTGCCCTACTGAATATGAGACATACAGTACCAACTCCATGGAATAGAACACCCCCCCCACACACACACACCACAACCAGCGCTAATTTGTACATCACGGATCACCATGAGTCCAGAACATCAATCTACTCTCCAAGTTGACATCATTTCGCGGAACAGCAGCGGTGTGAGTGGGAGCTGCTAATGTTACCGCCGTCCCGCCACGTTCAAAACCGTTCCATCCTACCGAATATGGAATATGCCACCACACCTCCACGAAGAGTAACCCCCCCCCCCCCCCCCCGCCAAACACACCCAGTGGCATTTTTTTAATACGAATCACCACGACTCCAAAACATAGAGCGAGTATATCAGACGGATCCTACCAAACGGGGGCAAGCATAAGAAATTCTGCGCTTATCTGAAGGAAGGGGGGATTTACCGTATTGTATGACGTAAGATATCACACACCCTTGGACCGATTTCCAAAGCTCTATTACTCGGCAGGGAGAGCAGTGACGGTCCCGAAAATGGCGGAGTTGGACCGTCGCATCGAGAGTCAAGGACTTTCCGAACACATATCGCTTGCCTTCGGCACCCTCTTGGCCGAGGAGTAACCGACCTTTGAAAAACGGTTCAGGGGGTGTGGTATATTACGTCACGCAACCTACGGTGTAGTATATGGCCAAGAGGATGTCTGCGTGCCTTGTTCAAGACCGACGCCAGTTCACCATTCTTGGTCGAGTCTACCACGTCGGCGCATCAGCCACCGTCGTGGCTCCGACACAAGAGGGAGGGTATCTACCTTATAAGATGGGGCTCCGATAGAAGAGGGTCGAAATCGGTCGTCACGGACTCGACCCTTTTATAGTGCTGAGTACTCTCTTAATCCGGTATAAGAGGGAGCTCTGAAATAAGAGGGTCGAAATCGGTCGTCACGGACTCTGCACTCTATGTAGTATAGTTGAGTACTCTCTTACTCCGGTATAAGACGGGGCTCTGAAATAAGAGGGTCGAAATCGGTCGTCACGGACTCGACCCTCTATAGCATACTATTATTATAGTAGTTGAGTACCCTCTTATTCCGGTATAAGAGGAGGCTCCCATAGAATCGAGGGCCTTTGTCACACCACCCTCTTGTAACGGAGCCACGACCGTTCTCTCAAATCAATCAATAGGGCCCCGAGACGACCACTCACCCGGTAGCGGTAGTACCCCGCGATCACCATGCAGCCGACAACTTCGGACAGCTCGGCCACCCGCTGAGCGACCCACTCCCGCTTCCTCGCGGCACCCCCCCATCCCTGCCCGCTCTCGCTAACGACGACGGGAGGGTTCTCCTTGAACAGCTCCCGCAGAAGCTCGAACAGGTCCCTCATCAGGTCGGGGTGGTGCCTGCCGAGCACCTGCTCCGCCTTCGGGTGAAGGCTGAGATTTTTGTGAGGAAACGTGGGAACATCGCGACGGACGGAGTTCATACAGGTAAGGTTGGAGCAAGGGGGGAGGGGGGTGGGGGGTGCATGCCGAGCACCTGTTCTGCCTTCGGGTGAAGGCTGACTTTTTTTTGTGAAGAAACGTTGGAACATCGACGGAGAAGGCTAAGGTTTCACCGATGGCACATACTACGGCGGATCGAAATCCAGCCGAGGAGAAGAGTCTTGACGCACGATACTGCTGTACAAGGCTAACGCGGCAACAGCACGGGGTCGTATCCTTCCGTGGCGATCGGTTTTTCGGGGCAATGTAAGGCGGGGGGATTCGAGCCCACCGAACAACGGCGGTCCAGCCGAAATTCTCCAGTGCTGCGGCGTTTCTTCGAGGGGAGGGGAGGGGAGGGGATAGTAGGGAGGCATATGTGACGTAAGATAGCACACCCCCTGGACTAGACTTTCGAAGCTAGATTACCCCACGAAAAAAAGAGGATGGAACATAAAACATTCAAATGGTCGTAACGTTCGGCGCAGCTCAAGGCAAGACGATTCGAACACGCCATTTTTTCGCCACCGTCACGGCTGCTTCCTGCTGCAGACAAATCGAGCTTCGAAAATCGACCGAAGATCTGTCCCGTGAAAAAAAAAATGAAGGAAGTCCGCCTGCTGACAGGGCGAGCGGGCTCCGATGCCGCGCACCACGCAACGTGTACCAGCACAGCAGATACGCGAAATAAACCCTTGCGAAGGAAAACACCAAGAAAATGCGCTTGCCTGTTGTCTGGGCCCTGATCAATCCTCAGCAGCTCGTGCAGCAGGTAGAGGTGGGCTAGACGCTGGTTGCGGAAGTAGTCTCGGACCTTGGGGGCACCGCAACGTAAAATCGGGTACATACGATACAGACAGGCATGGATGTTCGTTTCATGGTTGATGGTCAACGGTCGTAGACAGATGTTTCTGGTACAAACTCGCGTTCACGGTGGACGCGGGAAAGGGATGGCCAAACTCTTCTCGCCACAAAAAGCAAGGCCAGCACCGCAAGGGGGAAAAAGGTGACGCAATGAAACAACAACAACAAAAACATGGAAAAATCTCCTGTGCCACCTTCCTCTTGTGTGGCCCCGGCTGATACATACGCCACGAAAGGCCTGTAAACCGGCGCCAGAATAGATGGGGACGGACACACACACAGCAAAACACCTTGTCACCACTGCCGCCGTATTTTCAAGTTCTCACTTCGAATAGAAGGAACTGCGACGAGAAGTCCAAGCCCTCCGACGCAGGGGGCGACCCACGCGGGCTCTCGGAGTTCCTACGCCTTAGGAAGGCGTGCAGAACCTGCACACACTGAACCTGTGAAAACGGAAATACATGGGTTGGAGGCGGGGTGCAATGATTGTGAGGCACAGAGCTACACTCAGATATTACGGAGATCTTTCTATGCCAACAAAGCATGAGTGGAAACCTACCGAGCGTAACAGGGGGGAGGGGCAGGGTCACGTGTCACACACACGAGGGAGACATACGACGCGGAGGCATTGCGCAGCCGTCGCGTTTCTTTCGCGCAACAATCGAGAACCACGTTTTCGAACGTATGGCATCCCTTGGTGTACATAGCACATGCCGCGAGAGTACCACACGGCCCGCCTGTACCCCTGCTTCACAATCGGCACCTACTGACCACGCGTCCCTCGAGAGGGCGAGTATTGAGTGGGTACGGGGGGGGGGTGCTCATGTTTCGCATCCCTTCGTTTGTTGGACCATTGACCACACGTCATCGAGAAGACGCAGCATTGAGTCGGGGGGTCCTGTGTTCGCTGCTTGCTACCAATGGCATAAGTTTCTGGGACCGGTATGACCGGACCGTGAGGGAAAATGATGAAAGGTTTCTTGCTTGTTTGCGGCACTTCTTGGCCCTCTAGACAAATACAGGGTGGGTTATGCTAGGCTGATTCACCCGCCCTATAGCGGGCACCCGTCCTATTCAAAGTGCCAAAACCTTTAATTGTCTACGCCAAGAGATTTCGCTCAACCAAACACGAGTACTGTGCGCTTCGAGGACAACACTAATGAACACACCGCCCCGCTTCGTCAATACCCCCCCCACCACCACCCTGTCCCACCTCGTCAAGATGGAGGAGCTTCGAAAGGGAGACGCAGAACTTCCCTTCCGCCTCGCCCCCGGGAAGAGAACGCTCCTGCTCCCCCTCCATTAACGCCACCTTGCCATCGACCACCTTCTTGAGGGACTCCGCGCTCGGCTGTGGGCCCCCCGAACGGACGGACGGTGGGTGAGATGGACAGCGAAGAAACGAGGGAATAAGCCGAGCTGCAAAAACCGGAGCAGCGGGGGGTGCGGTGTCTTGCGTGGCATACGGTAACAGCACACGGAGCAAAATGAGAGCACACGCCAGGTTTCAGTTGGTCGCCCTCCAAAGTCCCGACTCCATAGGTCCGCCGCCACGTGCCGTGCAGGCACACCACGAAGAAACCGCCCCGACCACAACGAAACGACACGTCTTTATCACAAGTCCACAAACAACTCCCCGCTCGCAACACACGGATTGATTGCGTTGCGCGGGTGGCACACCTTCTTGTAGTAATTCGCCAGCCCCTGGGCCATCCTCTGCCCCGCCGAGCCCTGCAACAGCGCCAGCTCCACCAGCCTCGGAGTGTCCGCCGTGGGCGCGCTCAGCAGTGAATACACCTGAACGAAGGAACACAAAATGGGGGGTGCGGGGGCGTGCTCATGTTAACGCATGCCGCAGTTGTTTGGCCATTGACCTCATCTACTACCGGGAAGGAGCGATATGCCGGGTTTCCGCCGGCCCAGGCGGGGGTCAAGCAACAGGGAGGGCGTGCTAAGGCCACGATCGCTGAAGAATGGGATGTGACCGGCGTGGCTATGCAGTGTGCAAGGCCGGACGCGCCAGGAGAGATGTTGCCCACGGGCAAGGAAAAATAAAAAAACACCCGAGCGGGCGCGCCGACAATAGCTACACTGGATAGAGGAGGCACTTTGTGCAGATCGAACAGCTTTGACCACGCGAGACTATGACAAACTCATGTTCGTTGCTTCCATATGCATCTCTCCCTCCTCCTTACCCTGTGAGACCCTTGTCACGTGGGTTGTCCATGCATGTTACGGACAAACCCGCAAAGGGACCACGACTATTGCATCGCAGACACTCCAAAAATATTAAAAAAAAAGAATAGCTGCTGTAGTTAACGCTGGTTTTTCTTTATATAGGTGTCACCACATGGGAAATACCGGGGGTGGGAATCTGTGAAACTGTCGGACAGCAGTAGGCTCCTTCGATAATAGAATGCTCCTGCTTGCGTAGGGGGGTACCAACACCTTCGCTACTACACCCCACCTGTTCGTCGTCGGCGTTCCGCCAGAAGTCCTCCGAGCCGGGGTTGACGGCATCAGGGTCACCGGCCGAAGCGCTCGTGAACGCTAACGGTGCCACCGCCGCCGCAGGAGCCGCCGCCGTCGCAAGCGGAAGCCCGGGCAACCCCCCCCCCCCCCCGGTACGACCACTACCACCCACACTCCAGATGACCCAAACAGTCCTCCGGCCGCCGCTGTCGGTGTCGCCGCTGCTGCCAGTGCCACCGTCGCTGCCGGTGCTGGCGCGGCAGTGCTGCTCGCCGTTGCGGGTGTCGCGACCGGCGCGGGAGCCGTACTAGCAGCAGCAGCAGCAGCAGCAGCAGCAGGAGCGGCGCCAGAGGCGGCCGGGGCAGCGGCACCCGCGGCCGGCGTGGAAGCCGTACTGGCAGCAGCAGAAGCAGCGGCAGGAGCAGGAGCGGCAGCAGAGGCGGCCGGGGCAGCGGCACCCACGGCCGCGACGGCGGTGCGCCCGAAGCTGAAACCTCCCGACCCCGACCCCGCTGCCGCCGGGGTCGGCGCAGCAGCGGTGCCATCCTGAGCCGGCGCAGAGGTCGCCGTCGCGGCGGGGGGAGGCTGAGCGGCAGCTGCAGCCGTTGACGAAACGCTCGCAGCCCCTGCCCCGAAGCTGAATGCCCCCGTCACAGCCGTCGCCGCCGCGGGTGCGGGGGTGGCCGCAGGAGGCTGAGCGGGCGCGGGAGCGGACGACGACGACGACGCGACCGTCGCCGTTGTTGCTCCAAAGCTGAAGGATCCGGTAGCGGCTGCGGGGGCGGCAGACGGTGCCCCCGCGGGGGTAGAGGCGGTAGCCGCGGCAGGTGCAGGTGTCGACGACGCCCCGAAGCTAAACCCGCTGATGGTGCCGGCGACGGCGGCGGCGGCTGAGCTTGGTACCGCAGCGGTGGTACTGGTGCTCACCGGCGTGGCAGCAGGGGCAGCAGACGGAACGCTCGCCGTCGTTGCCCCGGCGGTAGTAGCGGCGGCGGCGGCGGCGGCGGCGGCCGGGTTATTGACAGCAGGTGCCGGTGTCGTCGTCGAAGGTCCGAAGCTAAACGAAGGAGCAGTTGCTGCTGCGGGGGTGGTCGTCGTTGTTGCGGGAGCAGCAGCAGCTCCTAACGCCGACAAAGAAGCAGCCGCGGCTGCTGCCGGGGCGGCCGATGTCGCGGGTAAAGGGGCTCCAAAGCTAAATCCCGTTGGGGCAGCCTTTGCCGGAGCAGTAGCAGGTGCCGTTGCCGATGGAGTTACGGGAGCGGCGGCTCCAAAGCTGAGTCCGGTCGAAGCGGCGGTAGTGGCGGCCGGTTGCGCAGCAGACGCAGCCGTCGCCGACCCCCCAAAGCTAAATGACGTCGCTGCGGCTGCCGCTGGGGCCGCCGATGTTGCGGGGGCGGCAGCACCAAAGCTAAACCCTGATGGAGCCGTTTTCGCTGGAGCAGGGGCTGCTGCTGTCGCTGCTGCGGGAGCGGCGGCGCCAAAACTGAACCCTGATGCGGCAGCGGTGGTTGCTGCTGGGGCAGGTGCTCCTGCTGTCGATGACGTCGCCGGAGCAGCAGCTCCAAAACTAAACCCTGATGGAGCGGCTACGCCTGGAGCAGGTGCCGTTGCCGATGATGTTGCAGGCGCGGGAGTACCAAAGCTTAGGGCAGTCGAAGCCGTTTTCGATGCCGGGGCAGGTGCTGGTGTTGCTGCCGATGACGTCGCGGCAGCAGCAGCTCCGAAGCTAAACCCTGATGCGGCAGCGGTTGTTGCTGCCGGGGCATGTGCTACTGCTGTCGCTGCTGCGGGAGCGGCGCCGCCGAAACTAAAACCTGATGCTGCAGCCGCTGGGGCAGGCGCTGCTGCTGTTGATGATGCCACGGGAGCGGTGGCTCCGAAGCTAAACCCTGATGCTGCGGTGGTTGTTGCTGCTGGGGCAGGCGCTGCTGCTTTCGCCGGAGCAGCTGCTGCAGCAGCCCCGAAACTAAACCCTGACGAAGCGGTAGTCGCCGGGGCGGCGGCGGCCGCAGCAGCAGTAGTCGCGGGAGCCGCCGTCGCCGCCGCCGCAGCGCCAAAGCTAAATGCAGGGGTTGTCGCTGGAGCGGCCGAAGTCGTCGCGGGGGCAAGAAAAGAAGGGAGGGCGACAGACACCAAAGGGGTGGAACGAGAGTGGCCGGAAGAGGTGAGAGCGGTGCCCGGGGCGGGCGATTTCGGAGCGGGGACGGGGAACGCGCCGACGGCGGGGGCGGGGGCGCGGCTCACGACCAAAGCGCCTAGCTGCGCCGGGGTGGGCTGCTGAGGCTGCGAGCTCGTGGCGGGGGCGGGGGCGGGGGTGATGGGCGCGGCGGAATTCGGGCCGGCAAAGAAAATGACACCTGGCGCGGCGGCGGCGGCGGCGGCGGCGGCGGCGGCGGCCGTCTGCCCGGTTGCCGCCGGTACAAGCCCGAAGGCACTTCCGCCTGCATGGGCCAGGTCACGAGGTGTTAGAAGAGGAAAGGGAGCTGGGGGTGGGGGGGCAGCAGGGCTCCCATGGCGCGGATCGTACCGCGCAACATTACTCTGCAGACTCGTACAAAGTGAGGCTGTTGCGATTCTTCTTCATGCGGTCGGCAGAGATTGTGAAACCACGCCTCATGTGCATGGCACCTTATGCGTTGACGGTCCAGAAATCGAGCAAATAATACAGCGGTCCTGGTTTCTCTGGCATCTTCTCTACACGGGCGGGGGGGAGGGGGGGTTGGGATTTGTGCAGCACCACAGTAGTGGGAGGAACAACAGAAACAACCCGTTCTGATTTGATGTGCGCATGTTGGTGTGATATTTACTAGCTTGTGTTCGCCGATATTCGGTACTGTACCTTCGAAGAGCAGGGAACCTACGGTGTTGGGCAGAAGTCAGTTGCGTCTACGGCGCCTTAGAGAATAAAAAGAAGCACTTGCTCCAGGAAGCCCGCTGATTTTTTCGCAGTGGAATGAGCGGCTGACCAACAGCAGTAAAACTACGTGTCCGTGGGTGAACAAAAGCCCCAACGAATTCGGCCACAATTCTTCCGTCCTGGAAGCACAGGCGCCTACGTACGCGGCCTCCGAAAACACGTCGTTCTGACTGGTAAACTTTCTCCTGCATCCTGGTAAAAAGCAACACCCTCCACTCAAAGGCATGACATGACATAACAAGGTGGACGTGCATCGCGCACGGCACCTCAACAAACCTCCATCACGGCGGTGCAATCGTCCCGGCCTCTCCCCCTCCCTCCCCAACATTATTTAGAAACCCATAACCCACCGGCGGGAGCAGGAGCCGTTGCAGCGGTAGCTCCAGCGGCACCGAAAGAAAGCGGTGTTCCCGCCGCCGTACCTCCAAATCCACCGGAGGCGGCCGCAGGCGCCAGCGCCGCGGCAGCTGGTGCAGCCCCGAACCGTCCTCCTCCTCCGAACACGGACGTCGTGGCCGCCGGCGCCGTGGCGGCCGAACCAAAGCCCCCACCGAAGCCCGCGGCGGCAGGCGCAGCGGCAGCGGGAGCGGGGCTCTTCCCGAAGCTGAAGCCCCCCGCGGCAGCGGGGGCGGCGGTAGAAGCAGTATTTTTCGCCCCGCCGAACCCGCCACTGAACGCTGCCGCCGCGGGAGCGGGTTTCGTCGTGCCAAAACCACCGCCGCCGAATGTTCCCGGTGCGGGAGCGGGTGCCGCCGAACCGAGGCCGCCGCCGCCGCCGAACACGGAAGTTGAGGCGGCCGGGGCGGCGGCGGAGGCGGCGGCGGGAGCGGTGCCGCTAGAAGCAGCTCCGAAGCCGCCGAAGGAAAACGCTGATCCGGGGGCGGGGGCCTGGGCGGCAGCCGGTGCCGCGGCCGGTGTCGATCCGAAACTGAAGCCCCCGGCGGCAGGCGTAGACGCCGCTGCTGCGGCGGGTTTTGTGGAGCCAAAGGAAAAGGCGGCTCCGCCGGAAGGGGCCGAAGCGGGGGTACCACCCGCCCCCGCGCCGAACATACTGGGAGCTGACTTGCTCTCCCTTGGATGAGCTATGCAGCAGCCCTTTCCAAGGGCCGTAGAATGTAAAAAAACTCAGTCGCCCTGCAGGGTTGTTGCGCGAACGAGCAAGCGTGCACCGGGGGGGGGGGGTCAGCTGCGTTCAGAGACAGCAGTAGCTGTTGGTATGCCACAGGCCGAAGAAATAAGTTTGATTCAAGAACTTTGTTGCTTAGAGGGTGACAGACGTGAGGGAGGCAAGACGGGCTCCGCGTGCCATGTCCGTCGTATGTACCCATATCATCATCCACGGAACCCCCAAACAACCACCGTGACAATACGGGGCGACGATGGTGAATATCTCGTTTTTGCTCTTGTGATGGTGAGAATACAACAGCGGTAATTTCAAGCGAGAACCGGCAGGTATATCCAAGACCACATCTGCGTCTCCAGAATGTAGGGCGAGCTCGCCGTGGTACATTGTAGCAACCGCAAGATGGGATGCTACACCGAATCAACCAACCAAGCTCTCATTGAGCCGACAGCAGTTGCACAGACTCGCCAACCGGCGGTGATGCGCCATCCTGGCAGTAGAGTACAACACCTGCTACTGTAGTACCAAAACTACAGTAATAGTACCAGCTCCAGTAACCTCCCAAGCCCTCGCGGCACTGACGGGAGGGGTGCGAGGTCAAGCAACTACAACAAGTATTAGGAAACATAAGTAGTGACAGAGAGCACGTTATTTGGCCGGAAATAGCAGTACGCGGAACGTACAACTAGCTCCATGCTTGCTGACCACCACCATCACTGCTGTTATTTGTGTTTAAACACTTGCTTGTCTTGTCCGCCAGGCCAGCCGCAGTACTGCTGTGCACTGCCACAGCCTCCTGGGCCACCTTTGGTACAGAAGGATATGGGTCTATTGGAGACATACAGAAGCACGCATGTATGATGAAACTATTGCTGTATTTCCGAAAGAACGCAACCACCGGCGAAGGACGCCTACCCTGAAATCTTCCACGGAGCAAACACGCTACAAGTGCTATGCGGTGTGCATGCAGGAGAGGTCTGACCTCCGCAGCCCATGGGCTTGACGATGGGGGAAAATACTGCTGTAGAGGCAACACACACCGAGAGGGTGCGCTGAATAGCATAAGAAGCAATTGCAGTCTAACAGCTGTTACAAACTGGCAGACAAAGCAGTAGGAGGATCATATTTGGAGACGCAGGAAACGAAAGAAAGCGGGCGCGACGGAACCAGGAGACAACGAGAGATGCATGGAGTACTGCTGCATTCGTAGAGAAGGTGTGTGTGGGGGATGGCTCCGCAGCTCGTAGCCAAACACGATTTCAAAAAGTGGTAACATGGTAGCATACCCCATGTCGAGAAACTTTATGGCACACCCTCGATTGCCGCAGAGTAGGTCCACGCAAGTGGTCCACACAAAGATCTACAAGCACCAGCCATAACACACCGGGGTGTAGCCCAGCGTCATTCGCGCGGTGCTAGTCCTCGCCGGAAGGCCAAATTCAACGACATTTTGAAACAGAAAGGCGTTGAGGATGTTGTGGTGGCACTGCTGTACATACGTGGTTCTGATCCACTTCACAAACCTGACGTGCTGGCCTCCCAATAAACCGCCCAGGCGCCAGCAGCTCTCGAAACGCAGCGTCCAGTTCCACCGGAACTGCACAACACGGCACAGCAGCGCGGTGTGTGCGGTGAGCGCAGCGGCTCAGGGAGTGCTGAAGGCCTGGATGGCTTTATTTTTCTGGACTTTCCATCCCCCCGCCCCTCGCCCCCTGCACAATTTTTGTGAAACGGTTTTCGGATTTTGGATGCAGAAAAATCCAATTGGAAAAATCCACACAACACACACGTCGTTATTTTTATCTGCATGCAGAGCTTCCGACGACATGCGTGTAACGATCATATTGTTTTTGGCCTGCCGTGGATTGGCGCTGCAGATCACTTCTGTACTCCAACCACAAATCGACTTGTTTGCACGGGTCTGATCGCGTTGAAGACCCAAAGCAAGCGGCACGCCATCCCAACTCCCAAACCTACACCACACTATACATACATCATCATCAGCACTTTCTACTCTACACGGATCTCTCCGCGTCCACATCTCCCGAGCAAGACCGGAGACAAGACCAGCTACAACAGCATCTCCCGAGCACGACGGGAGACAAGACCAGCTATAACAGAGGGCTAAGGAAGGGGCAAAGTGAGTAGATGTAAAGGTATGGGCGGGGCTTCCTCAACTCTCGCCCTCGAGGTACTTCACACTCCCACACGAGTCTCTTCCCTGCTGTACCACATGCATAGACTGTGAAGTACTTGAGGTCTGTATCACTGGTACAGCATATAGTCTAGTTTTCCCTTCCGTAGCGGCGACCGTCTAGGAAACGACAAGTACATATCGTCACGGCGACAACTACAGCGATGTGGCATGCCTTTCCGTGCTTGGCCTGTTCATGGCTTTGCCAGAGTGACAGTGCATGCTGTAGCAACACTTTTTTCGCGTCGTGGAATTCCGCCACCTCTCTCCCTCTCTCCTCCTCCTCTCCTCTCGCTCTCTCCATATTTTCCCCTCCCGCGAACGTACCCGTTCGTCGTGCTGCTACGGCTCCTGGTAAAAGGAAAAGTGTCGCTACACAATCCAACTACTGTAGATATGTATGTGTACTGTAGACTGCTGCATATCTAAAGTTGCCAAATATCTCCCCGAGGGGCTCAACAGAAGATCGGCGATCGCTTTTAACAGCAGACAGACAGTTTTACTGTCGTTGGACAAGGCCGATACGGCTGTCTGAGCCATGTGGTGCTTGATCTGTGGTCTGAACAGGTATTTATCTACTCTACGCAATACCATACCATACGTTTTTTGTAGTTTCGGACTGCTTGACTAGGTCTCATTGCTTGACATGACGGTTGTATCGATGTAGTAGTGGCGATGGTTCCGTTTCGGCGCTCAATTCGAATTCACGAATTATTCCGCCGCGTTGGTTCTCCGAGCTTTCGTGACGTGCTGGTTGATGCCCCTGCGCTCAGAAATCCTACACCACAACAGTAGCATAAGTCCCACCCGTTGGCCATAGGTGTTGTTGTGTACATTGTCCAAGTTTTGCATACGGAGTATGTGAGGATTGGTTGAGCGTCTACTGTATGGTACCGTCTGGAACAGCACCACAAAAGCCTTCGGTACGGGAGCGGGGACGTCTACTGTAGATTGTGGGCAATCCATTTTCCCCACGTATCCCGTATCCCGGGTTTTGGATCATTAGACTACTGCGGTACTCCGGACGGACACATCACGGTGTCCATTCCAGGCATCAGCTTGCTCCCCGATGCAGCCGAGAACCTCACACGACTATGGACATCAAATCCTGAGGCATCTCGAGAAGGGCGGGTGATGAAGATCGGGAAGAGGCGCGATCTTCGCGCGAGGTTTCAAAGGTGATGGAGGGTTTAAGGATTTTTGGGAACCGCAGTTGTGATCATCGTGTTGTTCACGGTTTGATGTCTACACATCAGTCAAAATTTTGGTAGACACCACACTCCCCTCCGCCCCCCACCCGTTCCTCCCTTTCGTGTGTGTCCAATGCTTTGTGGGTTTGACTACATAGATAGTCCATACTGCTGTTGTTGCAAACACACAGCAGTAATCGAGCTATGTGTGCATGAAACATTTTGCTCTGGTTCACTTTTGCCTCCACAACCCGAGAATCCCACTGCTGTATCTCGACCTACAAGACTCCAATCAACAAACCAGCACTGGCAGAAGTGTGTGGAAGATGCTGTGACAGCACAACTAAGTCGACACTCGTACGACTTCTATGTACGGTCGGCGTCTGGTCCATACTGCTGTAGAAATACAAAAATCGAGCCATCTTTTTTTTTTTCCATACTAATAGCCAGAAATGTATCACGTCACGACGACCATCCTGAGTATATATATACACTATGGTTAAGGATTGGCCCCCCGCCCCCCAATGGGGCTGGGGGCCAACATCCAGGACGGATGGTGGTGAGTGTCCGGGAGGAAGGAAAGAAGAAGAAAAGGGGAGAAGATTTGTAGGGGCGGGAAGAAGGGACGCGGTGTTGGGAGAGGCAAGGAAGTGGTGAAGAATTTCGACACTCGACGAGCGCGCGGTCCCGTCGGGGGTGAAAGGGAAATGTCAGTCCGTAGTCTTGTCTCTATCGGAATCGAAAAGCCGAAAACTCGAGGTATACATTATGTACATAACGATGGAGAAGGCCGGCGAGGAAGGTACGAAGAGAGGAAATTGCACCCCACGTTCGAAGTCGGTGTGAAAACCGCCGCAAGGAAGGAGTGCGGAGGGAACAAAAAAAAAAGCGGAGACGTCGACGTTTGCGTCGTGGAACGATCCTTCCGTATAACGCAGGTACTCACCAATGCAAGACAAAGAGGTAAAATACCCATCGTGAAAGTCAAAGTAGCGCAGGTCATAACTGCATATGACTCATGCGCGGAGAAGTTACCACGGAGACTTATCAACAAGCAAGAAGTTTGAAGGCCGGCTGAGAAGGTTTGAAGCCACAAACACTTCAGCGACGATGGCAAGCGCAACGTCAAAACTTCACAGGAAGAAAAGTGCATATACGAAAAGTGCATACAAAAAAAGAAAAGGCCGGATGCCGACCTGTGGCTCTCTCGGAATGAAGGGATTCCCACAATTTCCAACAGGTAATCCACAAGTAAGTACGGACATGAAGTTACTGGGTAGAGAGAGATCGGAACGGTTTTTCATGTGAAGACAACAACAACAACAACAATGATGATGATGAAGGTCGACCCGCCCTGCGTCGTTCGGTGTAAAATGATAAATGCGAAAGATGGACTGCGTAAAGATCCAGCGGTCTTTTTCGGCAGTGGCAAAGAAATATGCAACCACATGTCGCAAAAAAAAAAGTTGAGCGGGATACTCTAGTAAATAGAACACCGCCTTCTCTGTTGTTGCAGGCAGGTTTGCTTCCACAACCTGGAACCCAACCCACTCTTGTATTTCGGCCTATAAGACTCCAATCGACGCAAGCAGTGCGCGGAAGATGCCGTGACAGCACAACTCCACTCTCCTACGACATATATGTACAGTAGTACTGCTGTCGTTGTAGCACCATGTGGAAGATCTCCGAGGGGTCCTTCCGCCTGCGCGGTAACGACAACATGGCGAGAGCTCTACGTGTACCTGTCGTCGACACATGTGGCAGCCGCGCGACACACGAACGGATGTTTGCATCGCACTGTACTATGGTTCGCCGTGGCAGAAAGTATCACATCCAGTTAGGTCGTTGCGGTAGTACGCGGACGTCGTTCGGCGTCTAGTCTATACTGCTGTTGCAAACACACAGCAGTAATCGAGCTACAGTATGCATGAAATTTTTTGCGCTGGTTCACTTTTGCCTCCACAACCCGAGAATCCCACTGCTGTATCTCGACCTACAAGACTCCAATCGACAAACCAGCACTGGCAGAAGTGCGTGGAAGATGCTGTGACAGCACAACTGAGTCGACACTCGTACGACTTCCATGTACAGTCGGCGTCTGCTCCATACTGCTGTAGAAACACAAAAATCGAGCCATATATATTTTTTTTTTTCCATACTAATAACAAGAAATGTATAAAGCACGACGACCATCCTGTGAGTTTATATATAACATGATGATAACATGATGACCTGCGCTACTTTGACTTTCACGATGGGTATTTTACCTCCCCGTCTTGCATTGGTGAGTACCTGCGTTGTACGGAAGGATCGTTCCACGACGCAAACGTCGGCGTCTCCGTTTTTTTTTTGTTCCCTTCGCACTCCTTCCTTGCCGCGGTTTTCACACCGACTTCGAACGTGGGGTGCAATTTCCTCTCTTCGTACCTTCCTCGTCGGCCTTCTCCATCGTTATGCACATAATGTATACCTCGAGTTTTCGGCTTTTCGATTCCGATAGACAAGACTACGGACTGACATTTCCCTTTCACCCCCGACGGGACCGCGCGCTCGTCGAGTGCCGAAATTCTTCACCACTTCCTTGCCTCTCCCAACACCGTCCCTTCTTCCCGCCCCTACAAATCCTCTCCCCTTCTTCTTTCCTTCCTCCCGGACACTCACCACCATCCGTCCTAGATGTTGGCCCCCAGCCCCATTGGGGGGCGGGGGGCCAATCCTTAACCCTAGTACATATATATACAGCATACCACGTCCCAATCACATTCTGGTCGAGAGCGCCTTACACAGAAGAGGAGTGACTCAAGTTCCTTTGGTAGAGTCTGAGCGACGCGAGAATAACCTCTAGCGCGTCACGTCCATGTTACGCATAGCATTCACATATTATTGTAGCCTATAATAGACTGGGCATCTAACCCTGAGGCCCTTGCCCCATAGATCGGAGTTCTACTTACACCTATTCATGACACACCAATCCACCACCGAGCATCTATCTCCTTATACGCTACCACCCAACACCTACCACGGTACATTCAACAATAACACAACACCAACGAACCTACCGCAGAACGATGTAGTATTCACTTCAAACAGCAACAAGAACTTCTGCGACGGCTTTCATTCACATGCCGGCAAACTCTTTACGCGACCGACGGTCGCACTACCCAACGGTTGACATCGTCTGTCAGTGCCTATGACACGAACCTCCCCCATCACATCAATCTCTGCCGCTGTCGTTATCGTCGGGAAGGTTCCACAGATGTGCCTCCTTCATCCATGTAGCCATCCCCTCTCCTTTGTCACTACTGACACAGTGCGCCACGATCGTGTCGTTTGAAATTGGTGTCCGCCGGCAGCTTCGTGTGTACTTGTTATGCGGCAGCAGAGTTACTTTCAATGAACCCCCATCAACAGTGATATTTTCAATCACGCCCGTCCCTGGTCGCGTGTTATCCGTGAAGTTCATGTCACTCATTGGATCCCAAACGACATCGAGCTTATTCAACGCTTCGTTCACAGCGATTTGGTCGTTTCCCAACTCATTCGCGATTTCCTCCACGACCGTCATGAACGCCTGCATTGCGCTGCCACCAGCCCGAAAGAACGCAAAACCCATGCAGATAGTTGCTCCCCACTTGTGATACAACGGGAAAGGCATTACGGCCCTCGATGCAACGACGTTGCTGTCCAGAAACGCATCTGAAGCCAAGTCATCCGTCGGATCGCGGAGCCAAATTGCATCGGCATCCGACATCAATACGTCTTGGCCAGCGTTCAACAAACATATGGTGACGTCAATCCTCAGCACCCATATATCGCCTCGTGACACTGGGCATCCCAAGCAGCCATACCGAACACAACGTATCCCCAGGCCGTCGAAAATCGCCACAGATTCCTCGTCGAGGCACACTAGGTACAGGTTTTCTCGGGAGAATGTCGAATGAAGCTCCATGTTCGAGATAAAGTTCTCTTCCAGGCTGGCGTAAGGTTCGGACACGACTTGGAACACCACCGCCGGGCTTGATCGAGGAGGCAACCACGCGAGCATGTCAGAGCAAGAAGAGTCCTTTGTTATGGGCGGAAGGGTGCCCGCGACGGTGTCGTTGGCCAACCCCATCGTATGGACGACAACGTTGTCGGCCTCGTCCGGCTCGGCGTCCGGCCCGGCGGCATGTATGGAGGATGTCTTCAGACACACCACCAGACACCAAGTAAGTAGCCACCCCCTAAGCACCCGTACGCTTGTTGTCCACCCCGTCCCCATTGGGCACCCCGGTGAGCCGCTCGTCGAATCGATGTTCTTAAACCACCTGCAACGGCCAAATAAGTTTTCATTACAATAGTCGCGAAGCCACGGCCTGCACGTTCAGGGGCACTACAGGAGTCTGACGCGCTGCTATCGCGGTGGAGGCGCACATGGGGTGGCCAGTAAGACAATCCATAGAGAGTAGAGAGAAGTACTTAAACGTCTGAACGCAGGGTTCGACAAACCATGCGAGTACATCGAACACAACAGCGATCACGGTAATGCTGTTAAGCCGCTCTTCTATTGTTGTTACCGCCGCTAGGTGACCGGTTTTCACGTTAACGATCAAGCAACAATGGGCGTCCTTCCAGTCGTACGATGCTGCCGTTGCTGTAACACACACTGCTGTACAATGTTGTCGAAGACACCTACAGCGGTCTTGGTTAATGGTAGTTGCAACAACCCAGCACAACACAACTACGACGAGAAGGCGTTCCTCCACATTGTAGTCTACCCTTTCTTCCAACCAAAAAAAAAAGAAGCATCTGACTGGCAAACCTAGAGCAAAGTGGGCGTCCTGCATGCCAGGTTGTTACAGACCTGTGTCAGTGAACAGTCGAGGTGATACTCTCAAGAAGGTAAGAGCTCGCCCCTGGTGGCGAACTCTGGAACACGGCCACCGATCCGGCTTCGGAAATTCGAACAAATCGGTTGCGTGTTCTTTGCTATGTATTTCAGCCAATAGTTTATTTCTGCCTTTTCAGTCGTCATTATTGGGTTTTGGGACGACCATTACAAAGGAGTCATTTTTTAGAAACAGGCAATGTCCATCGCGGTTTCACAGCTTTCAGACACCACTCAAGCGTAGTGTGGACTGCCTCGGCCATGGATCAGAAAATTCTCGCGATTTTTTCCCTCTTTGGGGTCTCTCTGGGTCTGAATCAAGGTGTGGAGCTGTGTCGGGATTATTGAAAGAAAAAATAAAAACTTCTTCCTTCTTCCTAACTTGCCGGTACGTTCCGGCCGACCTCGCATGTCCGTCGTTCACTGCAAACTTTGCCAACCCGTACGACATGATGACGACGATGATTTGCCAACATATTTGCCAGCCCATCTTTCGCGGTTTGTCCTGCGTTCGTTCGGAGTCGGAGAAGAAAGTCCACAATTTCTTTTTCAAGGCGATGAGGGGTCTACGAAAAGACGGGTCGTCTTGGGGTGGAATACGTTTCAGGGTACCAACTCGTGCGGGGTCGCCAAGGTTTTGGCTGCCTAGTAATAGACGCACTGCGAGCGGGGCTTCTCATCGTCTTGGGTACGCGATCGGATATGGATCGGTTTCGTTCTCACATCATTGCGTTTGGATTCCTGGAGAACGCTATTACTGCGTCGCTCGGACTCGTGCTGCAAATCGCATGCTCGTCGGGGCTGGAGATGAACCTAGACGCCAGAAATAGGCACGTCGTTCGAGGGCTTCGCCTCGTGGGGCGCTTCGCCTCTCCGTGGGTGCGGGGCCATGGTACCAGGGCTCGCGATATTCTGTGGGTAACTGGAGAAATGTGAGCCCACCAAGGTGGCTCTCATATTGTTCGGCTCGCCGACGATTCGCGTCCCGAGTCCTTCCTCTGTCGTGGCGAGTACTTGGTAAACAGACTGTTGAACTCTCGCCACGCTCGCTTTTGGCGTTTCCTGGGCTTCAGACCGTGAGCGACTAAACATCGGATCACAAACATCGATTTCAGGTATCTAGAGATGAGCACTAAACAGTGGTATACTTTAGGGTCTGCCAATAGACCTCTTCGGTATGTTTTCTTCGATGTCCGTCCATGGAGGTAGCAAGGAGCGTGGGAAAAGCATGCACAGCAGAGTATGGGGGGTGTAGGCGTGGGGTTTGGATACGTAGGCCACCCAGAGATGCGAAAAGTTACCAATGACTGACCGAAAAGAGTCGAGCCATCGGGCAGGGTTAACGGCAGTCGGAAGTTTGTGTTCTGCTGATTAACCCGAACACGCACCCAAGGGGTTTAATGGTTCGTTTTTTGCCGTGCATCCGCAGCAGCCGTAGCAACGTTTTTCTCCCTGTCAAGTATCCATTGTGTGGCCACGCAATAGCGGCCGTGCCTCCGCCCGCCCGCCAATGTAGCAAGCAAGTCGCTGGTTCTCCTACCCGCAGTGGACCAGCGTATGATGCCTACATAGGGAACGGCCGCCTCGCAGAGGGAGAACTTTCACAATACATATAGCTAGCAAGGGTAAGTAACGTTCCCTCCGAATAGCGTCGGCTGGCGTGTATGTAGCACGTCAGCGCCGGCCTCTTCTTCTCCCCCAGTATGCGGCACGAACGAGCTGGGAGGATGATCCCCGCCAACAGCGGGCTGAGGCAACGGGTTAGAGGTGATTGACATAGAGCCGGTCCGATATTTGTTCACTTGGCACATCCTGCGTTGATAACCCTAATCCTAACCCTAAACCCTAACCCTAACCCTAAGTCCCATGAGTGCCTGTTGAGGGAGGTTCACGCGGCCCTCACGACCTGCATGGTGTAGCTAAGGTGTCGATGCGCTTTTAGGCCGCTTCGTCTATTGTAGATGGTTCATTTACTCCCGCCGTTCCCCTCCACCGGTGTGTGCCATCATGGTTGGGTTTTCGTCGCTTGCCTCCGACGTGTAAAACACGCCCCCCCCTCGGTGTGTCCTCGGGGTCGGGTTTTCGTCGCTTGGCAACGACGTTGTAAAACAAGCCGATCACTTCGTGAACTCGGCAACCAGGTTACCGCTTCGTTTTTTTACCTCTGTTTTTGTTTTTTTGGCGGTAACCATGGGTGGTGGTCGAGTAGATTATGTTGTGCCGGGTCGAGAACCCTCACTCCGCGCAGAGGGGATAATCGCACCACGTGGTGTTAATTTGGTCAAGCACCGTCGAGGCAGTTACACAGTGCTTATAACTGTCTCTGGAAGTGAAAGCACCAGAAAATAAACTAAGTCAAACGCAGCTGTTATCCGTATGCAAGAAGTAAGCACAAGATGCCGCACACCCTTAGCCGGATGAGCGCACCCTTCATGTGACTCGCCAAATACCTCACGGCGCTTCGCGCTTGGTGATGTGAGAGCCTGGTCCGGTGAGAACCCGGCATGCTCCGTCCCGGTTTTGTAGGGATGCGAGGTCAATGGTCAAACGACTACTACGGCATGAACGGCTATGAGTACATCCCCCCCCTCCCGCCCCCGCCCCCGCCGACCGAGGAAAGGTCGTACATCGGGTACAGTTAGCGCCAGCACTTCAGAATTATGAAGCCTCGGCTCGAGAAAGGTCGAAAATCTAAGAACTTAGGCACGGTTCGCGAGGTCGGATTAAGGCTTATGTAGCGGCCGTTCGTAGCATAACTTTACGAACTACACTGGAAGAACCCCAGCACTGGCAACACTGCACGGGTGGCCAGAGGCAGGTTGTGCGTAGGTTGGGGCACCAACTACAACCTGGGGGGGGAGGTTGTAGGGAGGATGCAGCCCAAAGCGTGCAAGGTATCCCGCATCTTGGATAGTAGCGTTATTGCAATCAACACGGCGGGCTGCAAGCCTGAAGAAAAAATGGGTTCAAGGTCGAACTCGGCCTCCCAACCCCCCCCCCCCAGGTTGTAGTTCGTGCCCAACCTGCCCCTCTGGCCACCAGTGTACAGGTTCTTGTGCATAGTGTTAGAAAGGCTTACCCATTAGACTACTCAGTCAGCGCTGACTGAGTAGTCTAATGGCGCGAGTTCGCCGAGTTGCCGACACCCTATTCAACACACGTCTTGCGACAAGCTACCCCCAGTTCGGATCATCCTAACACATAGGTGTGGGCGGTTACCTGTGTGTAGTATACACTGTGTAGACTACACTATATACATACAGCAGTTCTTATCGTGTTGGCGAAACGGCCTGCTGGCCCTTCATTTTCAGCAGAGGTCGGCGCGGAGTATTCGTCTTCTTATACTTTATGACACGACGAATCCATCTCTATCTTTTGAAAAGAGTCTAAGAAAGATTAGCGATGAGTCCATAGCGTCAGCGGAAGCTACCTGTTTTTCCACGACTCCCTAGCGGCACACAGCGACACCATCTTCCCTGCGTCTCCGAAGTGTGTTCATCAGTCTTTGTGTTCGTATTTATTGTTCCTATGAAACAGCCCATCATCCACAGAAAAAATGTGACTCTTGTCTATGATAGAGATGGATTCGTTGTGTCATATTAAGCTAGACTGTCCAGACTTTTTTTTGTACGCCAAAAACAAAAATGAGAGCGAGAGCGAGCGGGAGAGAAGTGCAGAGAAAGACACCAGCGTACTTACTTCTGCACACGCAACAGCTATCTCCACCTGTAGGCCATGAGGGAAGCCGGCGACAGGGTGGTGGCCACAGACAGGGTCGGTCGTAGAAGGGTTGATGGGTGGTCGCGCTGCGGTCAGTATAGGGCAGGTTGGCTGTGTAGACTTTGAAATGATCAGTCGTCTAGCTGCCTCAACTAGTCTATTTTCGGTATACTGTAAATGATAAATGATCAGTCCAGACAGGGCAAAATGATCAGTGAAGACCCATAGCTGGTAATTGTACTTCTGTACTTCTCTGTTCTCTGTCCCCCCCCGAAATGTGCCCTACCAGCTCTCTAGAGCTCCTGTATTTTTCAAACAAGCACATCCACCCGCACACACCCGTACCTCGTGGTTTCCTAGGTTCGGGCAAGGGTGGTATGTGTGGCGCTACGAGTGTGGATGTGTTGCTGATATGTTTTACTCGTCTACAGCAGTAGTAGTAGTGTTGTTGTAGCATTCGTTGTAGCTGCTGACACAATAATGACTGCTGGATCTTGGGAACGATTTTCAAAATGTTGGGAACCATGATATCCTCGATATCTGGGCTCCGGCAGGGCTTGCAATACCCCTCCCTTTTGCTGCTCTCTGCTCTTTGCAGCAGTGGCTTCCTGCGTTCGGGCGAAGGTATGTGTGGTGCTGCGAAAGAACACACATGTATGTATGCATGTATGCACACACGCGTTCATTGTACATACGTTGAGATATTCATGATTTGGCATATTGATTGGCCCTATTCCGAGACCTTGATATTACCCGCTGTCACTGACGTCTCTTCATTGGTCAGCTGGGTAGCGCGGGTGCTAATAATCTAGACACACCTACCTATGGACTTGCCAATACACGGCGCGAAGGGCTGCAGGGCGGCAACTCCACGACTTGCCACTACACCAGCATTTGCAAATGATCAATCAATGATCAGTGAGAACGTGAGAACGCCTGAAGACTCAAAAGGGTTAGGAAAAAAAAAATATGTGCGGGAAAATTGTGTAGGAATCAACGGTTGCATGCACATCGGTTGAAAAAATAAAAAAGCTCGATTCCTCTGTAGGAAAGTAGGAAACTGTGATGATGCCGACAATGGCGGGGATGGAACCTTCTCTGCAAGAAGCTTTCTGAAAGGAATCATTTAATGATGGTGACATCTTTCGTTGTAGATATAGAGTATTCGGGCTCTGAACATTGATCCAGGGGGTGTGCTATCTTACGTCATGCCACCTACGAAAACGTGCTGCGACGCGTTGAATGACCAAACCTGTGTGCTTCTACGATTCCCCGAGCAAGCAGTATATACAGCGATAACTTCCCTGTGGGGAGCAGGTTCAGCAAAGACCATCTGTGTGCATGTGACTACATATGTGTTTTGCTGGGGTAAAGAAGCTGGTGGAATGTTGTTGGTACGATGTGTACAGGTTTGTCCGAATGGCTTGCTGTGAAGCTCTCTATCCTGTACCCCTCGGTCTGCGTATCCTCCAAGGTAGATAGACCCGAGAACAGCGTAGTCCACATCACTCTCCCAAGATGTGGAAGGTCATGAGACGAAACTAGACCATGGCGCGACAACGGGCCACGGGCGTCCCAAACCGCTGTATGGTAGGTAGGAGCAGCAAAAGACCGGGCAAAACTTCGAAATAAAAAAAAGGTTCTCTGCTGTGTTGCCATTACTTGCTTCTCGCAGCGTAAACAAAGCAGCTCACAAATGCTCACCTCTTCGTGTGACCGGGTGTGGTTAGAGTCCTGCAACGGGTGTGTCCTTTCCTTGGCCTTGTCGAGCCAGAATAAAGGGAAGAGGGGGAAGCGTGTGCTTGCGTGTTGTGTGTTCGGGGGAAGCGTGTGCTTGCGTGTTGTGTTGTGTGTTCGGGGGAAGCGTGTGCGTGTTGTGTGCTCTGGTAATCTATTCGTGGACGATTGCTTGCTATTACCGCGATTATTTTCGATTCTTTAAGGTCGGCTTCTTTCTATATCAACCCGCCGTGGTGTGTCGTGTGGCTTCATCGGTGCATCATAAGCAGCCGTTCGCATGGCGCGGTCGTGCAGGCTTCGCCGCCCCCGGCTGAATAACCCCAGCGCTACCGGTTGGTTATCGCAGTGGGCGCCCACCCGTGTGAGGCAAAAAGGTGATACTGCTTGTATCTGGTAGACTGCTGTTGTCACATAACATATTTCAAACTCGCGTTCCCGGTTCCTTGATACATATTTATTTGCCTATTTTTGTCCCGAACCAACCATGGTTCAGGAATCTCCGTGGAAATCCAATTTCTATTTCAAACTGGTGGGGGTAGATATCTTCGAACGGGGAGGCCTTGATATATGGCTGTTCCGAGGAGATTACGTGTATTCCGAAACTCCGCCCAGTGTGCGCACACCTTGCTGCCACACATATATGTACCAAGCTGCAGCAGTATACAGCAGTACAGCAGTACGGTGGAGAGAGAGGCCAACTTGGAGAGATCTCTTTTTATAACTACTAATACTAACTGCTTTTAGGCACACCTTTGGCCCTAATACCGCCGACGCGCGCAAGGCCTCAGCCTCACCAGAGTGCCCACTTATGTCCGACATCGCGGTGGGTATACCCACTGGGGTCAACAATTTTTTTCATGTACCCACTTGTGTCTGTATTTTGACCCACTGTTTTTGTCCAAATTGTATAGTACCCACTTTTGTCCACATACGGACGGCGGAAATCGAGCGGAAATCGACCTCCACCTTACCGCACGCAGAACATCGAATAGCCTCGGAACGTCTCAGAACCTCGCAACGCCGTATCCATGGCATCTTTCCTATCCATGGTTGCCGACTGCGGACCGTTGCCGACTGCGGACCGACCACGGAGGAGGAACATGTCAGAAACATGCCAGACCCCTTCGGTACCGGCACATGAAGATAGCCACGGCAAGCCCGGCAAGCAGCGCACTATCGGCACGCCACAAATAAATACGTGACACACAACGGACAACACAACCAACGGGTCGCGCATACAAAACAAAAAGACGGGCAAACAGCAACAACACACACACAACACTACCAACCACCACGACGAGTGCACACCGACTCGTCACGGCAGCAGTAGTAGCATGTCGAGGCCCTGCACCGTTGAAATATGTCATACTGTATACTGCTTGAAATATGTCAACAGCATGTGTCTTTGATGGCTTCGGTCCGTTAAAAGTACAACGAATACGGGATCTTCTGGTTTGAAACTTTCCGGTACGGAGGGACTATCTATTTGACCGGTACTCCCGTTGTTCTTCACCGGTACTCTCTCTCTCTCTCTCTCTCTCTCTCTCTCTGTGGGTCTCTATGTGTCTCTGTGTGCTGTGTGCTGTGTGCGGTGTGTGTGCTGTGCTGTATTTGCGAGAACCACACACCTCCTATACCTGTGTGAAATGTGCGTTGCGCTTGCATCAACAACACACCTCCTGCCGCGCTGCTTGTGGTCGAGTGAGTCTTTGTAGGACCAGATTCAGGGGGAGAAAACGGACAGGTTATCTACCCCGACCACCGGCCTTGGCTGCACTACACTGCTGTGGACCACTTCGGCTTCATGATAGGTACCGCGAAACCTCCTGCAGTAACACGCTGGAGTATCGTAGGGCTGGATCTTGCAGGCACCGCGTCCCCGGCGTTGAAAGTTGAAAGCCTAGGCTTTCACTGGCCTGTCTGCAAGAAAGACAGAGAGCAGTGTTCGGTTTCCGTGCGGCGAGATTCGTGCCTGTTCCCCCCACAGCTGCAGTCTTTCAGTCTTTCCGGTGTGCTGGGGTTGCATGCATGTGTGTCATCTCCCAGAACATCAGGCTCCTCCCGGCGCTTGAGCATCAATCGGAGTCTTGTAGGACGAGATCCAGGTGGTGGGGTAAGGAAGGTTATCCACGGACCACACCAGTAGCTTGGTGATGGCCCCCGAGTTGCCTTTTGCCTAAACTGCCGTGTACCGTTTCGCCTTCACAGTGCGTCCCAAGATAGCCCAACGGCAACGCAGCAACACACTCATTCATGTCCTGTGTCGATTGGAGGCTTGCAGGGCGAGATACAGCTCGTGGGAGAAAGCACATGAGGAGTATAATCCCATGGTGTTCGCCTCCGAGCTTGTCGTTTCTGCCTCCTAAACAACCTGTCCGTTTCGCGATCAGCAGTTTGCTCCCTACAAACGAAACATCAATCGTCTTGGTATTGGGCCTGAGCACGCGGGGAAAATTCCGCCCCTGGCCGCCTCTGGCCGCCGCCGCCCCTAGCCGGAGAGGGGCGGGGGAACCGTCACCAACGGGTAGCACTGGATCCAAGGTAGAAACGCGGAAACGCTAACGCGCGGCGGCCGCCTGATCGCGGGCAAGCGCTTCCACCTTGTAGAGGCGCAGGGGGGGGGGGGGCGACAAGAGGATTGGGGGAAGGGGGGGAGAAGACCGGACCCTTCCCCCCCCCCGGCCCCCCTTACA
>FN649748.1:3184813-3203440 GCA_000310025.1 Ectocarpus siliculosus
GTGTGTGGTTGGTGTTGTTGGTGATTGGGGGAGGGGGGGAGGAGGACAGGACACTCACATAGTTATATGTCACGACACACGTAACCGCCATGACACTATTGACGCTCGCGCCAAGATGGGAGGGAGCTTGTCGGGGTACCATCGAGACCACGATTGGGGCGCGGGGGATTCTGAGTCAAGTCCGTTCCTACCCGGGTAGGAAGTGCATGCTCTGAGGGCAGCGGCAAACTTGGGTACGCCTGGGGCCGTACGGAACTCGTGGCCGTAGTACTGGCGGCGTTTCCGACGAAAAACGTTCATTCTTTGAAAGAAAGGAAACATGTACGTATTTTTGAAACCAACAAGTTACGAGCACATCTCGTTTTCGTTCACCCTTGAAAAAGATTGCTGTACAGGCCATTTGGCTTCATTTCTCATCAGCAGTAATTACGCGCGCTGTCGGAATCGTAGGTAAGGTAACGCTGTTATTGGATGGGCACGCTGACGCTACCGCTGATGCTGATGTTGTTATCTTCAGCATCATCGTTGTTCTTGTTGCCATCGATTGTTGCTGTTCCTTCATTTCGAGAACACCGCGACGTGGATTCTTTATCTGACGCCGCACTCACTTCCGGTGTCAACGACAAAATGACATCGACGTGATGGTCTGAAACCGTTTACCGACTATTAGAAGCAAATAATGAAGCCACATACTATTGAGACTGAGCGATCGAGGAGCAATCTGCCCCCACCCCACGGAGATCAGGGTTTGGATCCGAATTGTCTAGCTCACCTGCGGGGACAGGTCCGCGGCGCCAGCTTGGGTCATGGACTCCGACAGTGCTCCCCTCGCTAGGGCCGGCTGGATCACTCGCGCCTGCTGCTGCTGCTGCTGCTGCTGCTGCTGCAACCGCCGCTGCTGTTCTTGCACGTACATCCACCCCCCGCGGGCCTAATCGGTAGGGGGACATCGCAGGGTTTGTTTTACGGTACCGCTCGTGAGCTACTGCTATGGGTGTCTTCATGGTTCTCAATGCAAGGAAACGCTTTAAACGTTGGTGAAGGTAGTACGCATTGCGAGACACGGGAGAAGGACACACCGAGCCCTCTCGTCCACCAACCAATCTCTTCGACTTGGTGTGCTTCTTGCGAAAACGTGATTTTCTTGCGAAAACATTCTCGAGGTCCACGTCGTAAACTAAACGTTTCACCTACGTCCGGTTCCAAGCGTCTCGCTCCGATTGAGTTCGAGCCGTTTGGGCACCGATCTCCACGTTGTAGTTCGAATGCCTTGCTCGCCGTCACCCCCTCCACATCGATCCAAGCGAACCTATTATCCGAGAAGGGTCTGTTTGTGTACCTGGGGGTGCGGGGCCGCGCGCTGCTGTGCTGGTGTCATCTTGAGACTCTTGGGGCGGACACGGACGGTCTTCGTGACGAAGCCGGAGGCCTGGTTTCGCAGGAGAGGGGGTACAGATGACCGTAAGAAGTGGAGGCGGTGGAGGCGGTGATTCGAACACGGCAGGGCTTCGTGACAATGTCGGCAGCGGGAGCGGAAGACGCTTCGTGGTTGACTCGGCGGCATGGACTCATGCTGAGGATGGAGGTAACAGCAGTGGACGGGGTGATTTCTAGCATGGAAGGGCTTCGGAACGACGACGGCAACTTGATGGCTTTCACCTATAGGGGAAGGACACGCTCGAACGCAAAGCCTTGCTACAACGCACGCTCAACAGTAGTAAAACTATGTACACCACTTTGATGTTTTTCTTGCTCGGGGCCCCAACACTTACCCGTGTAGACAACGAATTGCGACGTCGCATTTCCTAACCGCCAAACCACAGAGAAGACAGAGTCACAATCAAGGGTGTTCTCGTTTCTTCAAGTTCCTTGTCGTGCACATGGTCAACCGATGACATATCACGACGGAATCATTATCTCATCCCACGAAAAATCGGCCAAAGGTTGGGGAGCCAAGGCATGGCGGTGGCGTGGTGAAGCCTGCAGGTGAGGTGCACGCTTCACAAACCGAAAGACCCAACGTCAACTCCACCTCCACCAGCGTCACAACTACAACATCAAGTACGCTTTTTTCACCAATACCAAAACCACCCACAACAACGACAACGAGGATGTCAACAACGACAGTACCAACAACCATTCACAGAAGTTAGATGGTGTGGTAAACAGAATGACGTACCGGATTCTTGGCCCTGGAATCTCGATGCCTAGCCCTTTTCAGCTGCTTCCTGGGTTTCTTCTTCATGCCCCGCTGCGATACAACCTGCAGGAGCACATCAAGATATCAGACCATTTAGACTGCCATTTGTCGTTGACACCGGACGCTGGCGTGAGAAAAACAAAACACCCGTGTCGCATTGTCCTTGACACAAAGGAATGGCAACAACCAACAACAACAACAACAACGACAACAACTCACGCTTGATATTCCAAGGCAAACGTGTTTCCGAGACGAAACGAGGATAGGCGGTTGTTGGTAATAATATCTGCAGAATGACTCACGGAAATGAACGCTAGTATATTCGACACGCAGAACTCAGGCCGCGTTGAATTGCTAGTTAACCCTGAAACTTTGCATGCATGTACTTTGGGTAATTGCTGAATGCGAAACGATGGGCGGTGGGGGCGGTGTCAACTTCCTTTGTAGCTGCTTTTCTTGGCGGATATTCTGGGTCCTAGGAGGTGCATATGCAGAAACAATAGGACCCCGCATGTCGACCAAGAAAAGCAGAAACTAAACTAAGGTACCACCGCCCATCGCTTCGCAATCATCCAAAGACACGTGTGTGATATTTCTCTTACTACTAAACCCGGCAGGAGGTTTTGGTCTTTTCTGCAGTGAGGTTTCCCGCATCCTGTTTCAACCAATGACTTGATCATAGTATCAAACAAATTATTTCGGGTACACGTGTTTGAGGTACAAACGACCCAATTTCTTCAGTTTATCCAACTTTGTCAAAAACACGTCGCAAAAAACTTTGTGTATACGTCCGTCAGGTATCATTGGCACGTACAGGGAAGATGGTGAAAAAAATCACAAGGTTTGGTGACGCTCGTTTGAGCTTCACTTGCGCGACAAGGGCTAGCTCCTATAATAACGGGCCCACCGATGGCAGCGCACAACAACGACCGCAGCCGTCCAGTGCATCAAAAATCTCGATGAATCTGCGAAGCTTCATCATGAAACTCTCTGCAAAGCTTCATCATGAAACTCCCCGTGAGGCTTCATGACGGAACTCTCGGCGGAGCTTCGTACAAGCTCTCTGCGAAGCTTCACCCTAGACTCCCTGCGAAGCTTCATCCTAGACTCCCTGCGAAAGTTCATCCAAGACTCCCTGCGAAACTTCATCCAACACTCCCTGCGAATCTGAACAAAGACCCAAGGCTCCATGAGAAACTCTCTGTGGAGCTGAAATAGAGAGTCTCTGCGATGGTACATAGCAAAGCAAAATGAAGACTCTGCCAAGCTTCAGAAAGTGAGGTGTTTGTTTTGACAATCGCTGGCAGATGCCGGTGGATGATGCGTGCATCTGAGCCTCCAACGCTTCGAAATTCCGTACAACTGCGCTGTGACCACAGTCGACAGGTTGCGCCTGGGGGTTGGATGCGTCGGAATCCCTACTTCTGAGAGGTTCCGTTGTGGAGGTTTGGGTTTACGCAGCACGTTGATACGACCTAACCGCCTGTGTTTTTCCCCTCGTTGTGAAAAAGCCTGCATGATCTAATCATTTTCAAGGCTCCTCATGGGCTGAGACGCGGGAAAAGACTCCAACCGTGCACCCAACCAAGGCTCTAAACAAGATTCCGGCCTCGACGACTTCTAGCCTTCCTCGTCTGTGTCGCACTGATACGAAAACTAGCCAATGTAAGGATGCCGTCTGGCAGCTGTGGCGGAATGCATCTGGGTTCATTTCCGCGAAGCTGCTGGTATACGCGTTACTTTTCTCTTGCGCTCAACCAACCAAGGTGGGGGCAGCTCTCCCAGACGAAAGAGGCGGAGACTACGAGTTACGAGATGGTTCTTGGTAATACCTACAGGTGTCGCGCTTCGCGAGCACCCGACATGCGAAGGACCAAGAACAACCGTCCTAGAAACCGCGCAAACATCAAAGTCGACATGGTCACTCGAGCGGGAAAAGAGCGCCCCCCTAACCCCGCTCGCGAGTGACCACAAGGCTCACCGGTTTTCGAGTCTCCCCCTTAGCCTTAGCCTCGTCGGCTGGCGACAGGGTCTTCGTGATCCTCTTGATCTGAACGCGGCAGCCGGGGCAGATGCTGGAGTTCTTGGTCCACTGGTGGATGCACGCGAAGCAGAACACATGTCCCTGGACAAGAATGGGACACACGGAGAGGCGGGAGAGATGAAGAGTTCATCGTGTCACGAGTGGTTGGTGTCAAGCAGTACGTTCAGTCCTGAATGTGCAACAAGCAGAAGAACAATGAACACAAAATAGTGAGCGAATGAAAATTGTCACAGACGGGGACAATCTGGTGGGCAACGGGAACAGTGCGTGATAAATGTCGGGATCGGAGTGGCTTGTGGCCACGGCGCATAAAACCGTTTTCCAATCCCAAGAAGTCGCGTCGCTAAAACACCGTGCACAACGGAGCAGCCCGCTGCTAATGCTGTAGTGTCGACGGGCAGAGATAATCGAGGAGACAGAACGAACACAAAATTGTCATCCAGATAAAAAAGAGGAAATAAAAAAACAGGTCCAACCAATAGCTCGACCAGTGCCAGAGACTAAAAGCCAATAACCATCAGGAAGAGTGGCAAACACTCACGTATACAAAAGGCAGTACAATACTCGAATCAACAGACAGTGCAAGAAAGAAAGAAAAAAAAACTACGAAAAGTGGCGCAAACTTACGCATGAGAGGACGCCCCTCTCGAGGTTCGGGAGCTTGTCGCAACAGATGGCGCACATCTCCTCCTCCTCCCTCTCCCGCTTCTTGCTCTCCTCCGCGGCCTTCTTGGCTCGCTCCACTCTCCTCGCCTCCTCCTCCTCCTTCGAGACTCCTGCGTTAGTTGCATCGTCGTCACAAACGTCTCTGGGTGTGGCACGACAGACAGCTAGCTGATGGACCGGCGAACGTCTTTGGTTCTGGTGGAGCCGAACAGGTTTGACGCGAGTACCGCGCCAATTCTCAAGGACGGAGCAACGGCGAAACCGTCGTATTTCGGGTAAATATTCGCGTTCGTTGTATGCATATCGACAGAGGCATGCTTGCGTTTCGGGGTCTCGCGGTCCACTGACATACTCATTCGAGGTCTCTCTCTTGCCCCTGTTGCAACAACCAACGTAACACGGTCAAATTGAAAGGCGGGAGGTCAACTGTTGCCATGCTCTTTACCGCACCCTCGCTTGACATCTTCCGACGGGAATCGCGATTTTGTTGTCGGCCCTTGTCCTAGGGATCGACTGGGGGAAAGAAGCTTCGCCGGATTCGTTTGTCAGGTGACCCCGGGGCTAACTGGCTCTGTCCTAAACCGACCATGATAAACAAGAACCACACCACACAAGTGTACACCGACGGACACACCGACGATAGCGCTGCATACACCCAAAAAACCTCCTCCGCGTCTCCATGGTCGAAGGCTACAACGCGCTTTTGTGGCTCTTTTCCCGGGAAGACTTGCATGCTCCCATCGGTCATCCCGCTCTTGATGGTACAGCAGCGGTGGTCCTGGGTTAGCGACATGCCCCTGTATGGCGACGACAAAAACCGCGTGGTACCACTTCACCCTCACAAACAGCCGTTACACCCCCAATACCGACCTCCCCTCACGAGCGATCAACACATTCCCTCCTGGATCACAAAGCCGAGCCCACCACAGTACCGTTCTTGAATAAACACACAGACAGGCCCACCTTCAGTTCGCGCGATGAGTTCTTCAGGAAGAGGGGCAGTCCTTGTCACCTCAGACTGGTCTGGCGTCGGTGCCAGGGTCGGTTGGTTCTTGCTACCGTTGGCGTTTTGAAGCCATCCCGATCCCGGCCGCTGCGGAGGGGCCATGTCGGAGAAGTTGGAGATTCGCCAAACAGAGCTTCTCTGTGTGTACGCGGAGCGATATATCGTCAACAAGAGGGGGGCGGGGCGCATTGAAGCCCTCGTGCGGAGAGCGGTGAAGGTGGACATAAAACACCTTACAGTACCTACGTACCCCGTTGGGGGGGGGGGGGCTGCTACTACTGCTGCCACCGGCGCTACACCATAAGTTGCTTCCGCGCATTCACGGTAGACTTGGCGGTTCGGAGACAGCACTATCATTGAACCCAATTTCCACAGCTAACGAAAGAGGCTTCATGCAGACCGGCACCGAATATTGTAGCGGTACACTCGTATGCACTGAACCCCTTTCCGATACTCTGTCTTGTGTATGGACAGCCGCCCCCGTTCGGAGGCGGGCAGCTTGTTGTCAGAAGCGTAGAGACTCAGGACCTTGTATCAATAACGAGTGTGCCAGGCATGCTAGCCCATGCACGCCGATGGGGGATCGCCCCTCTACAAACACATACCACAATGATACACGAAGCCCCCTAGATCCCCGTTGATCAGTATCGAGTGCTGGGTACCCCCAAACAGCCGTCTCTCGCCGGTCCAAGCACTGAGGCCACAAGAGCACCTCGAAACCTAATGGTGGAGTCGACAATCCCCAGTCGCCATACAGGCGGCAACGTAGAACAAAGACTTGGGGTTCATACATCTGCACAGCATAAGATACCACGGGTGTGGTATCTTACGCGACCCGCAGAAACTATCATTTCTCTTTGTACAAGCTTTGTGCTACGGGAACGCGTCAAGAAAAACATGCGTCCGCGACGCTATTCTAGAGACGCGTATGTGCGCAAGCGTGCAAGAAAGACAGTGCAAGCATGCGAACGTGACGTATGTATACGATACACCCATTGAGGGAGACTTCCTGCTGTATTCCGACTGGAGACTGGAGACTCTACCGCTGGGTTTTGAGGCGCACTTGTGGCATCAGTCCTTGATCCCGCGGGAGGGGGCGGCGGTCCATACACCAGATAAGGATATCGGAAAAGGCGCGGTGCGTATGTGTGTCACGTAGGTGTGCTGGTGTGCTTGTGTGATTGTAGGAAAAAACAGGAGCTCTAGTGAGCCGGCAGGGCTCTCATGAGGGGGGGACAGAGAAGAACAGAGAAGTACAAATTTATCAGCTATGGGCCTACAAGCCCTCTCAGGCTGAGTCTTACGGCGTGATTATTTCGGAGTTTTGTTTTTTCTCTCGGTTGGAGGGGGGTGGCCTGCACGGAAAAAAATATCAAGATCCAAACGACCGTCTTACGGTTCCTCGAGGTGTACTTTTTTCTGAAGAGAAAAAAGAGGCTGATTGATGTTCTTGTGAGTCACAACATGCTTGCTTCAGTACACGGTTTTGGCTCGTGTGCGACCAACAAGACACCGAACGCCCTGTTATGGGTCGCCTGCAGAGGGCATGTGTATCATCGCACGCCAGTGGCTGCAGTTTGTGGATGTCGTCGGCCAAAGGCCTCTCTCTGATGGCATGCGTTGTACACTGATCACACTCGACTCGGAGCAAGCGGCAGAAAAAAAAAAGCAACGTCCAAAAAACGCAACACCGAACCACACCTCGATTTACGTTTGCAGGCCGTGTCCAATCAAAACTGGACAATACGCTCTGTTTCTGGGACGCGAGCAGAGGGTATGTGTATGACCACACGCCACTGGCTGCTGTTTGTGGATGTCGTCGGCCAAAGGCCTCTCTTTGGCATACGTTTTTGACTGGTCGCGGGTGACACACGGAGCAAACACGCGGCGTAACAAGAAAAAAGACCAAAAAGTCAACACCGCAACACAGTTTGGTTCACGTGTGCAGGCCGTGTGCAATCAAAACTGGACAACACGCTCTGTTTCTGGTACGCGAGCAGAGGGTATGATTATGAACACACGCCATTGGCTGCAGTTTGTGGATGTCGACGGCTTAAGACCTCTCTCTGGCATGCGTCACACATGCAGCAGGCGCAAAAACAGCTCTTTTCGGCCCAAAGGCAGGAACGTCAGCAGAGCAATGTGGCAGGGTTGACGTTTTCGGCTCGTGTGCGGCCAACACGACGCAGAACGCCCTGAATTTTAGATACCTGCGGAGGGTTTGTGCATGAACTCATGATACTGGCCTCTGTTTGGCCAGCAGACGGTGTAGTTCCTCGTTCTGGCACGATCGGGGTGTGACCAGGGGGTACCCCCCCCCATTTCTAACAGCGATATTCCAACAGGATCGCTGTTGGAAAATGGGCCAATTTTCTAACATGCCGGCCGGAATCGCTGTTGGAAACTGCGTTGTTGGATTTTGGGCTGTTGGAACTTGCCATTTTCCTACCTGTAAAACGCCCAAATTATTTTTTTGGCTCAGAAAAGGACCCCCCCCCAAAATCCAATCCGGAAATAATCACGCCGTAAGACTCAGCCTCACTGATCATTTTCACTCATCACTAGAAAATACAGAAAATAGAGTAGTTGAGGCAGCTAGACGACTGATCATTTCATCATTTCAAGGTATACATATATAAAGGCTACCCGCCCTACCGCCCGCAGCGGGACCACCCATCAACCCTTCCATGACTCTGTCTGTGGCCACCACCCTGTCGCGGGCTGCCCGCATGGCCTATACGTGGAGATAGCTGTTCGCCCACACAAGCATACTTTGTCTCTTTTCTGCACTTGTCTCTTTTCTGCACTTAACTTCTGTCTCTTTTTTTCTTCGGTGAAAAAACAAATGACGCCGAAACGGACCGGGTCAAGGGGTTAACACGAGTTTGTTCATGCAGACTTGGGTACGTTATTGTCACGCATTTGACGACTTCCTCGGAGGCCACGGGAACCGCAGCTGGGGCAACATATGAGCATCCCATCCTTTTCCTTCTAAGCTTCATTCATGTACCCAAGTCTGCATGTACAAACTGGTGTTCAACGAGAAGAGCTTACCTGTCCGGTTGGATCTGCCTAATGTGGCCTCCAATGCCGTGAGAGAAGAGATCAAGGTACGCTCCCACGAACAGCCGTCATCAGAGAAATCTGACACCATGTTACCAGTCAGTGTGAGTAACGACCATTGCATTCGGAGGGAGAACCGCAGGGGTTCTGCCTGTTTACCTATGGAAACACCGGTAGTGACCTTGGTTTTCACATCGAGATCGGAGCAATTTGGTGCCGGATGGACCTGCTGCATCCTCGTGTATAGTGCTTGACAAGGCCGGTCACCGACACAGTACACAAGATAACACACACCCTGCGTATGGCGCATGGCGAGGCCCGAGAAATCACCCCGTCGGCCCTCCTGCCTAACTTTACACGCCCTCAGCAAGTTTCAGCTTGATTCGTGAAGATCGTTATGCAGTCTTCTGCCGTTCAACGCAGGTTGCTTTGCATTCTTGTGGAGAAAAGGAACTCGTTTACAAGTTCTTTGTCGTGGTCGTCGCCTTCACCTTGAAACCGCTACTGATCCTTACCCACGTAGGTTCTAGACCATTGGCGTCAGTGAGAGTGCCTGGAAGCACTAACGCATTCTTGGGTACGATGTGCCACCCTGTAGTTAAAGGCGAATCACTGCTTTCCATCCATGAACATATTGTTCACCGCTTTCATCTGCCCATATCCAGTTCAGTTTCGTACGCCGCTGTGCACATGTCTCTTCCGTGTGACATGATTTACCGTCTTAGACCACCTCCGATTGGTCGAAGCTCGCCTTCAGTACCTCATGGCATTGACAACAATAGTGCAAACGCTGAAAAATACATCAGGTACAACGAAAGAGGCTGCACGCGGACCGGCACCGAATAGCGATATAGCACCTTCCTAGGTTCGGGCGATGTGTGAACCTTTGTGTGTACGCGGCATGTCGTCAATGCTATTTTATTTGACTCGTCTGCACTGCTGTCGTTGTGTAGTGCAGCAGCTGACACGATGACTGCTGGATCTTTGGAATGTTTATACGATTGTAAAAAAGATTGATGCAGCTATACCACGGTATCATGGCTTCGGCTGGGCTTGAAATACCCCTGTTGCAGCCCTCCGCTCTTTGGATCAGTGGCTGCCTAGGTTCGGGCGAGGGTATGCGTGGTAATGTGATGTGTCTCTGTCAAATAATATGTAAAGATCAATTTAGGCATTCGCATTTTGCGCATTGCGCATATTTTGGCCTGCTTCCCGATACCAACCTACAGTAGGTTTTGCCCACTGGGACTGACCCCTTCTCCGTGGTAAGCCGGTTAGCGCGGTCAAGGCCAAAATTAGAGACACACCTATGGACCTCGCAACGCCTGGCGTGGAGGGCTACAGAGGGCGGGAAATCCACGGCTAGCCACCACACCAGCATTTACAAATGATCAACTAATGATCAGTCAGTACGCCTGTAGGCTCAAAAGAAGAGCTCCAGCGCCGCTGTTTAAACTGTCCGGCGGTCGGATGGGCTGGGTTGGATCTGTCCAGTAAGATATGTGCTGATTAGCACAAGGAAGGGCGATACGCAGCGTAGACTAGTCTACAGTGCCGTAAAAGCCACATCATCGACAGCAACAGGTTGGCTTTCAACAAACCTAGAATTCATCGCCACCGTGGAACGAGGGGTCCTTGCAGCGCACACAGGTGGATGCCTACTTGCACGTTCGCTCAAACCCGCCGGATTCGCTGAGACTGCAGTGCATCATCAACTCGAATTTGGAGATATCTTGGACGGCAACAGAAAGGAGGAAGCATACCCAAAATATTAGACATGAAGAAGCAGCTGTAAGTGCGCTTTTACGGTGGGGCGGCACCTCGCACACTACACTACCCTCTTCCCCAAAGGTACAACGCCCCGGCTGAACACGCAGAGAGGGTGTCCGCTCTGTATCGGCGGGATTTATCTCTGCAGTAAATGCTGTATGTTGGTTGAACGTTGAACAGAGTCAGAGAGAGGATCACCTCTCAAGCAAGGCAAGTTCGGAGGTTGATATCCCGCCCAAAACAAAGACAGCGCGAGGGGTTGTACCTCCATGAAAGAAGATCAGCGTCTAGAGTCTACCCTTGCCTGCAGTACGCAAGATCCTCAGCCCCATGAAACACGCACCGCCCCTCTCGTTGTCACCTCTCACCTTTTCACCTATGAGTTGAAGTTTTGGAGATGCTCCGCAAAAACCGAATGTCTCGTGCTTGTTCTATCCTCTCGCGACCAAAGGAGGCTCTCCGCTTTCGGGCGAAAGTGGAGAACACTGACAAAGTGGAAGCTATCCGGCTGTCCCGTGCCGATTCCGAGCCTTTTCTCCAAGGTCGCGATGCTCCGGTCTCTGCTACCCTCTTTGATGTTCCGCTCTCCTGATGACGGTGGGGGCTGACGTACAGTAGGGGGTCCGCAAACGGCGCCCGTGAGAGTGACGGGGGGGTACCTGACGGTTTCGTGATTTTTGTTTTTTTCGACAACGACCCAACACGACACCACCTAGGACTAAGTTTCAGGTGGGACACGTTTCGACTGAAGCACTCGGCCGTGATGACGGGTGTTCAAGGGGTACTCGGTGTCGGCTCCATCGCGTACCGCACGTTTGTTTCATGGAAGAACTTTTGAGGAAATAACTTGCACATGACGTATGTGCTTTTTCATGTCTATGAGGAGTATTACGTAGAAAAAGTCTCTCGAAATGGTAGATGCAGCCACGGCGAACGGTTTTATCCGATTTGCGGTAAACTGTGATCGGTCTGTACCCTCTCATTCAATGCGGTGAAGAGCGTAGGGAATATTGACTGAGAACAAAAGGTGAGGAAACCAGGACGCCGATACATCGCGTTTTTTCACGTCCGCTCGATCGACCATTTGGCTGAGACACTGCTGCAAGAATCTCCGCCACGCTCTGTCGTGCAGTCAGCTACATAGGCGCCCGCCTCTCCGTCCACAACGCACGATGGCGAGGCGCGTAGGATCAAGGAAAACACATGCCGTCACACCACGCCGCTCTGCGTCCCCTGTTTGAGGAGGTCGGCCCTGCATCTGCCAGAAAAGGGTACACGTACCATATTTTGTCGACGGCGACGACTGTCAAGAAAGACGATAACGACAGCATCAACCGGCAACAACAACACGAGCAACGACACTATTACCAATGGATGAGTAACAGTTTTCGCGCGTACAATCTGTGCCTCATATGCTTAGCCTGTTGACTTGATGCTCTCCTTGGCAGGTGCTCTCCTTGGCACAATTTTCTTTGTGAGAGTACAATAGACCAATACTGTAGGCGATGCGTGTTGTTGATACCCGCTCGGTCTCGTGGGCATAGCAGCGTATGGCGAGAAACGCCCACATCTCAATCACGATTCCTCTCTCTCTCTCTCTCTCTCTCTCTCTCTCTCTCTCTCTCTCTCTCTCATTCTCTCTCTCTTGATGCAATGTGGAAACCGGAAGCAATCTACGAAGGCCGTTTGAAAACAAACGAAACGAGGGGTTCATGTCACCCTCGAAACAAGCAGCGTCCTCCCAAGACGATCGTAACGGCTATGGCGTCTCCATATCGGAGTTAGGTCCAGCTAGCTGCTGTCGAGGCGTAACGAATAAGACCGCGCTTGTTCCACCGTGGTCGAGGCTATTTGTACCGTTAGACTGGACTCCGGGTGACACATGGCCAACGTCTGCATATACCCACCCAAAACACACAGCCACATCAATGCAAAGGGGGGTAGGGTACGGGTGAGCCACCGGTGAAACCGGAGTACACAAACAATCAAACAAGTACCCAAACGATTCCACATGAGATACCAAGCATCATTGCAGGGGTAGACAGGCACGCTAGCGGAAAAGTACAAGCCACGCCGAACCCAAGACAAGACGGCTCCACTCCAAGCCACGGCCAAAGTCGACTCTTGCGAGAAACAAGACAGGGCTTACGCCCCTCAAGAACAAGGCGTATACGGCATGAAGAAGAGAGAGAGACAGCGAGAGGTCGACTCGGCATCCGCACATCGGTGTGGCGTCGCTTTGTACATCATGGTGCCACCGAAGTAACACCAGCATGGTTACCGTGTCGTAGCCGGGGGCGGGACACACAACATGTCGAGCACCACAAAAAGGAACATCTTCTTCTCCGCCGGGTGCACTTGCCGTGCCACACCCAGATAAGCTACTGCACAGCGCTGGCATGAAACCCGGGGGGAAGAACCATTGCCATCCCCTAGCAGCAACATTCGGACGTTCTTCCGCAGGTGATTTGCACCCGGGTCATGTCAGCTACGAGACGCGCCGGCCAGGCCAACGGAACTCGCGCTTTTCATGAGGTGGCCGTGTCCGCGATCCCTCGCTCCCAGGGAGGTACACACGCGGAGCAGGTCGGCAAGCAGCCCGCTTGCAACCGTCTCGGGCCCCCCCATGGGTCCCTGCAGGATCATCGGTGTCGATTCTCCCATGCGCTGCGGCGGCAGGGCATTTAGTCACGCGGGTTTTTCGGCGCGAACGCAACATATTAGGAGTGGGTCGAGGGCTAATAGAATGTGACGCAGTTCATATCGCGGTGTCGCTGTTTCGTATTCTTGGTACAGCAGTCGTCGTGGGCCCTCTTGTGTATAGATCCAGGCCAAACCACTCGCCCTACACAGTGCGCACCCGCCCTACAGTAGATGAAACACTTGGAAGTATAAAACACTGTGATCGTTCTAAAAACGTGCGTCATGACTATTGCCTCGCCGTATACTATTCCGGACACCCGAGGGTCCACGATAGCATTTGGGCTAGCGCATGTAATCGCACTGCTCTAACGTCTGGGTGGAATACGGTACGGTACGGAAGAGGAAAATTTGGGACCATACGGCAGAAGACACACCGGGATCAGAGGTGATCAAGGGTTTTTCTCTACCAACACAGCTATTGTCAACACAATATGGAACGCAAGCAAGCTTCGAACGTTAAGCCGCATAGGGGCAGCATGAATAGGTTACTACTGTAGGTCATGCATTTGATAGTTCCAAAGGGTGGCGGGCTACGCAAGTAGTAGTCCCACGACCCGGGACCATCTTTCCAATCAAAGCAGACACGTCTACCACAATCAAAAACAGCGATGCTGCTGTGGATAGAAGGGGGAAGCGGGTTGTGATAACCACGAAGACGCTTGCGCAAGAACTCCCAAACAAGCTTCGGACGAGGGAACTGTACCTTAGTCTGGTACATGACACAGAAGGCGGCTCCTTTGAGGCCGGCGTAAGGATGACTCATCTCCACTTCTCGGATACCGGCCGTCGCCTCCTCTCTGCCGTTAGCACCGTTGCACTCAACCTTGATGATGTACCGAAGCACCTTCCCTGCCCCGCTCGCGGCTTCCACTCTCCGCTTCATCTCCGCGTCCAAGGCAGACACCCTCGCGACCGTTTCGCCTCCGCCTACTTCGTTGGAAACCTGAAATAAGAAAAAAGCGGTGGCCACAATAGCACCAAAACGACATTGAGCTTGGAGACGAAACGTTCCCGGATATAGTAGTGGTGAGATGTAGGCCGGTGCCTTTGTTGTTGCGCCCTACCAACTGGTAAGCGAGTTTCGCGATTCTTGTTGTCGAACAGAAAATAATCTGTTGAAGCTGACCCGTAGGCAACACGCTCCCCAAGACTGTAGAGGTGCTGTCTACTTCGGTCGGAGTGATCTCAAGCCTGAAGACGAGCATACAACATCCCCGCTTCGCATGTAGCGCCCCTCCACAACAGCACGAATATACCCCACTCGGCATGATCCGTGGAATCAGCTTCGCCAAAGCCGTGTTTGGCATTGCTGTTATCACTCACATCCAGTACCGGTTCAAGTTTGACGTCGCTTTCCTCCAGCTCGAGACCCATTTCCCGACCCAAGATGAGCAGCACCCGTCTGCGTGGCGATGTTTGGTCCAGATGTGTAAGTGTAAGGGATAACACGGGCAGCGAGAGGGACTGAGGGAGAGAACGGCAAACCGTAACTGCAGTATGCTGCAACACCGTGGGAAACCCCGTAATCATCCAGTCTCAAGGCAGATGGTCTTGGCTGCGACCTCTCAACCGATTTCCTCATGCCTGCCTCCTGCTGTCACTTGGCTACCCACCAAGGTAGCGCGATTCATTTGCAACTTCAGAGGGTCGAAAAACAGAGCAACATCGCACAATCCAGGACGCACAGGTTTCCGGATGGAACAAACGTCGCTTCCGAGAACACGATACGAAAATACAACGGGGCCTTGAAACAAAAGCTTCGCTCCTGCTCCTAGGGTCCGACATATTTTCCCTCTTACGGCCGTGCTGAAGCGGGCCACAAACCAAGCACAGAAGATGAAGTGTTCCGGAAATGTCAAACTAACCAAAAAATGTGCAAAGATGGCAGGCGGCGCAACGGAGGGCAGTTTCGTCAGGATTTGAGCGGAACGACGGTCTGGAGAATATCCGCATGCAATCAAGAATGGAATTGATAGGGAAAATCTTACCGCTGATCTTCGCAGCCCAGATCCTTCACCACGTCTCCTAGATCCATGAGCCCTGACAAAGGTGACGGAGATCAAAATGTCACCCCCCCCCACACGGAGGAAATGCAAAAAAACACGGCCGTCAGAACCACAAAAAGAAAAGCAGGCAAGCACGCCAACAACCGCTATAACCGGTTCAGCGAACGTCGGGCGTTTGAGCGAGAAAACGTGGAAGGGCCGAGTTCAACCGTGCGGCGAAACAAACGACGTTTCACAATTGTAGTCGATTTCCTTTGAACTCGAAAAGAGAGGGGTGACGACACCAAGCTCGGGGAGAGGGTTCACAGTCATCAGCGCAAAGGTTTCAGGGGTGGGACCAAGGAAGCAAGCATGGAAGGAGCAAGAACCCAAGAGTAGAAGAACCATAACAAACAGGTGGAAGAGCAAGGCTAGGTAGGTCAATAGGACAATAATAAGTGCGAAACAGATGGAAGAGCGAAGCTCAGTCCCTCTCACCCTGCTCGGCGGCCTCCCAGCACGCCTTCGAAAACGCCACGGGCTCTTCCTGCTGCTTGCCGCTGCCGCCGCCGCCGCTGCTGCTGCTGCAGTCAGGGCCAGGAGAGATCCTGTTGAAGACGTACGACAGGAAGGCGCTGAGGACGCCCTCTATCCGCAGCACCTCGTCCCCGGCGCTCCGCAGGTTCTGGCGCAGCAACGGCGGCGGGCGGAGACAAAAGGGACCCACTTATTCCAAAACCCGAAGCATTTCACGGAGGCCCGCTTGGTTGTCGCTGTCTGGGATCTCGTCAGAAGCATGAGACAAAGCGCCACGAGTTTGAGATGAGTCCGGACCTCGAGGAAATGTCGACCGGGTCGTCGTTTGCTCGCAAAGAGAGCGGATACCTCATCCCGACCGGCAGTTCCGTTCTGCCTACCCACACGGCGGCGTCGCCTCTCCTTCTAAAAAAGCCCTGGTCATCGATCACATGATAAGCTTACTTCGTGGTAATTTTTTGTTGTTGCTTACGTCGGTATTGGCGACATGTCGCCTCTCCTACTCGGAAGGCTCCAATCTTCAGTCGCATGACACGCTGACTTGCGTAACGCGATCTGTAGTTCACGTACGTATTGCCGTACATGCCGCCCCTCCTACTCAAAGGCCTCCGATCACTGATCACGTAACACGCTGACCTGCCTTTACGCTCTCGTCGCTTACGTACGTATTTGCCGTAAATGTCGCAATCGAAACACAACCAAAGTACAAGTGTATGCGTGCAGTATCCTTACCTGTAGAGTGGAGACGACGGGCAAAGCCCCACCAACCGTGGTCTCGTAGTGGTAGCTTGCGGGACTGGTGTCTGCGGACGAGGACGGCGGAGGGAAGGGTGGGAGACGGGTGGACGGTCAGGTCTGCGATGGACATATAACTGCGGTGGGAGAACTTGTTGGGACCTAGTCGGGGGACCCCGCGGACTAATCAGCGTGTTCGTGGGTCCGCTCAGGGACTGTCCACTATTAGCTGGTGGTTGGAGGTTAGGCAATGTCCATGCAATGAAACAAAACGAGAAGCAGTTGGGTGGGTTCGAGACCTGGTTCCGGTCTCTGAAAACGATCAGTACGTCTGTGACCGTATTTTGTTTGTGGGATATGACGCACGGTGGCATCACATGCTGTGGCTGGTGAAGCCCCCCTTTCCATCCGCCGTAGAGATTCATAGAACCGGGAAACCTTTGTTATTTCGTTTGATTCCTAGAAACGCCCCCTCCGTCTTAGGGGGTAGTTGACCTGTAACCACGGTACGGATAATAGGAGGTGGTACTGAGCAGAGACCGGAAGGAAGACCGACAACAAGGACACGGTCAGACGGGAGGTGTCACGAGAGTCGCCGAAAGTGACCGTTCCGTCCGCAACGCCCTACCTCGAGCCTGCAGCAGCTCATGGTAGCTGCCGAGGGCTCCTCCGCTCGCTAGTTTGTTGCTGCTCACCTGCCGAGAACCAGCAGCAGGAAAAGTGATGCCGGGTACAAGAGCGGTTGTGAAAATCGGATATCGGATAAAGTTCATCAGTTGTGAAACCGGAAATAGGACCACACTTTTCTGCTGCCATGAAATCGGAAATCGGACTAAATTAACAGTTGTGAAATCGGAAATCAGACATAAATGTAACAGTTGTGAACCCGGAAATCGGACTACAACCCCTCTCTACGACAGCGAAAAAAAAAACGCAAACACCCCATTTCGAGGCGGCTGAGACGAACAACATGAACATGTTTGAGCAAACGAGCACCAAACAGCAGGTACATAAGTAGTTTTCGCGAGACAATGGCACGTGAATAAAAATATACATGTCATCTTGCGTAAGGTTCGCCCCCCCCCCCCCGACGGCCAGGTGGCGTGATAGTGTAAATCGTGAAAGCACTACCAAGCAGCAACCGCTTCGCAAAGGCCTTCGCAAAAAAAATTCCCACATCTCCATCTCGTGTAACAGCCAGGCGGCGTGAAAGAGCAAACCATCCCCGCAGCAGCACACAACATCGAAAGGACAAAGAACTGAACAACCACCTATCGGCAGCGAGCGTTTCAAAGGCGCAAACATGCCCATGAACAAACACCCACACATGGCCATCTCGTGCGTAGCGTAGCAGTACCCACTCACCACGTGCAACCCCAGCGACAGCCAGGAAGCGTGGTCGCTCGTGGCCCCGTCCGCCGTAGAACAGTCCACGATCACCGAGTGCGGGAGGTGGTCCGACTTAACGAAGTCCACGAAGGCCGGCACGTCCAGGGGCTGCGCGCACCCGGTGTCCCCGCCGCCGTCGGCCCCGTCGCCGTAGTCGCAAGGGTTGGCCCCGAGCCCCCGCATGCCTTCCCTCTCTTCTTCAACACCCGGTGGGGCGTTGAGGGAGTCGTTCCAGCGAGCGAGGTTGATGGGGGTTCCACTGAGGAACATCTGAGGGGTCAGGGGGGGGGGGTGGGGTGGGGGGGTGTCCAGGTTTTCGAGGAGGTGAGATCGTTCCAACGAGCGAGGTTGGTGGGGGTTCCGCTAAGAGATACTTGGAGGGTCACGGCATTGGGGAGGGGGGGGGGTGTACTCATAGTCGTGCATGCCGCAGTCGTTAGACCATTGACCTCGCATCCCTACAAAGCCGGGACGGAGCACGCCGGGTTCTCACCGGACCAGGCCCTCACATCACCAAGCGCGAAGCGCC
>FN649748.1:3203540-3227245 GCA_000310025.1 Ectocarpus siliculosus
CCGGTGTTTAGCCCTTTGCCCTCCCTCCCCCCAAAACCGGGGCGGGACCCCCCGGGTTTTTCCCGGGCCCGGCCCTCACATCCCCCAAGCGGGAAGCCCCTGGGGGGGGGGGGGGGGGGGGGGGTGGAAAGGGTATTTTGGCTGGGTTATCGAGGTGGTGAGACTAGTTGATTGGGCCGGTCGCTACAAAACTTCTAGGTAGGTCATGATCTTCTAAAGGAGGAGGGGGTAGATGTATGCCTGGTTGATATGTTGGCGATGTCGTTTTTATGGTGTTGTCGTTTTTCTCCAGGAAACCACTACTATACTGCACTTGCCTTGTCCGCGTTAGCGACCGCCCTGATCTGCAAGTCGAGGTGAAACTGCGTGCGGAGAACCTCCCTCTGCTCCACAAGCATGCCCAGCAAGCTGGCTCCGATCGTGCCCGTCCCGACCACGCCCACGCTCACCGTCTTAAAAACGCATTTTGGACATTGACAGACAACAATGACGATGACGAAAACAACGACGTGAAAGACAAGGGCCAAGAGTGTCATCAGCTGGTTGCTTGAGTACAAAAAACGCGGCACCACTCAAGCATCTCGTATCTTGTGCAACGCTATTAATAGGGTATTACGAAGGTTGGCTTGGACTATAATATCGCGTCAAGTTCTTGAGAAGAAGCTTGAAGAAAGTGATAGCAGGCTGCGTGTAGATCATACAAATGTTGACAAACTACATGTACAGAGCACTAGGTCGGTCTTCCTCGCAGCCCCGCTACCCTCTCAAACGCGTACGACACAACGCCACACGCACCCCACACGTAACCGCAGCCGGCGGAAATGATTTCAAGGCTCAACACGAGCCCAAAAACCAAACCTATTCTCGGACCAAGTACTGAAGTAGGGCGACGAAGGATGCCACACTCCGCACACAACAACACACCCAGTGATACTAGAAGCCAACATCGTATCACGGGGGGGGGGGGTTCTTGTGTCGTTTACTTCTACTCAACTCTTTGTCGCATGGCGTATGCGTCTACTACTTCTGCAGCTGGGGGGGTTGTTGCAATAGAATCAAGTGGCTGACGCCGTCGAACGGGGAGGCGATCCGGGTAAAAGGTGGGGGATTCTGAACACCGCTAACGACCTTCCGCGTTGAAAACCTCGCAACACGACGATGGATGCACGTCTCGTCACATCAATAAATAGTCTGGCTGGTCTCACCAAGTGCGACAACAGGAAGGCCGCGTGCACCGCCCTGAGAGCCTTGGCGCTCTGCCGCTGCTCCACCACGCACGAGATATTTCTCTCGCTGCACCCCTGCCATTTTGTCACCACGCGTCAAAAACAAGGATGGATGTTTCGCCCATCAAGCAGCACAGGTCGGCGCTATACCTCATCGCCCATGGCATTCACCAGTGACATCACACATGACGTCACACCAATGACGCCGATAAGAAACGATTACGACCAACCGTTCGGCATCACAAAGCGAGCGAGAGAGAGAGAGAGACGTACAGCATCACGGGTGAAGGTTTTAGTCATCCCACAAACCACAACCCAAAACAAATTCCTATGCTCATGTAACATAGAGACCAAAAGCGCGTGCCGTAAAACCCCAACCCTCTGCTGCCGTGCGATTCCGCGTCGCCTCCGGCAGCCCTACCAAAGAAGGCTTCGGGAAACTTCAGAGAGCCAGGGGCAGAAAAAACCTCAGGTCGTTGCGAAAGACACGAAAAGCACGTACGTAGGAACCGGTGGGGTATGCATATTGCTGGCATACACGTTCAGGTCCGAGGACAGGCTTGCGTGGGTTACCGAGGTTGGGCGTCCTTGAAGGACGCACGTGGTCTTGTCGTCTTTGAATTATGGCAAGCTGCTGGGGGGTGGGGGTCCCTACACAGAGTGAGTATGAGTGAATCCTCCCACCAACTAAAGCAAGGTGGAGCGGGATGCGAGACACTCCCGTCCGTACCTGCGCGATGGCGAGCACGTTGATGCTGGCGCTCCCCAGGGCCTCGAAGAAGCGGCCAGACACGCCTGTGGTGTGACTCATACCGTCTCCGATGGCGGCCACTATGCAGCACGGGCTGCGAACGCATGCAACGCAGATGGCGTGGAAGTGGTATGGGTATGGGATGGAATTGGAGTGAAATTGGCATGGAAACGGTATGGCCCATACCGTCTCCGATGGCGGCCACGATGCAGCACGGGCTGTGACCGCATGCAACGCAGATGGCGTGGAAATGGTTTGGGTATGGGATGGAATTGGAGCGAAATTGGCATGGAAATGGCATGGCCCATACCGTCTCCGATGGCGGCCACGATGCAGCACGGGCTGTGACCGCATGCAACGCAGATGGCGTGGAAGTGGTATGGGTATGGGATGGAATTGGAGTGAAATTGGCATGGAAACGGCATGGCGCGGAAATGGCCCGAAGCACGAACGGGTGGCTTAAGGAAGTCCAGATTCCTTGCTGGCTGGCACGGCAACACCAGCAGCAGTAGAGTGGTGTGCTGCCATAGTCCAACGAGCAGCTCTGAGAGAGACACTTGGGGAGTTCTAGCCCACCCAATAGTCTTGAGACTGGCTAGCGCTGTTGTGAACGAACGCGAGTAAATGCAAGCCACCAAAACACGTCTTCAAGACATCCCATATACATAGCGTGGTGTCCGCCGCAGCGGCAACAACGACACGCCACATGCCACCACCTCTTGAAAATGCTACCAACAGCAGTTCCTTGTGCTATATATCATCAATGCAGCCACAACGGCGACAACGGGTGCTCGTGATAGTAACGACTTGTCCTCGCAGACGTTCCACGAGCTGCTCATGTTACAGCTCTCTGGCGTGTTTCCCTTTGTCCTGCATGGAGATCGAACACATACCCCGATTCCCGCACGAGCGTTGCCTCATTGGGATGACCCTGTCGAACAGGCGATCGGTTTGCTTGTTCGTTGCTTCGTCGCGGCAAACGGCGCGAAAACACGCGCGACCATTTCTCTCTCTCTCTCTCTCTCTCTCTCTCTCTTCACAACGCGAACTACATACATATGTACCTGATGACATCCACGGCGACGGTTTCGCTTCTGATTTCGACGGCGAACGCCTCTTCCGTGACCTTCTTCGCCACCGCGGCCCCCGCTGCCTCTATCGCCACGGAGATACTGTGTTCAGACGATGCCTGGACAACCAGGGGGTATGATACGACGCGACGAGACGAATAGTTATTGCGTGAGGTGGGCAAGAAAATAATGGGATGGGGACGGAAACGGTACGGGGTGTGATGGGGTGGCACGGGATAGGACGGGATGGAGTACGAAGGGGTAGGATTGGATGTGACGGGACGGAGACGGGACGGGACGGGACGGGATGGGATGGGATGGGATGGGATGGGATGGGATGGGATAGGATGGGATGGGCTTCGATCGAGTGGTGCGGTCAGACGACGCCTCTTCGACGCGACGGACGACACGTAACACAAACGAAAACGAAAACAACAATCGGGACCAGAGTTCTTCCGTGCGCATTGTCAAGTCCTTCCGAGGTATGCCTCTGGTTGCTGTACGTACGCCCCCGATTACCTGAGAAATCAGGATGACCGATATCCCCACGCGCTGGAGAGCTCCGAAGAGCCTCGCCGCCACCCCGGGGTGTCCCGCCATGCCCATCCCTTCCAGGTTGAGGAGGGCGATGTTGTCCATCGTGCTGAAGCCGCAAATGCACTAAACAATTGAGGCGGGCGCATGGGGAGGGAGGTAATTTAGAGTCGCAAGGAACAGGGGACGTTGAGAAAAGAGACTCACTGAGGGAGAAGAATAGGGTGATGCAGTGTACGCATCGAAGCTGCTGTGCAAGATTAGGGTGGTGCACTGGTATCGAAGCTAGCTGCTGTAGACGAGAGCAGAACAAGATGGAGAAGAAGAAGAAGAAGAAAAATCAGCAGTGGTCCGCACCCACCCGTCTCCTGTCCTTGGTTGCCGTGCTGGAGGTGAATATCCTCGTGCCGGGAAAGGCGGGGTTGAAGGTGTTCTTGATGAAGATGGGGATCCCCGCGGTGACGGCGGGCTGCATGGTCTTGGGGTGGATGACCTTGGCGCCGAAGTAGGCCAGCTCCACCGCCTCGTTGAACGACACCTGCGTTGACGGAACGACCGGGCGGATGACACAGGTATGCGCGAACGATTGCAGAAAACAAGAGCCGTACGTGGGAAGGACTGTACTGCTGTAAGACTACATGCTTGTTTTCATGGCTTTGGGAGTCACGAATGTGATCGTTTGCCACGCAGAATTACTCACGCGAGTGGATGAAACGGTACGCCAAACGCGTGCTGAATCTCTTTGGGGAGTTGCTGGTATCATTGGTGTTGGTGTTGGGTTAGCCCCCGATCTACACGGAAGCATTGCCTCCCGTTTTCCTGCAACACACGTAGTACGCGCGGCGGCGGGGTGTGATTTGTGTGCTGTTGCCCGCTGCCCAAGCATCCACCCATCGTTCATCAACGTAAAAGAAAACGTGCCGCATCGGAAAATGATTCCACCCCACACGACTCGAAGGGAATAGGGAAAATACATCCCACGCCCACGGTTTCATGTCACGCACCTCCGGCAACACTTTAGCTTCGGGAACCTTCCTGGGATCGGCGCTGAGAACGCCGTCCACGTCTGTCCAGATCTGCACGGCCGAAGCTTGCAGAAGCTTCCCGAAAATGCTCGCAGAATAGTCGCTCCCGTCTCTTCCTCGAGACCACAGCAGTCACAGAAACAGGGACAGCAGTGACAATTATTAGTCAATCACACGCTTGGTTTTGAGTGGGTGCGATTATGGTATTCATGGCGAATCAGGAGGAAGACGAGTAATTGAGTCGCCGGCCGATAAACGACGAGGAAGAATCGTAAAGCGGGAGCAATAGTAACATCTGAGGAAGAAAGTCTTCCTCATGGCGAATGATTGAGTTGCCGACCACACACTTTTTTACGAAGCACCGAAAAAACGTAGACTCGTTACTGACGTAGAACGTCTTCCTCTTACGCGTCGTGTATCATTCGCCGTTTGCGACTAGATGATAGCCGGGGGTGACGCATCGAGCTTTGCCACCACTGAGGTACCAGATGCAAAAGCTGCAAGCCATAGGATTACAAACCCGTTCTCGGAATTAGCAGGTGCGAGCAACCCCCCCTGCTGGTAACATCATCGAAGACTAAAGATAAAGGTTCATGAAGGGTGTTCTCGATCTTCCGCACCTCTTAGCTTCCTTCTTGACTCTTCCAATCTGTTCTTATTGGGTAGTTTGTCTGAGACCACGGAAAGCGCCCGTGTCACTCCGACCGGAACGGCTGCTATTGCCAAGGTAGCAACGATCAACAACGACAACGACAACAACAACAACAACAACAACAACAACAACAAACAAAACCAAAAACAGCGGCAACAGCAACCAACAAGAGCGACAACAACGACAACAACAACAAACAAAACCAAAAACAGCGGCAACAGCAACAACCAACAAGAGCGACAACAACGACAACAACAACAGCGACGAAAAGCGAAAGAAAACAACAACAAGCACCTCTGGAGCGTGGTGGCCACCCCAGCCTTGGTCGATGCGACGAAGCCGGTGATGACGATGCCCGTGGGACAGCTCTTAGCCTCCTCAGACGAGAGGAAGTCTCCAAGCTTAGAGAGGGATGCGTCCCAGTCTATCTCCGGGCCGGGAGATGTCGACATCGCCTGTGGAAGAATAGGATCATGAAGAAAAAGGCCGAGTAGGCTTTATCAGCAATGACGAGCACACCAACAACACACAACACAAGCACAGCGTCAACGAGACAAAAAAAATCATTGGCAACGACGACCGCAGCAGCACTAAGGGCGGGATAGTCGGGGGCCACCAAGGAGAGCAAGGGCGAGACAATTCGTCGATCCAACGCACTCCCCTGCACCGCACAAGACGCAGCGGGAGAGCCAACCGTTGGGCCGCATAAGATGCCACACCCCATGGACCGATTTTCAAAGCTCGAATACAAGTCTGCAGCAACAGCAGAGTGATGGATGCCGAAAATGGCGGCGTTGGAGCCATCTGGTCGAGAGCTTTCCCAAAAAGTAGCATCGTTTGATTCCGGCATTCTCTTCGTCGTGAGGCAATCGAACTGTGAAAAGTTGTCCTGGGGGCGGCGGGTCTTATGCAAACTATGGCACAGTCATGGCTCCGCTACAAGAGGGTACTAAAATAAGAGGGGGCTCCGATATAAGCGGGTCGAGGGCCTTTGTCATGCCACCCTCATATTTCCGAGCCACGACTGTACCCTAACTTAGTCCGCACCTCTCCTTCCGGGGGATCGGCGACGATCAACACCCTCCTCGCGTTCAAGAAGCAGAAACGCCGGCCCTCCGAGTTCTTGTTGAGGAGAGCGCACAAGATCTGCGAAGACCAGACCTCTCCGAAGCCGCTCACGAGCTCCCTCATCTTCGCGTCCTCGTGCCTCATCAGGTGCACCTAAGCGGTCACACCGTGTGGGGTAAGCAGGCTTCGCGGGAAAGGCGGGGAACCGCTAGTTTCACTGACACAAAAATACCTAGAGTCCTCCCTTGTGTTCATCGGGTGCACCTAAAACGTGTTGGAGTGTGCATCAAATGGAAATCGATAAAAAAACGAAAAACATTTTCAACGGTTGGATGCAAATTCCCTGCTAATCGTTGAACAAATTGCACCGGAACTATTCTGTTCATCTCGAACACTCGTCTTCCGGTACAATTGTTGATAAAAACGGGTAGAATTTACTGACCCCTTGAGTCTGTTTTTTTAAACCACCAACTCACCACAAACAAGGATAACTTGGTGTTATTCGTGTCCTCTGCCAAGCCAAGGCTACATAGGCTTCAACAAACGAAATTCTGCTGCCCAAACAAGATCGAATCAGGCTATTCGCAAGACACCATTGCGTGGGAACAGATCACCGAAAGGCTCGAGGTATTCATTGAATGGCATGTTCCCCAGACGCTTTTCCACCAGGAGAACTCCATCAAAACGCGATGCTGCAACGTCGGGGAAGTACAGCAACTACGCACAGCTTTGAGCAGGACCCTGATGTCGGAGAGATCGCTCTCCACCACGGCTTGGATTCGCTCGCTGTCCTCAGCCGGCAGTCCCAGCAGCTCGATCGCTTGGGAATGCTTAGCACGAATGGACGTCAGCACAGCCTGGCGAAATGGTACCGATGACAACGATGTGAACGACAGCATCAGCAGAATCGCAGAAAAAGTCTGGCTGAACGGTAATGGCGACAGCAGTGGCGAGAAAGATAGCATCAACAGCAGCAGCAGCAGCAGCAACGACAGCATGCACCAGCGGGCATAACACTAGCAATCACCAGCGCGACACCAGCAACAACGACGGTCGTCACCAGCCCGCGAGACATCATAAGCACCAAACAAGGACGAAAACAATAAGAACAACGAAAAAACAAAATACCCAAGGGACACAGGCACAACAAACATCGAGGATATTTCCCATTGCCAAAGCGTAAGCAGTGTTGGGCTCTGTAAAGGCGCATTGTTGCTACTCGTCATCGAAAGCGGCGCCGCGTTGCGGGGTACTGCGGCAAAACACACCTCAGAGCCCTCGCGTTTCCCCGCAGCCGCGAGAGCAACAGAGTTGAGCAGGAGGTCGGTGACCTTGGGCTTTCCGCCCATGGCGCTCACGACCACGGCCATCTTGCCCGCGTCGCCTCGCCTGTGAGCCACCAGGAGGACGAGGAGGCGTGGTTCGACGACAGCGTAAGAAAGAAGCAAGCGGGGGAGTATGGTTGGTGAGAGGGAAACGGAGAGAGAGAAATTAATAGGCAGGAAGACAAGAAGACAGAGAGACAGACAGGCAGAGAGAGAGAGAGAGAGAGAGAGAGAGAGAGATACACACACAAGAGACAGAGACAGAGAAGAGAGCACGCTGGTTCTGGGCTTTTGAAAGGGCTATAACTCATCTCTCAATCGGCAGATTGTTCACGATGCCGGTGCATAGCTCCAAAATCCCAGGCACACGTTCTACAGCGTCAGTTCTCGTTCCTGGGTTCTCATGTATACATGCTGTTTACCGATTCCGACGCTCTCTGAAGAGTGTCCCCCCTTTTTTTTTCTTGTGGTTGCTTAGCACGTGGTGATGTGCAACCGGGCGCCTCTCTTTGCCCGTTTGGAGGTCAAACTGTGCAGAAGCGCGTGTGCTTTGAGAGAAACTGTGTACATCTCGATCTCGAGAGCTTCAAGGTCTCTACGGACGAAGAATGCGGCTATTTGGCAACATCACAGACAGCATCAAGCTGCTTGGAATGAAACCTGAGGATGCGGGTTGGTTCTCTTCTAAGCAGCCTACTAGCATATGGTGCTGATATGTACATCTCTCCGGTACGGGCACTACAAATACTCCTGCTTCCAACATTGACTGTCGTAACGATAGATGGCACCGATCGGTAAGATGGCATTACCATCGGAGAAACCATGCCAGAATGCGGGAGAAAGAGGAAGACGGCATGATTTATTTTCGATTTCCCCACCGGTATCGAAGGTGGGATCGCACTGGGTGCGATCTCGCCGATACACGTTGAAGACTGAGGGCTCCGCGCGTGTCCCCGGGACTCTTTTGAGCTGCTGTAAATAAAGAGGTACATGCAATGGGTACCTTGTATATGTGGTGAGGAATTCATCGGGGCGCCGCTCCTTTAACGTACCATCGCGATTCACGCGTTGAAAAGAGTCGAAGTTGTTTTCATTCCACCGCTATGGAATTTGGATACTCTCAACCAAGTACACAACACGCAAGTCGCAACCTATTCACCATGCAGGAGGAAGAATCACATGGTGCAAGTCGAGGAATGCCGCAACGACCGAGGGAAGCACACCAGCGAACAAGAAGCGGGAGAGAAAGTGATACCACCCGTGTGTACCCCTCCCAGATGGGAACCACATCGTTTTTCCTGTATTGTCGCGCCAAAGCTAAACTCGCATTCACCCCCATGAACATTGGGTGCATGGAAACCTACGGTGAGCTACAGCACGCCGTACGGTACGTGTTTATTCCTTTACAGCTCATAGCAGTACATCCGCTGCTGGTACGCTGGTACGTGTCAATAAGCCGTAGTGTGGTGGTACTGCATTCAGTATCGCACCCATCGGAGAGATCGCACCGGGGTGCCTCTCAAGATGCTATAAAACGAATTGATTCAATCGTAAACCCGCACCGGTATCGGTGAGATGCCACCCTTCGGGGTTATTGCACCCGGGGATGGCAAAACACAAATCAACAAGAAGCGCAACATCGAAAACCACGATCGCACCCGGTGCCATCTCTCGCGTTCTTACGGTATGTACCGGGACAAAAGATCGCATGTGGTCGTCTGACAGTGGTGGTGGTCGTCACGTCTCAATATACACATGAATATGGAATATCTTCGGACAGATCGGTGTCTGTGCACACGATCTCTAGACTACACATGAGGTGATTGGAATATATCACGCCCGCCATTAGGGGCATGCAGAATACATGGAAGCGTTGAAGTATTCCAAACCAGTGAGGTAGGTTCCCACACGCAAGTGCTACGCAACGACTAACCGACCGTCTGCATCTGCATCTAGCAGGGAAGGTTAAGGTTGGTTCGGTGGATTGCATAGAATGGCGACCTGACCTGCTCAAGGCTAGACCGCAGTTTCTACTTTCGAGGGCAATGTTCTTTGGAGGAAAACAAGAGTCAGCGAACCTTCAAGACGACGAGCTAAGTCATCCCAGGTCATTTACTAATACTAGCAATCGCGAACAACCGGGTTACCATTTTGAGCAGGCTAACGTTAAACTTGTTCGTATTGTCAACCCATGGAAGCTGATTGACAGCGCGGTGGTGGTGGTGTACGGCAACCACTTTTGTATGAAGCATCCAAGCTGAGGTGTGCCTCGAAACATGAACGAGGGCTTATGTATCTGGGTCAACTAACGCTGGTGCTTACGTTTCGACCTGGCCCATAACGATGTCCTTCACCATCCTCATAGCCTCCGCGCTAGCCACGCTGGTCCCTCCGAACTTGTTGACCATCCACGGCATATCTTCGCCAGCGCACACACTTGCCGACGCCGCGCTAGTGTCTGTCGCTGCAGCAGTCATGTCGGAGAGTTTGACCTTTTTCGCTCGAGAACCAGCAGCAGTAAAGCTCACACACAAACAACAGATCAGAGATCAGGACACTTTCGACAGAAAAAGAACCAATCAACAGCAGCTCTCCGTTCACGCGATTTCCTCGCTCTCAACCAGTGGCTCCCCCTCCTGTGGTGTGCGTAGAGCGCTTCTGCACCAACGGCACCGCTCTCTGCTGCGGCTTGATGGTGCGCGGTCCGCAGACTGAGGGTTTGCAAAAAAAAAGGCGCCAGTATTTTTTTTGTTTTTTCTTGTTTTTTTAAAGAAATGGATCCCGCAGCCTAAGGCCCGCCGCGCCGCTGCTGCAGCTGCTGTGTGTGTGAGCTTCGCAGGGAATTACACAACGCAGGCGACAGGGTGGCAGGGGTTGCGGCTAGATCAGTGAGAGAGACACGCAGAGATAGAGGAAGGCACACACGGAAAGACAGGCAGAGAGAGAAGGAGAGGGCTTCGCGAGAGATACATCCGTCGTCGGATAGTGGTCTCGCAGACACCTCCCCCCTACCTGCTGCTTTCTACTCGTGTCGAAGCTGCTGCTGTGTCCAGGTCGTCTCACTAGAAAGCTCCCCCGCTGGATGCCCTCGCCATGAACGGGTTGCGCGAGACGGTCCCCCCAGGACCGTACTTCCCCTTCCACCGAGACGAGACCTATCCCAGGACTCTCTGCGTGAACTTCAAGAGGCTAGAGGTGAGCAGCGAGTCCGTATCAACAGGGCGCGGAATTAGCGGTGGGTCTATGCAGGTCCCTGGCATCATCATCTCTACATCCCCAAACGGCAACATACGTACAGCAGAAGCAGCACCCAGCGCTAGTTCCCGTGTCTCACTGGACGGCGCGGAGTAGGAGGATCCCGTGCCTTTTTCTCCGCCGCTGGTAATCAGCTAGGCTCACCGGCAGTCTGTTGTCATCCGGCGTGTCTGTGGTGTGGATGAAGACTGCGTGTGTTTTGTTTGGAGAGCGTTCGTTTGTCTCCACATCCATCCTCGCCACCGCCGTTAGAGACTTAGCTCAGAAGCTTTAGCGCTACAGCTGTTGGTGTAACTCACGGCTGCTGCGGCTCTTCTTTTCTGACGCCGCCGCATTAGTACAAGCGTGGTCGCATGTGCGCTGTAAGTCTTACATTGTGTATGCTGCAAACTTCGTGCGGGGTTTTTGTCGAACGGCAGCCTCCGGCCTGTATTCACACAGCCCGCACACCCTTGCTTCCCTGAAGTCCACACGACTTTCCAATATGGCGGCCTGGTGCGTGTCGCAGTGGAGCTGTTAAGCGTCCCCTGCCATGGTTCACGCCAAGGCCGTGGATCCACTCGCTGTACGTATGTACAGCAGCAGTTTTCCATGGGGCGTCGTTCGTCGCTCTGACATGTAGACTGTCCCTTGGTGGAGGGACTTTATCCATAGGAACGCAAGTTCAGGACACAGGGAGGCACGACTCCGCCTGCTGTATGTACATATGTAGTTACTCACAGGGTGGAGGGTGTGGTTGATTATCCTGTTTAAGCTCTTGTATCTTGTCTTGCCCGGGGTGCCCCAGTCTGTCAGGTACACCCTGTCGCAGCCGTTCCCCCTGCCGTACAATGCTGACTGTGACAAAAAAAAAAAAAAACGCATGCAAATCGAACCTCCGTCGGCACGAAGCAGAAATACCGCAGAATTTTTGAATTTTCGTCAAGAGTCAGGCGTACATGTTTAAAAAAAACACAGAAACACCGAAGACGCAGCGGCCCCGACAGAGCGGCCGCCTGAACACTAGCACGCGAGCGCTGCCACTGAGTAAATAGACGCGAGGGCGCTCAAGCGCAGGAACACAACCGCTGTAGTCCATTAACTGAGGAGTTTAATGAAAGGGAAGTGTACATGCATATGTTCATCCTCTGCTGGTACTGTATGTGGCGGCCAGGTACGTGGAATACTAATATTCATGCAAAGTACGTGGCGAAGAAAAATACACAACGGTAAATGTTTGTTTCCGTCGTCCGTGTGTGCGGGTCGGTGAGGCGGGCTTGGCCCTGCTGTACTGGCTGCAGATACATAGCACGTCTTCCAGTCGCGTGCACAATTCTCCCCCCTAGGCGGGGTTGTCTCTTTCACATGTGTAGCGCCTACAATACCCATCTCCAGATCCTGTAGCGCTACAATGTGTGCTGTTGTGCGTCCCCTACACCAGGCGATGCGAAACTTGATTTGGAGAGATACGTAGATGCGGTACAAACCCGTAAGCCCTCCGTCCGTGTTGTGTATTTTCTTCGTTTGTTAGGAAAAAAAATACAAACACATAAGGCTGACTACCCGTTCGAGTTTATGATGTTGTGGGTGGGTGTTGTGCTGGTGATTTTTGTCCCCGCAAGTTGATGTAGCATTCCATCCAACAACCGCCTCCTTCCGCCGCTGCCGTCCCCTGTCCCCTCCCCCGCTGCCTCCGCTCCCGCCAACACTATCGCAACAACGATGACGATGACGAACAGTATCGTACCCTCCAGAAGTACTGCAAGCTTCACGGCATCAACGTCCGCCCGGACTGCTCACAGGCCGAGCTGGCCGTCGCTGCGGCCAGACATTTTCAGGTACATCCCGTAGACATGTTCACGTACAAGTGCATACCCTTCACGTACAAGTGCATACCGTTCTCGTCGTCTCTCTTCCTTTGTGCTGCGTGCAAGGGGTACAGTAAGAAATTTGAAAACGCCCTTTGTGTGCTAAGGGGGGTGTGTGGGGGTGCTCTGGGAAAATCTTCCTGGCTCCGTGCCTCCTGTGTGTGAAGTTGTCAAGTTTCTTTTTTGGGATGGGTTGTGGGGAGAAGAGGTTGTTGGGTACGGGGCAGTCCGGCAGGGAGGAGGCGGGAGAAAGAGAAGCAGCATATGCCCAAATAGTCTTAAGAATGATGAAAATGGTGTGGTTGGACTCCCAGTGCCATGCTGCCGCTGTCCGTACTTTTCGTGTTTTTTTACCAGCCGGGGAAGGAACTTGAAATCAACCTTGGGAGTTTCTGCGAATCAAATACTAGCTGGGATCTCATCCCGGAACCGTCGATCCGCGCGCGAAAACCCGAAATCGCAGGAGGCACCTTCGGTGGACGAAGAGGGTGTTATGGTGTCCTTCCTACAGAAGGTCATCGTTCCCGACCGGCCTTTCGAGCCCACCATCGACCTCGCCCTCTCCCGCATGGGAAGCCTTAGCGTCGACACGGCGGACCTCGGAGGTGGCGGGGGCAGCGGCGGCGGAGGGCGGAACGCGATGCCCAACGCCGTGATGCACGACCACATGGACGACGGCATGAACGATGACATGGTGGACAGCATGGGAGGGGAGATGGGGGGCGGCGGCGGGGGCCGGGGAGGTGGGCCCGGCGGCAACGCCGGTGGTGGCCATCATGGCGGCGGCTACGGCCGTCATGGTGGCGGACACTCTTCTGCCATGGGCGGGGGGATGGGGTACGACGAGAAGCCGCGGGCGGAGGGGTACTCGTCCAGGGGGATGGGGGGGGGGGGCAAAAACGGCGGCGGCGGCGGGAGGGGGGGAGGGGGGTACGAACACGAGTTAAATTACGGGATGAAAATGGGCAGAACTCAGCAGCACCAGATGTCCTCCATGGGGGCCCCGTGGGAGATGGAGCAGGACGGGCATGGGCACGGGGGGGGAGGGGGAGGGGACATGATGCCGAAGGTGGGCAAGCACGACGGAGAGAACCCTACGAACACCGTTGTAAACACGATTGTGTAATTCATTGCAGCTCTGCCGAACGTTCTCGCACTGCAGGTTTTTTAGCACCGAGTTCTCCGATTGGTCGTGCTACTGTTTTACCATGGTACCTTGTTTTTTATCTGACAAGATGTTGCTGCAGGTCGTTTAATATCTCGATGTCACTGCTGTTGCTACCGCTGCTGCTGTTGCTGCTGCGGTGGCCGCTGCTGCAACTACCAGTTCTCTTGTCCCGCTACCGCCGCACCCGCTCAAGCTGCGGCCGCGCCTCCCCCCGCGGCGGCCACCAGCCCCCCTCGCTGGTCAGCCACGACGGCCCAGCAGCAGCAGGCGGCGAACCACGCGCTGGTGTCGGCAGAGGACAAAGCGTTTGTGGGGGTGGCGATGCCGAAGAAAGGGCTGCGAAGAAATCTACGAAGGGGACCCCTTCCTTCACAGTCCTTCCCCCGGTGTCACCATCTTCATAGTAAGCTTTGTCCTCCGCCGCCAACATCACCGCATGGTTCGCCGCCGTCTGCAGCTATTGGGCTGTCATGGCTGACGAGCGAGGGGGGTCCGCGGCCGCAACTGGGGGGGGGGGTAGTCACATGTAGCACGTACGAGCGGTGTCGACCGGGTGGTAATTTAGCGGTGGTGGGAGAGTACGATGGTCAAGGGGCTACCGCACCTCTGGCCCCGTACTGCTGTACCCCTCTTGACGGACGCCATCATCACCCATTGGCCTTGTGATACACCCATCATGCGAAGAAATGCACACAGTAGAGGGGGTCATTTTCGTTATGTGCGTGTCTGCGTGCCGCTGCGTGTGCTCTCTCTCTCTCTCTCTCTCTGCTCTGTCTGCAACCGTTCGTTGGTCGTTTTTTGTGGTGCACCTCTCGTTGAGAGCTGGCGCGAGTGCGCCCTCCTTCTCAATGTCACTCCATGTGTCTTTGCCGGAGGCAGCAGCAGCAGCAGCAGCAGCAGCAGCAGCCCCTTTAATATCATCTCATCCCCATCTTGTTTTGATCCAGATGGCAAAGAGGCCGGCGGGAGCAGGCGGCGGGAGCAGGGGAAGGAACGGCCGGGGGGGCTCTTCGGGCTCCGCCCCCGCCCACGGAAGCCTCCCCCTCATGACAGACCGCGGGATGGCTATGTCGGGCGGAGGTGGCGGCGGCGGCGGCGGGGACGATACGAAGGGCCGGAGGCAGAAGACGGACAGAGGTGGCGGTGGCGGCGGAGGAGGAGGAGGAGGAGGAGGCGGTGGGGGCACCGGGGACGCAGGGGTGAAAGCCCCTCCCGGAAAGAGGAGGAAAGGCGGCGTGGGCTGGAGAGGTACGTTGATGAAACCGTTTTTTGGGTTTATGCCAATCTGTTAGGAAATATAGGCATCATTGTGGTTTTCGCGCTTGTATGCGAATAGCCCTTGTTCTTTGGAACAGACCGAGGGGTTGTAGCACGACACAATGAAACCATCTCTACCCCACAGCTCAAGAGTCCAGGATAAAATGAAAGTGAACCCATAGCGTTAGCAAATGCACTACAACCTGTATTTCTACGATTCCCCGCTTTTCGACGAGCGATGTACTGCCAACCGTCCCAAAAAATGTTTTTTTCGAGAGTCACCGGAGTTTGTTCGAGCGAGACCGTATGGTATAGGTGTAGACTGCGGGCGGTACGGTACGCACAACTGCCGAAGGGGCGGTTCATGAGAATATGTTGCATTATGTTTTCGTGGCTAACGATTCTCTTGATCTTGGTCGACCTTGGACGCCAAAGACAGTTAGCTGTTGGTGACACAAGATGCTGGGTAGGTTTATGGAGGCATCCCTCCGGCAGCTGCGCATTCCGTAGTATTTGCTGACAATTGCTGAAAATGCGGTTTCGTCGAAGTGAAGACAACAAAAATAAAACTCCGAAGTATTGGTCGTTTTGTGTGGATTGTCGTGGTCCTTCGCGGGATCATCACTAAAGTACTCTAACCTATCTTGACGATCTAATCTGCTTGTCCCCCACTGTTCCATCGTTCTATCGGCCTACTAGCCGACAAGAAATAATGAGAACCTCAGAGGCAACAGCACGCTGCTTGCACAGGCGCAGAGTAGAGCATGACGTGGAGTTTTGCTTGGCAGGACTCTTCTCTCAATATTGCTATCTGCGTGCCCCCCTGACAGAAAGTATGTTGGGTGTGCTTTTGTGTGTATCTTCCCTAAACTATTGAGCTAACGGCTGTTTCACACATGTGGACTCTTGCAGGGAACCTGCAGCCGTTTTCGTGGTTGCGCGAGGCGTGTCTGGGGGTGTTGATGAAGAAGACATCGTTCACTTTGTCCACCGCTACTGCGGTCTTCTGTGAACAGCTCTCTTTTGAACTTGCGCGACATGTAGCTTTAGCGTGGCTTCTGGCCGCCTGTTCCCGCGAAAACCTCTCGATGAGTCAGGTCCATCCGTTACGGAGTACTGCAGTGGCGGATGGCCGCCTGATGTTGCATCGTCTCTTCTCTCTTTTCTATTTCCGTCGTTTGTATCCAGCCAAAAACGGAGAGCAGGTGGCGGTGCGGGACGATAGGGAGGAGCCAGGAGCGTGGATCCTTGCGCGGGTGATTAAGTACGTGCCGGAAACGCACCAGTACGAGGTGAGCCAACAATGCCATGCTACTGCTGTACCGCCAGAGGTAGCTCAGGTTCCGGAGGTACATAATCGTACACACGTTGGTGAAGAGCTGCTCTTGTGCTCCTTGTCTACATGGAATCAACAAGTCCTTGTATTTGATTATTTTTGTGTGGCGCCGCCTGATGCCTCAAATATGCAACGGTGTAAGACTGGAGCTAGAATAGATGGGACGGACAGGCACACTGTGCGTACGAGTACGAACGACGAGATGGGGTGGTGGCAACGGCGGTGCTTGTGCTGAGGGTCAACTTGTGGTATTTTGCCGCACTCCGCCACGTGCCGTTGACCACACTACACGAGAGCTAGTTTTGGAGTATGCTGCCACATTTTGCGCCTGCAGTCGAGCATCCCAGAGCTACAACAGTTGTACACCGTGTCCCGCTCGTGAAAGTAAACATTCCTCTTGAGCTAAATCGGAACAATTGTGGGACTCTTTTAATCCGCGTTTCTAGTATCTTGTGTCTTGTGTTTTATGTCTTGTGTCTTGTGTCTTGTGTCTTGTGTGCAGTTGAAAGACGATGACGACAAGGAGGGCATCGGCATCCTCACCGCCCCGCGGTCCCTGGTGATCCGACTCGAGGACAGCACCAAGGGAGTGCAGAAGGGCGAGAGGGTGTTGGCGGTGTTCCCCGACACGACTAGCTTCTACCTCGGCACTATCCACAGGGTAAGGAGGCGTCTTGTTTGTTGTTCTTGTCGTTGGTTTTGGTGCTGCTGGAGTTGCTGTTGTTAATAGCCGTGGCTGTTGACGAAAAAAACTGTTGTTGTTGTTGCTGCTGCGGCAGCGGCTGGTTTGCTGCTAGCAAGGTAAGTAACCCTGGCTGTTGAATGAAAAAAATCACTTTTTGCGGTGGCTATTTTTGTTGTTGCAAGTACAACACAACCCACGGTTCTCGAAGAGGAACTAATAATACGGCTGATATCTACCCACCACCATTTTTGAGCCACCTTTGGCAAAGTTGGAAGGAACGATTGGCCATCATCGGTGATCGGTCCTGTGGGAACAATGCTCCATCGTCTCGAGGACGCGAGGTCGATGGTCTATCAACCAGGGCATGCAAAACATGAGTACCCCCCCGCCCCCCCCCCTCAACACAGGTCCCGAAGCCTGCCCCCGGCGCGGAGAGGCGCATCGAGGTCAAGTTCAACGACGATGCTGACGACACCGGGCGCACGCCCGGACGGCCTCTGCCAGCTCGATACGTGGTGCCTCTCCCAGAGGGCTTCGAAGAGGACGACAGCAAGCCTGCCCAAGACGATGAGCCGCCACAAACGGTGGGCGGCGGCGGCGGCGACGGTGGGCGTGGCGGCGTGGATGGCGCCGTAGAGGATGATGTCGACGATCCAATGGGTGGGTATGGTGGGGTGTACACTAAATACTGCTATACCCCTGCTGTAGCTGTACGTGTGGCAGCAGACGATGCTCGGTTGTGACCAGACCATCATTGGACAGACGGGGCTCAACTGTAAGTGAGTACACGCCCGGAGGATAGGAGGTAACGATGGCCCAGGCAGAAAACATGAAAGGCCGCCCGCACGAGATCCAGTCGAGCCATTCGAGCGATACTGGTGGCTGTGCGGCCTGATCCTTTGCCCCCGTCAGCCAGGTTGCCGCCCTCTGACGCGCCTGGCGCAAGGCATGGGACCCCCTTTGTTTGCTCGAGTGCGGTGGGTTCGAGTCTGCACGTTTGGTCTGTCTTTGTGGTCTGGAGCCTTGACGCGTGTTTCGGTTCTATTATCACTCACTCACTCACTCACTCACTCACTCACTCACTCACGTCTTGAGCCTCGACGCTGACGTATCGATTATTTCTTGATTTTGATCCTTTCTATGGAAAGGAATCTCTCCGCCGAAAAAATTCGATCTGGTTTCGGTGTTTGCCTTGTTGATGGGTCGGGGTTTGAAAGTGTTGCCTCGATCGCATGCACCTGAGGCTCTATCGAACACCCAATCAAAATGAGTCGCCTGTCCGAAAAGGAATCGCGCCCACTGCTGTGTCATGTCGCGACCTCGGGAGACAGACACCACGGAACAACTCACCGCTAAACCACCAGCGTGATGCCGCTTACGAGCCCCCCGTGACGTGTCTGGTTTGGCACAGCTAACGCAGGATACTGACCAGCTTCTGGCTCATCCTTGTATAACATCGCCGGCGCCAGAGAAATCCGGGTACATCGCTCCGTCCCGGCATTTTGAAGAGACGCGAGGTCAATGGTCTAACGACTGGAGCATGCGTTTGCATGAGTACCCCGTCCGCTGATAGGATAGATGGACTGGGGAAAACATTCTTGAGCCACCTTTGGCAAAAGCAGGAAGGAACGATTGTTGGCCATCGGTGATCGGTCCTGTTGAACATTGCTCCGTCCTCTCGAGGACGCGTGTTCGATGGTCTAACCGCTAAGGCATGCAAAACGTTAGAGTATCCCCCCCCCCCCCCCCCCCATGCACCGCTATTGCGTGCCTGCCTCGGACTGAACCGCGCCGTGTTTTGTTGTTTTTTCAGGGGGCGACGAAGACGAAGACGAAGACGACGATAACGAGCCGCCGTACGCCGAAATGATCCGCACCGCCCTCATGAAGCTCCCCGGTCGTCAAGGCAACCTGGCAACAGTGTGCGCCTACATCGAGGTAAGCGGTAAAGAACCGCACCAGATCTCACCCAAGGGCAACTGGAACTGGACATTGCTTAAGCGTGTCCCGAGCTCCAGACGGTGACGTTAAAAGTGTTTCCCCCCCTCCGATTTTGTCGTGGCAGTGCGTGCGTGCGTCTTACATGGGAGGTTACTGGTTTTTTTACTAGGGTTCCTTGGGGAGGAAGGCGACGGGAGCCACTGGCGGGAAACCCGTGCAGTATGGTGACAAACGTGGTGTGGGATGCGGCCATGCTTCCCCTCGATAAGACCCAACAGATAGCGTTTGCGAACGCAGCAGTGTCCGTCCACCGATGTGTATTTGTGCAGTGTCTGGTTGTTTGCTTTCTGTTGGTAACGTCCATGTCCAATCACGAAGATGTGGACGATGTGGAGGGTAATAATCGCGGGGATACATGTAGCACGGCCATCTACAGGGCGATAGCAATGGCACCAATCTAGTGCCGCCGTTTGTTCCTTGTTCTGATGATCCGTCAGCGCTTGGTGAGGATTTCCCCAACCCCGCCCCCGATGATATAGAACCCAATCTCCCCGCACTGACCGCATGATCATGTCATGATGACACGACCACAACCCTTTTACCCGCCGTCGTGTTTGTCCTTAGGAACACTTCCACGAGCGGTTGAACTGGAGGAGCGAGTCGAGCCTCCGTCGTACTCCCGCATGGAAGGCGTCCGTCCGCCGCACGCTAGCGCACCACCCCATGTTCTGCCACGCGGGGACACCAGAGCGGAACGTGTACACGCTCGTACAAGTAGAGTGAATGGGCTATACATGTTACCGTAGGCCGCACAAGATAAGCGCACCACATGGAAAGAATTTGAAGCTCGATCAACTGCACGAAAGGAGAGGATGTACACGAGGAGTGATTTACGTTCTCGGAAAGCTCTCGACGAGAAGGTTTCCAATGCCAACGGCACCGTAACTGTTTTTGCGGCAGAGAAATCGATCGGGCTTTTGTGTCGTGTCTCCCTTTCGTGGCTTACGGTATGGAGGGAGGGAAGGCGGGTTCATCTTTTATTAGTCTGTTATTCGCAATCTCGTCACGGGATCGCGGCGTGGTTTGTTTTGATTGGTTGTTCAATATTTAGTGGCTAAGGGGCTATCTATCTGACTAGGCTGCAAAATGAGCCCGGTTCGATTTCGCGACCCCTAATACTCATTGTTTCAGGAGGGCATTCGGTCGCTATTCAGGGCAGCTCGCTGTTGCCGGCATACGGTAGCGCCACGGGATTGTTGGTCGCTGCATATATACGGTAGGGGTTATCGCTAAGCAGGGGCCGATGTACCAGGACCGCGGGCGTTGTGTGCACGACTTTGCGGGGCGAGAGGTGCGGGTGTAGCTCTCACTTTTTCTTTCGGACTCGTGCGCAGCATCGCAGCAGCGTGTGTATGGAATGTAGGTTTCATCTACAGCACCTTGCCGCTATGGGTTGGTCTGGTGACTAAATTTGAAATTTGGACCTGGTGAGGCTGGTGAGTGCCCGGTCGAAGCATGTATCAGCGCCACGGTATGGCGTGACCGATCCCCGTATGTATCAGGATCGGAATGCGTCGTGTCATTTGGGTTGGGTGTGCCTGGCTTTCACGCAGTTGAGTGATGCAGTCGGGGTTGGTTTCGTTCGCCTGTGTTGGCCTTTGTTCGATGCTGTAATGCCAGCGACTCGATCAGGTTCCAGTCGAGGCTACAGTACGCATCGATCGCTGCTGTTTTTGCCTTTTTTTTTTTTTGGTACTTGTTTTTTTTCTTGTCTGCTCGAGGCATGTAGCAGTCTTGTCCCTCTATCCGGTTGTTCCGGCAACAGGAGTTCGTATAGACATACAAGTACTTCTGTGTATCATAACGCCCACTGGTGACACGAAAATTACTGGAGGTTGGAAGTGGGAGGCTATCGTATCGTTAGTGAGCGCTGTATTTCTATCACCAGAGGCGAGGAAGAGATGGGCTGTTGTTGGATTGATAAATTCTTCTTACCATCAGTAACTGCCGAGGCGTGCTGGTTCTTTTTTGGGGGGGGGTTCACAGACAGTGTTGTAGTGTGGTTCGAAGTGGGGTATCAGGCTACACCTGCCCGCGATGAAATGGAACCATGGTTTCGGTTCGGGAGATTGCAGTCTGGTACTCCTACAACCATCGTGTTTGTAACTTCGTATCGTATCGCCGATTGAGTCACGACAGAAGCTATCCGGAGTACAAGCATGTCTCGGAGGCTTGATAACCCCAGTAATTTAATAGGCGTGGCGATGTCTACATAGCTTGAACGGTGTGTACGCGTGAAATCGGTCGGCTTGACTGCAAAGTGTTGGGTCAGTTGGGGCAGGGCAACGACTGTAGCAACAGCAGCAGCAGCAGCAGCATGTACAGAGCCGGGTTGTGTATGTGCGTCGGGGACAGATCGCCTGCCTGCCATCTGCTTGCGGACGGACACCCGCGACTGCTCATTTTGACTGCCAGCTACAACAAGGTAGATGTTTTTTTTTTTTTGTTCTTATGAAAGCAGAGCAAGCACCTGGTGCGTTTTTGTTTCTTCTGCTGAGCACTCGTTCGTGGTATGCATTTGTAGGTTTGCGACACAACGAACGGTCCCTTTTCTTTTTGCGGTACACAAGGGGACAAGATAGAGTCGTGTGTGGTAGGTGTCATGCTTGGTAGGTGGAGGTGGAGGTGGAGGTGGGAGAGCGACATGTCCCTGCTGTCCAACTTTTTTTTTTTCTGTCTTGGGAGGTAAAACATACACTGGATGTTGGTACGCCTAGGGGTGCTGGTGCACATGGTTAGCGAGGGCACGAAAACATTCACTTTCTTCGCATATCGGAGGGGTGCTTTGAACGAACGTAAGGCAGTACTACAAGGTCGCCTGCCCGTGTCGTCACAAAGTATAAGTATCATGACATGCATATCTGGTCTCTGAATGTTGCTGTGTTTGCTGGCATCGGCTCGCCTCATCTGGGCGTTTGGAATGAGATGGCGTGGCTTGAGGTATTCGTCTCTCCGAATTATCGCGTGCCCGCCGCCTTCGAGATGGTTGCCTTCCAATGGATGTCGGCAGCGGCAATGTTGGTAGTTGGTCGGGCTCCACCCTTAGTTTATTTTCACTTGGGATGAAATGTCGTGCACCAGCCTGCCACAGCGGTTTCACTCGCTTTACTTTCACCCCAAGTACTTCGTTCCACATGAGAAGACGTCACATTTTTGTTCACATTCGAGATCATTCACGTTTGCACCAGACGCCAGAGAGCTTGTCCTCGTGACCCTCTCCCAGTCGCTCTTTCTCTCTCTCTCTCTCTCTCGATCACGCACTCCACAAACAAACATCAAAATAAAAACAGCAATCAATTGGTTACGACGATGTTTCGTGATGGCTACACACCTTGACCCATATTTCGCCCAACCTTATCTCACAGAACCGACAAAAGCACGGAGCCCTCCCCCCTAAGCGCTCTTCTTGTAGCCAACGCCCAAGCCGAGCTACTAAAACAGTAGCACACTTCGACCGCCTCGAAAACGCAGCAACACAAGAACTCCAACGTCGAAACAAGGCTCGAACAATGTCGATGCTATCTCTTGCGCTGTATGCACACGTCTGCTAAGTTGCATCCGTCCTCGAAAAACGAGCGCCGTGCGCGAATGTACCACATGTCACAAAGAGCGTCCATCAATACTACTCTTTGAATACGACCACATTGTTAGCAATTGCTGTCTCGACACAAACGACCGTTCCGGTCTCCGCTCAGTACCCTCCGACATCCGTACCGTACCGGTCCAGCTGGCGCGGACGCCTCCAGTGGCCACAGGCCAACTACCCCAAAGTGGTTGCACACAACGTTTCTGGAAATCAAACGACGGAATTAAAACTGGCCCCAGAAAACCGTCGGCAACGAAACATTCGAATTCTCCTCGTTAAGTTCGTTGGATACTTTTTCAAGAGACTTCTTTTTCCTTGGTGGGATTGCCGCGAGGCCAAAAACCCAAACACCCCGAAATAGTTGCTCCACATGAGGGAGAGAAACGTCGGCCGTTGGCTCTTCTAAGACTTCAGTCACGCACGGGCACCCCCAGGCCTATTCCAACCAACCAGTGACACCCTTAATCGCTGCAGAAACACTGTAAGCACTCTCTCTCTCTCTCGCCCCCAGCCTTGGCATCCACCACCACCTGCAAATAGCGCCCTGCCCGTGCTTCCAAGAAACTTATGAAACTCTACATAATATTTTTTTGCAACAAACGTTTTGTATACTGTACCACACAACACTCAACGAGCCCCAGCTCGGCACCCCCTCCCCACCCAACCCAACATCAAAACTTTTTCTCTTCTCCCCGTTTTTCTTGTTGTTCTTCCTCAGTGCATCACAATTTCGTCATCATTTCCGCATGGAGTACCTGCGAGCTACACGCCGACATGCCACCGCACACCTATCGTCAAGCGCGTAGCAAAAGACATGCCGCCACAAGCTACACATGCAACTCCCTTGTAGAAACCACGGCACAGGGAATATAGACTGCTCTTCCGGAATCGGGGGGGGGGGGGGGGGGGGGGGGGGGGG
>FN649748.1:3227345-3259262 GCA_000310025.1 Ectocarpus siliculosus
GGGGGCGTAACAGAGTCAACCCTCCACCCTCCCATGCACGGAAATACATACTGCCGCCACGCATTGCAAGAACGCGACTGCTGTCTGTGTGCCCCCCAGCGCCAGCGCCCCCCAGCTCGCCCAAGCCTTTGCGGGTGGCGTCTCGCGGAGAACACCAACACCGAGAGCCCATGCAACAGCCGCATACATCATCAGCGTACAGACCAGCACAGCTTCTTTTGCGGAAGAAAGCAAGCGTGTGCGTGAGAGTGCCGTGTGGATGGGAGGGCCCACCGCAATATACTGCAACATGCACGAAGGACCAATGCAAGGGGCAAGCACCTCTAATTTATCGCGGAAAAGGAAGCAACAGACACCTCATCGACACACACACGCACAGAATCAGAAACAACAGCGAAGAGCATGATGCTGCCACCACACCCAACCACGCACAGACAGACAGGGAGCAGGCACTCACCTTCCTGCATCGCCATCGTCGCAGAACCGATGATACCGCAAGCATCACTCGTAAACGCTTACTGGCTTCTCATGACGCCGGAAACAAAAAAAACACCACCGACAAAAATACGCCTCACGATAATTTATCCCAGTAAAACACCGACAGTGTTGCTCGGCGTAGCACAACTCATCGACAAAAGACGCCACAAAAAACAGCACAAGCAAAGTTGAGCACAAACGCTGTTGCTGACCGCGATACATATGATACAGTTAAATTTTCGATAAACTTGTTTCGGTACAAGAAGAAAAAAAATGTATGAATAAAAACGGAGTGCTCCGCCTGACGCTGACCGCGCAACTACGGCCTTCACGATAACAAACAAACAGAACTGGTCCTCCCACTTGAGTTGCAGAAACCAACATCGCGTTTGCGCTTTCAAGAAAGCAGCTTTTTACGCCCTTCTCTGTCACTCGGCATTTTCGACCTCACGTGCTTCATACTACATCAACCGCCATTTCTAGTTTTCCATGCACGGGACCCCTTGAGAGTACCCGATCAGTTGAGTAGATTCTGCAGCAACAACGACGACGCAGGGTCGTGCCAGTCCAACAGAAACACCCGCAAAATTCAGCTGGAAACCCACCCCTGGTTATCCCACCGCAGTCGCCGACACGACACCCTAGACAAGAACAATTCCATCCTCCCCTAGTCGCCTGCCTCGTCCACACCGCAAAGATAAACCTTAGCAAACCAACCGGCAGAGGTGTCGCCGCACGTCGTGTCTCCGAACCCGTGCCCCGCCGGCCTCCACAAAGACACCACCCTCGTTCCCTCGCTGCCCACTTGTAACCCCCACCCCCGCCTGTTCCATCGGGAACCCTACGGGTCAAGTATCCATTTTTTTATTGTAGATCGTATTGTTCTTTTACTTTTTTGTCGGTTTTTGCCGTCGTGCGCTTCGCCCGTAGCGTTTGTCGCCCGGCTCCCATCGCCCTCTCCTCCCGAAACACCGCCGTCCCGCTTCTTTCCCGTTCCGTACCATATACAGCGTGCTGCGCCCCATCACCGCCTTCGTCACGCCCGCCCAGCAGTAGTCTCCTCACCACACTACCCCACCACAACATCCCCCACATTATCATCGCCCAACGCACCGCAGTGCTTGACAGCGAAACAGCACCAGGGGACCCGCAAGGATACGACGCCCTCCTGCAACCTATGCATCCACGGGTTGGAGATCACGTTCCGATAGCATATGGGGGTTTGCGTACCAGACAGAGGATAGCCCAAACAGGCAACACGACAAGCATCCTGTCCCGTTACAACGATCTTACCCCCCTCCCCATATCCCTTCCCACCATTCATTCATTTATTGCCCACACCATGACGGCACGAACTCCCAAGAGAGCGGGCGAGACATCCGGGGTCAGTCGATAGACCGGTTGATCTGCCCGATGCACGACCGTAACACCGACATGCTCCACAGTCAAAGCTCCCCAACGACTGTCAAGACTTCCGCATTGCCACTGGCTCGTTAGGCTACCGCCACCACGACGACAACACCGACACCCTCCCTTAACAGCACTGCAACCCTCAGGAAACACACAGCGTGTACGGGCCAACGGGCGCCACGACTAACGAGAGTAACCTCAGGGGGTTATCTGCTCAAGTGCTGCATCGAAACGGCGGTGTCAACAGCACGGCAAGGCATTTGTGATGCCGCGTTCTCCGCCCCCCCGCCCCCCTGGAACGCCGCCGCAGCAGCAGCAGCAGCGGGTCCTCCCTCTCCCTCCAAAGGCCTAGCAGTCATCGACGACAGCGGTCGGCCGACCGTACGGGCGGTCACCCCCTTCCCAGGCCGGCCGCTCGGCGAAAAAAAAAGGCGGCCGAGTAAGCACTAAGCGGACGACTCACCACCACCGCCACCGCCTCCGGCGTTCGCCAGCCACGTCGCCACCGCCTCCGACACACGGTGACGGGGAGAACCCCACGTGGGGGCGGCCCTAACGACCTCCGTCGCGGTGGCGGACGCGGACGCGGACGCGGACGCGGACGCGGACGATGACGATGACGACGACCTCGTGTTCCTCGTCACCGACCTCGTTACCCTAGCCGTGGCCGAGATCGAAGGCGACGCCGACGAGTTCAGAGACGCCGCGCCGGGGGCGGCGCGCCGGGCGGGCATGCGCTCCTCCAACCCCGCCAGCCGCGCAAGCAGGTCCATGCGGGAGGGCACTTCCGCCGCCGCCGCTGCGGCCGCTTCGTTACTAACGCCGCCGCGGCGGGCCTCCCCCTGCTGCTGCTCGCGCTGCCGCGACCTCTCCTCCTCCTCGACTTCCCCCAGCCGGCGGGAGCGGTCGGCCGCCCGCCGCTGCGCCCGAAGCCGCTCCGCTTCCAGCGTAATAGAAGCCAATGCCCTGCGGGCAGCGGCGGCGTTCACGGCCGCCATTGTCCGCTCGAGGCTGAGCTCCTGCTGCTGTTGCTCGCGCTGCTGCGACCTCTCCTGCTCCTCCTCCTCACCCAGCCGGCCGGAGCGCTCGGTCGCCCTCCTCTGCGCGCGAAGCCGCTCCGCCTCCTGGGCCGCAGCGGCAGCGGCAGCGGCGGCGGCGGCGGCGGCGGCGGCGGCGGCAGACCTGGCCGCAGTCGCGGTGGCAATGGCCAACCCTCGAGGCGTGCTGATGGGCAAAATGCTAGAATTGGAGAACCTCACGGGCTCAGCGGCAGCAGCGTAAGAGGCGCGGCTGGCGGAAAAAGCCGCCGCCTCGGCGGCAGAGGCGAAGGATCGTCCCCTCCCCATAATGCTGTTGTTCGCGAACCCTGCCACGGTATATCTCATTCTGGGACCCCTAGTAGCCGCAGCACCCGACGGGGGAGCAGCGGCGGGGGCGGCGGCGGCGGTGGCGGGGACGGGGGCGGCGGCGGCGGGGGCGGGGGCGGCGGCGGGGGCGGCGGCAGCAGCGGCCACGGAGTCCCACCACTCCGAAACGACGCCCGGGGATGCACCCCTCTGCTCGGCTCTGGCCTTCACCGCCGCGACTAAGCGGGCCCGGGTCCCCGCCGCCTGCCTGGCCTGGGCCTCCGCCAACGCCTCCCGCGCCAGCCGTTGCCGCTCGCGGGCGGCCGTCAGGGTGGCCTGGTGCTGCGCCCGCAGTTCCGCTTCCCGCCGGGCGCGGGACGCGGTGAGGGCGGCCTGGCGCTCGACGGTCATAGCCTCGATGGCCAACTGGCGGGCCCGGAGCATGGCCTGCTGGCCCGCGTTCATGGAGCCTCCCGCGGCCTGCGTGTTGTGGTAATCGCAATACCGTTCCCCCGTGAGGAGCGTACAGCGCGCGCATCACAGTGCCGGAGGACAAAAAAAAAAATTTGAACGTTTTCGAAGCGGGTGCAGTAGGAAGATCAGAAGTGGTGTGTGTGGAGGGTCGACTTTTGTTCGCCATGATTGATATTGCAATGCAGACGCGTGAGTAAGTCGGTCTACACAGCACGAGTGCCCGCGCGTTCTCATGCGGACGACGCCTATATATATATGTACATATAAGATTTGGTCAATTTTCATGCCTCGGAGTTTCTTTCTCTCGCGGCAGGGAGTCTTTCATCGCAATTCCTTCTCAGGGGCACGCAGGAGGCTCGTCGGTACATTAACGACCGTGCCCGGAGCTCGGTAGGCCTCCGTGGCGCGTGTGGTTGACGGCCAAAGTTGCGAAAACTGGCTCAAAACCCCGGGGACGCGTTCCGCGCTGACAAAGCCTGGCGAACCAATTCTGAAACCTATCAAACCCATCAAATACGACGGTTTGAAATATTTGCCTCTTGCCTCTCCACTTTCGTTCGTTCGTTCATTCATTCGATGATTCATGGCTGTGACTCTTCGTGTCATCGCATTGTCCAACAGCAGTACCTACGTTTACTACAATTCGCAGCGGGCCAAGTGTAGAAAAGTCTGAGAGCATGCACCCAGCCGCAGTGTTGAACATGTCCCATTTGTGGTGTTGTTTCGGCTTCAAATTCGGTTTTCATCGGTAATCTAATACCATCATCAATCAAAGACATCATGCATGGAAGTCTGAGTTTTCGCTGCCAAACTATTGTCCGCTCGAGCTGGCTCCAATGTAGAACAACAACGTGCGCGATGTTTTGTGCGGAAAAACAAGCGTTGTAAGACACATAGTCCCTCTTGGGGCAATGCGCACGTGGTCTTGCGTCACCTGAGGGAGGGTAGACACCCACGTCCCGAAGGGAGACCTTGTACATATATATATATATATTGCGTCCCATTCACTGAAAAATAAAAAATACCACCCAACAACAAAAACACACCCATACAGCAGTATCGTATATCGTTCGTGGGCAACAGCAACATGCGAGAAAAAATAAATCCCAGTTCGGGATTTCGAGCTCACGCCTCAAACGCAAGAATTTCGCGAGGTTACCAGAATATCGGCCTCGGAGACAATTCTTTGGAGACTGACTGCATAGGAATCCCACGCGTCCAAGTAACAGTATGCCCACATTTCGTACCTACCAGGTATATCTCTACCGGGAGCAATGTGCGGCTTGATCCCGACTGCCTCAACACCGTAAGATTCACGATGTTCAGGAAACTTGACTGCTCGGCATGAGGCTTCGAACGTGCATTTTCAACGATCTGTCTCGACGTTTGAAGGACCGCCTTACGCAGGATTCTTAGAGTATCTAGAAAAAGAATACGGAGGGGGCACGCAGACTATATCCCTAACCCTAACCCCAAAGCACGGATTGCGCAAAAGAAGGCTTACCTCCGGGTGAACGGTGCGTGCCTCCTCAATCGCCTGCTTCTTCTTGGACATCTTGCGGACGCGGACGTCCTTGACGAAGATCTTGTCGACCTTCATGGTTTGACACGTGCGTGCATGGACGCGCGCGCATTGATTGTACACCAGCATTAAGCTGACGGGAGCGCGATGGTGGTCAGAGAGGGATATACAGGAACAACACGCGCGACACGCAGGAGAATGAACAAAAATAACACCGAAAACAACAGCAGAAAAAATGTTCCGAAAAAGGGCCTCTACTCGGGAGGGAAGGCGAAAAAAAATTCGTTCCATACCACCACGGCCGGTGTATGGCAGTCCCTTTGTTTTGTACGGAGAAGAGGGACTCTCTCTCTCTCCCCGGGCTTCTTGTTTTAGACAGGATGCGTGTCGGGTGAGGGGAAATCTGCTGGATACTGGACCCATGTTTCTTTCACATCGGGGACGGTAGTTCGGATGAACTTGCCGCAAGAGAACGTGTTTCTTTTTCCCTCCAAGAGTGCGGGATAGGACACCCTTCTGGACAAGGGGTCATCACGGACAAGAACAACGACACGTACGTAATACGACATTTGCTCTGCCCCGCCATGTCAACCTAGAAAGACATCCGTCGCCTTCCCAATGTATGTAGCAAGGTCGATTTACCCCCACAAGACGACTCGACCATGGCTATTGTAGAGGAAAACGAGGCAAACACAAACACAACAGATACGCCAGAGGTGGACGAGAAGAAAAGAAATGGATTTCTGGTGTTCTGTGGAACAAAAGGGGGGAAAACACACACACTTAAAAGCGGTCACTCGTACTCACGGGTTGCTTGACCCTCGCCGCGCGACGCCTCATCCTGTTGCGCTGCTTCTTGGTGGCGTTCTTCCTGTTCTTGTCGCGCTGCAAAAAACAAAAAAAAACGCACAAGCACAGACGTGATCGAGGTGGAGGGAGGTCCAGAAACGAATCGCAGGGACGGAGATGTTGAATCGAGATACAGCAGTTGCAAGCGTCATACAGCGATTTATCGGCCGACTAACCTACGACAGGAACGGATACAGCCGGCCGCAGGAATGACACACGCGGCCGTGGGGTTGAGTCTTGTCCTCTTGGCAACCCGCACTCACCTCGTTGCGTAGCTTCTCCTTTTCTATATCCTTGGGCGACAGAGTCTTCTTGATCTTGTTGAAAGGGAAGCGGCAGCTTGGGCAGAGGGCGCTGTCCCCTCTGTTGGACGCCCAATCGTGGATGCACCCGAAGCAGAAGGTGTGCCCCTGGAAACAGCGGGGGTGCGCGCGAACAAACCATCCCCAGAACGAAAAGACGGGTCGGCAGACAAGCAGGGAAATAGAAAACAAATCAAGGCGGTGTTGCACAGCAAGTCATGACTTTCGCAGGCGATGTAGCGTCGGTGATGACGGTGACGGTGGCGTGCAAGCGGAGAATGAAAATCGTCGGCTTCGACAACGAAAAAAAAACAACGGAGAAAGATGAAAGTCAGCGGTATCGAAAAACGAGAAGTAAGAGAGCGCCGGGTGGCCGTTGGAGGCGAGACCACATGCTCTCTCTGAGACTCCTCACCCTCTCTCTCTCTCTCTCTAAGATCACGACATCATCCCGTTTTTGTTGTTCTCCTGGCTCTGGTCTCCTGCCGTTGTTCTACCAGACATGCTTCCTTCTTCGCTCTGCCCAATTTGATTCGTTCAGTCATACATAGCCTGCCGCTCAAACATGCTCGTTTTCTCGGCTGTGCTTCTAGGAACAGAGCACATGCGGGACAGAGGGTGGAAACGGAACGGAAAGGTATACATGGTTACTCCATGGTCCATTTCCCTTGTGCACAAGGCTGGTCGCCTTATGTACGGTCGGTCGGTGAAATCGCTTGACACAGATTATCATGGAGCTCCCATACTCTTGACAGTGTCCGGTACCCGGAATAAGGCGACCAAATCCTTTGGCGGTGTATGGGGCGGTTTAGACAGGGACCACCACTGGGAAGGGCCACACTCTTCGAATGAACAACGGCCACCCGCGAGAGCTGACACGCAAAAACGCACACGAAAAAACAAAGCAAAGCACACACAAAAAATCGCAGATAAAAGGAAACAAGAGATTTAGAGAGGTGACTCGACTCGACTCACGCAAGCGATGATGCCTCTTTCGATGTCAGGCAGGGCTTCTAGGCAGATGATGCACAGCTCTCCCTTCTTCGCATCGTCCGCCGCCGCTTTCCTAGTCCTCTCAACGTCTGCGGCGGCAGGTGTCAAAACACGGAAGTTGTGGTTGCGATAAGACGTGGCGGGTGGGTGTGGAGGACCGCGAGCACAAGGGGGTGGATGACCAAAACGTCCTCTTTCAATTTTCATGGCAAAAAACAGCGACCAACCCATCTGTCTCTACATCCGTGGGCATGAGCACAAGACGATGGTTTCGCATCGAAGCAAGCCATCCCTGCCCGTCGACACGAGGAAACGTGGATGATTTCGGAGCGAACTGGCAACAGCCGTCCGTGCGTTACCGCTAAATCTACTGGTGTTCCTTAATTTTCTTGCATGCTTCATGCTACATTCGACAATCTCCCAATCCACCCACCTTCGCTTCACACGGTTGGACACGGAGGCCCACGGGATAACGTACCGTGGAGGCACAACACACGGAACACCATGGAAGCAAATGGGTGTACACATCAAACAACAGGTGCTGCTGCTGCTGAGAAAACAACAGCAGCATCCACACAGAAGCACCAAACGCCATACTACTGCTGTACCTTCTGGATGAGGCGCGGGAATCTTCTTGGTGATGAGCGACTTCGGCAAGAAGGGCGCCAGGGCGGGGTGGCGCTTGTTGTTGTTGGGGGCGTCCCCCGGTGGTGTCCCGTTGTTCATGTTGGAAGCGGATGCGTAGAATCAAACCTTCAAACAAGCAGATGCCACAAGCGTGAAAGGGGGGGCGAATAGAAATAGGGGTCGGCATGACCAGTGCTGAGCATCGAAACCGCGAGCTTTGTTACGGAACTGGCACGTTGCAAATTGCTTGCAGCGACTCGGTAAACAGAGGGGGTATCGGCAAACCGCTGCCTGTAGACAACCACCGCCGCCGGGTTGGGCTCGATTGTGCTGTTGTTGTTGTTGTTGTTGTTGGTGGTGGTGGTGGTGGTGTCTTCCACAAAAGAAATCTCTACTCCGAACCTTCCAATATCCGTACTGGTCGGGCTTTGGACTGGGCCTGTTTCAGCAGTAGTGATGTATTTAGTATATAGGGGGAACAAATTCCGCCTAGCAGAAAAGAGCCCAAGCCGTACAAATTCGAAATTTGATTTCGTCACTCGCAGCTTGAGTCCACAGGGGACGAGTATTTACATAACCCTTGTTGGGCTACGGGCCAAACTTAGCTCGGAACGGTCACCGGCCACGTGCCAAAACAAAACAGTAAGGGAGTGTTTGGCACCACGCACGTGTAGAAACCAAACGTGCGGAAGACATAAACGAAGATTTTCAAGGAGTTGTCATAGCGGCCAGTTCCGGCCCGACCCCTGCACACGGCCGTGTTCCTTTTCAACCATATGATGGCCACCCAACTGCTGTCTTGTTGGTCTTTTTCCCTGTAAAAAGGGCCAGGATCGGTTGCTGCGCGCTGTTGCTGATATAAAACGAAGCGGGCTCCAAAGCCTGCTGCTGTAGCCGTGTACGTACGCATGTTGCCGGTTGAGCGGGGGATAGGGTGTCCAAAGTCATGGAACGGTGATCTCGCTGAGCCCACGACAAAAATCTTCAACCTCTCGTAAACTCCAAGTCTCGCAAGACAAACGATCCTTTGTCAGCGGGCAGCCCCCCGGACTAATCTGTTTTTTATGTCTTTATGTGTGTTTGGAGGAGATCCGTTGCTGGCTGCACTTCTGTCTCTGCAGGGAATGACGATACAAAACGAGCAGACAGAGTTGCTTGGAGCGAGGGAGAAGCGAGCCTTGCGGTAATGGAACACGCTCAATCTCAACCCTTCTTGTGTGCGGATGAGTCTGTTCGAGCCCTCGACACGAGTTGCGCTGGCAAGCATGGCGTTGTACAACGAAACGATGTATCTGTGCATATCACAGACTACAAGCAGTAGACAGCAAGTAGGCTGCTGTATCCTACTTTTCATGTGATCGGCACTGTTGTAGAGCAGTTCTCAGTCACCACACTTCCACCTAAACAATGCTCCGGCACCTTCACAGAAAAAACGTAGCCCCAAGCGGCATAAACAGCGCCTTCTAAGGAGCGAAGAAAGAGGAGAGCTAGCGCTATATGCACGTCCGCAGGGGTAGGCGTCCCGGAACGTTGTACCTGTCGTCGTGTCAACTCAACACCCTCACTACTGCAATCGCGCCAGCAGCAGACTATTGCAGAGAGAAACCCAACGCACGGCGGGCCATCCGCAGCAGCTACAGGTAGAGTCAAGGAGCCCACGCCACTACACTGGGTCTTCGCATACCTTCGACACGGTGATGGTTATCTGAGCTAATCTCACCTGTGTGATCGGTGTGTGATGGGACTTGCTGGGCAAGGCAGGCGCGGAGTATCGAGATGTCGGACGTCGCGAGCGTGTGAACAGCAGGGAACAGCGCCTCGAAGAGGAGAGGTAGTCAAAACGATCCGGATGGACAGTTTCGTACTTGTAGATTCTCTCTCACTTTACTCCCTCTCTCTCTACTCTCTGCCCCTCTGTCTGACGGCTGTCTCTGTCTCTGCCTCTGCTCTGTCTCTGCCGCAAGGGTTTGCGATAGAGTTGTGAGCTCGGTCTCGTACCACAGGTGGGGGTGGCGCGAATGGCGCTAACAAGGATGGGGGGGGGGAGCCGGCAGCGAAAACATGCCTCCTCGAAGCGAGATTATTTATTTGGCGTTTCGAAACTGTTTTCGACAACGCGATGTAGCAGTTAATTACACACTGTAGTTACGACGACCATTTGTTGGATCGTCGTCTGGGGGGGGGGAGTCGGCAGCGAAAGCATGCCTCCTCGAAGCGAGATTATTTTTTGGGCGTTTCGAAATTGTTTTCGACAACGCGATGTAGCAGTTACACACAGCACTTTACTGACGACCATTTGTTGGATCGTTGTCGTCAGCGCGATCCAACAAATGGAAGCAGAAGGATGGGAGCAGGAGGCCTCCATGGCGAGTTAGCAGGGGTTGCGGCTGGTCCTTCGAGTGCGTGTATTTTTTAGAACACGGAACCTTTTCCCCGTTGCCCTTTTGGGTGCACGCACGTGACATACAGCAATAAATGCACCCCATTTTGCAGGAACGGCCTCCTTCTGAACAAGCCCTGTGTCATCCCACCGCCCCGTCTGCAAGGTCTTCGGCGTAAAATCCTACCCGATGTGACCATCCGTTCTTTGCAATTCCCCTCGTACCAAGGGAAATTGGGGTGTAAGTCGGCGTAAACGGGTGTGTAGCTTACAGGCCGATATTAGGCGCCAAGGAAAAGTAGGAAGCGAAAGCGGCCTCACCAATGCATCTTACACGCTGCAGTACTTTTCACAATATGTTCCGCACCGGGCGAAGAAGAGAAAACAACGCTACTATTCTAGGCTGAGCGATTTTCAAGGATATCTGCTCCGACTGCTCTCTGAGCGCTCTCGGCACAGGCAGGCGGGAAAGTATCCTTCAGGCGAGGCCCTCCTGCCGGAGAATCAATCTTGACCCAACTGAATGCCTTGCTGAACTGTTTGGCACTAACCACATCATCGTCAAACACCCGCACAAAGAGTAGCACTATCACCACCATGAGGTAGTTTAATAACTTTGGTGCCCCCCGTGCGAGAAGTTCATCAATCCTTAGAGGGATCATCAGCTGCAGTGTGCTGCGGGAATCTTCGTGGATACCTTATGGCTGTCAAGAAACAAGTCGGTTTGGTGGCTGAGCTGGGTCAGCACACCCTTGTCATAATCGGGACACACACGGTCAGGCAAACACGAAAAAAATTGAAATACCAACGACGAGGCGAATGCAGCATCCCGTGCAAATAATTCGACCAATATACCCCGTACACCCAACTTGCCGAACACCATATGCTCTGGTAAGGGACGAAATCGATCTCATAATGGGACTCGCGAGGAATACGTGTTGTTGTTGTTGTTGTTGTTGTTGTCTTCAAATTAAAAAACCGTTCCGGTCTCCGATCAGTACCTTCTAATGTCCGCACTGACTGGTCCAACAGACGCGGGCGCCTTCCGTGGTCACAAGCCAACTGCCCCACCAAATATGACACGAAATATGCGCGTCTCTCTCTCTCTCTCTCTCTCTCTCTCTCTCTCTCTCTCCTTTCTCTCTCGTGGCAGACTCGAGGGGGTGCGTGCACTGAGGGATTCGGAGCGATACCGCAGTTAGGAGAAACACTTTGGAGGAGTCATTAGATGTCGTGGCGCCGTGGGTCACACTACATCGGTAGACTCGAGAGCGAAATGCTGGTGGTGATTTTCGTTCGTTTTCCTGAGAATTTCTGGATGGATTTACAATGTGGCGCCACTTGCGCGTGTACTTCTTGCTACGTCATTCATCTACCACCAATGGTTCATGACATCAACAACCTCCCCTCTGACAAGCGTTTTCCGCGGCAACAAATATTTTCCGGCTCTCCTTTCCTAGGGCTTTTACATGTAGCTCCCCGGCCGCTCCATAAGACTCCTTACACGTATGTCCTCAATCGCACGAAAATGTTTGACCGTACGCTGTGGACTTTCGACTTTCGACCAGTCTCATCTCCGACCTTTGGCCTTGATGCTCGGTGACTTTTCCAGAATTAATGTTACCGTCGTTATTAAAGCAGTAGGCGCTTCGGTGTCATATCGTAAACAACACCAGTGACCCTAAATAAGCCCGAATGCAGCAGGTTTTCTTCACACTGCCACCAGCAGCAATATCACAAGCGGCTAGGTCCTTGAACTGCTTCTTCCTCCGCATTTGCTTGGGTGCCGTGTCTGTCTCCTCGTTTAGGATTGCCGCGGCGTCGGTGATCTTTTTCAAGGCCACCGAAGCTGCTCGCCTCCGGCCCCGTCCGGAGGTGGCAGCATGAGCCGATTCTGCAACGGTGCTGCTGGACACCGACATTGATGCTTGGGGTGGGGCGCCTTGGCACTCTTTCGAGTGGTCGATCACCTTTTGGGCGGGGTACTCCGTGGTGCGTACGGCGCACTGCAAGGAGTAACCCCTGTACGCCGGCTTGGTGACGTTACCGCAGGAGGATCTGAGGGGTTGGACAGTGAGACGTAGAAGGTCGGCTTTGGGTGAACTGCCTCGCGGGCACGTATGCTGAACCCACGCGATGTCAAGCGCGTATGGACCGAGCTCATCGACGAGCGTCGGAGTAGTTGATACTTCACCAAAGGCGTGCCCTCTCAGCGAAGGTTTGCATGGTTCGTACTCACATGGCGAGATGGCCTGGCATCTCCACCACTTGCTCCCCGCATACACGGCAGGTCGGGTAGCGTACGCCTTCCGCTTGTCCGACCAAGCGCGACAGAAACAGGGCAACGCCGCTCGTACTCCGCAGGGATTCGCCGCTGCACCGGGGGGGCTCGGAGGGTACCGTAAATGTGATAGGCTTAGCCGCCTCGCGGTGAGGTCTTGCTGCCAGGCGATCGGTCGGGGGGCTGGTAGCCTCCACAGCGTCGCCCCTTGCCGCGGCCCCCTGTGCATTCGAAGCTTGAGGATGAGCGAATTCCTACCAACGATCGAACAACAAGACAAAAAAAAGGACGAATTCAAACAGGATCGACATGTCGACACAACACGAAGACAACCAGACCCGACGCGATTCCCTCCAATAGTTCGGGAGACGGCATCGTGGTGGCATGGCCTGCTTCAGTGAGTCTTTTGTGGGTTTAGAGGAAACACACAAGAGTGCCAGTTATAATGCAAAGACACCCGAAATTATGTGCAGGTCTACATTCTGACCTCATCGTTGTCGTAGGGTAGCGTCATCGCCCTTGGAAACATTCAGGGGTGATGGCATGATTCAACAACCTTTCGTGGAAGGACTTCGTACGTCCTCAAAGTGATTATTGCTTAGTTGGAAGCACGTGGTGTCTTTCGTACGGTCTCCGCCACCCTTCGATTAACCTAAGGCCGATCTGGCTGCTCGGATGGGCCCCCCTCCCGTTCCCTGGCCTCGCAATCCTTGAGAGATGCGTCCACAGCCTGTGCGAGCCTGCCATCTCGCACATTCACCAATGGTACAGGGAATCATGCGGCTTCAGTGTTAAATGTTTGTCTTGTGCATTCAGTCAAGAGCAACAACCATCACGTGTGGGACAGGAGTTATCCATCGGGCTTGGACAACGGCTTGTCACGCTCCGTACATCAACGCTTGTTCACAGGTCCCGCCATAGAATACAGTGCCTTTCGAGGGATCCAAACGAATATTCCACAATCGCGACCACAGCAGGTTAGCCTGGTCAATGCTGCTGCTGGTACGACAAGACAGGTTTCAGCAAAATATCGTACATGATTCACTGCTTTTCAATGGCTTCCTTACGTTTCCTGGCGGTCGTGCGGGCCGAGAGCGCGTTTCGCCGTCATGTAGAAAGAATGGCACGCCGTGAAGTAGGACCTCCGTAGTCCTGGCTTCATTTTGCGCAGCAAGACGTCCTTTTTGGCTTTTTCGCCTGATCACAGAGAACAACAAAAACACGCCAGACAATAGCAGTAAGCGATGGCGAAGGGCGGGGTCGGGGAAATCACAAGAAGCGCCCTCATCGAGCGAGTACCCCGTGCTTTTCGCGAGCTTTTGTGACTTCTGTACGGCGGGGGTGGTGCCTCGACGTACACGACGGCTTCAGGGTGTATGTGGATGAGTTTGCGGCAATGTAGCAGTACACCATTTTTCGACTTCGAACTGTTGCCATTTCCGTGAACCAGCTTGTGGAGAAACCGTTTAGAGTAGTCGGTCGTTCAACTCGAACTTCGACAACACTACACGCACAGTGCTAAAGATGCATGCATCTGTTTAAAGCTATCCCGAACGTTCCAGTTTGTTGTGTCTTGGGTACTACCTGGCGTCATCTTCAGGATCTTCCCGGGCTTTCGCCTTCTCATTACGAGGTCGTGGTGGCACGACGTCCTGAAAACGTGTCATTCGTGCGTTGTTCATAAAGACAATCATGGGGAGAGGAAATGCGAGCGAGGAATGACAGTTAATGAGCGCACGAGTAAAACCATGGACAATGTATTCAATGCGAACATTTTCGGGGAACCCCATGTGGATGATAAAGCATGCCCCGGACGCGCAACCGTCTTCGTATATCTTGATGCTTGACCTGGATGGTTGCGCTGGCTTCGGCAAATATGCATAGGTAGGCGAAGGAATGTAAGCGAGAAACGCCGGTGGGTGCACAACACAGAAACAGACTACGACTGAATGTGAAGCTTTAATTGGGAAATCACTTTTCGAGGGGAGGATCGTTCTGATCAGCATGCATCCCAGAAACTGGGCCGTTGTACATGTGCTACACAGTAGTGCATTTTCCCTCGCTGGCTGCGCTAGCCTGGTTGGCACCGGCACCATCACTGCTACCGCTGTTGGGAATCCCACGGCCATCACCACCGCCGACGATCGCCTTTGGTGCGATGCGATCCGGGACAGCCTGAGACATAGCCGGAGTGGCATCGGTTGCTCCCCTCCTGCCACAAGAAGATCGAATTGAAGAATTTCAAACCTGTCAGTTTTTCGACACCACCTGTATTCCTGTCTTGTGCAAACATTTATCGGAGTATGAAGGATACACGTCCTTTCGCGCCATACGGTCGCTGCAGCAGTAGTAGTGAAGCAGGGAACAGCTCTTTTCTGACCGTTTCAGCAACAGGAGTGCGAAGGCGTCGCCTCCCAGCAGTGCTGGGGCGGCGGCATGACTGCGCCCGCGGAAAGAACGTACGGCAAGACTCTCAACTAATCGAATACAGGTGGGAGCATCAGTGGGAGGCGCGAGCGGCCCCGCGTGGGTACTGCACGCAGGGCATCCACACCGCCTGGATTCGAAAACGACGAACAGCCATCGCAGGAAACACAAAGAAGATTAGATGCAAGTCGAAGCGACTGCCACCCAACCGAGGTATGCCCGATCGAGCGTGTTTTTTTTCACACTCTGTTGAAACTCGGGATGTACTGTAGTTTAGGCTTTTGAGGAATCCGCTTTCACAAACTTCGACATGTTGTCGCGTTTCGCTCCTGGCATACCCCTTTCGGTGCCCAGAGACTCCGATTGGTATTCCAAGGCTGCCTCCAATGTTGACGTTGCTTAAATAGAGCAATGCTGCCGTACGGAGTGCTAGACTATAGGTTCCACTGCCAAATGTTCGCTGAAAGGAGTCGTTTCGACTAAGGCACGCCTGATTTTGAGCGTATCAGAGGCCACGCAGCCTGTTCGTGCACCTACAAATATGAAGCATCCCCATCGAGCGGGTACTCCGTGCTTGGCACGAGCGCTTGTGGCCTCTGTATGGGGAGGTTGGTGCCTCGACGTACCCGATGGCCTCACATTGTGTGAGCGTGTGAATATGACAATGTAGCGGTAGACGCTGCGAACCGTTGTCCGGACACAGAACACGTTGTTGCTCGACAGAGAAGCCATTTAGAGCCGTCAGTCGTCCACTCCCACCCCGAATACACTACGCGCCCAATGTTAAAGCTGCATCTGTTGAGAGTTATCCCAGGAGTTCAGGTTTTGTCTTGGGTACCACCGGCCGACATGCAGTTCTTTTGTACCCCCTGTGGAACTACATTTCCTGGCGTGCCCCAAGATCTTGCCGAGCTTTGACCTTCCCCTTGCGAGGTCCTCGTGGCACGACGTCCTGAAAATGTGTCATTCGTGCATCACGGGAAAATGATGTTACAATACAGGATTGCCTTGTGTGACCGGGTGCGCAACAACGCCGCACAAGTGATGCTATTATGACGATCGAATGCTTGAAGTGCAGGCCTCTCTACAAAAATCCTGTTTTATTCTTATCCCTTACCCAGATCATTCGATGTAAGTATTGGATTTGGTTGGGTGGTGAGGCCTCCTGCGCCTGCAGGAGGGCCTCGCCACAAGTAGCCCTTTGGGCTTGGTGTGCCCAGGCCCAAAGTGTTTGAATGATCAGTAAGTTCATGAATATAGTAAGCATTGTGTAGGGCGGGTGGGATGGTCTCAAATATACCCCTTCTTCTCTGCTCCGGCGTATTTCGGGAGAGAAAAGGGGGACTAAACTAGGTGGGGTCATTTTCCAACATCCTTTCTGGAATATCTGACTCTTCCCGATTTCGTTCCGAAATCTAGATGCGTCTCAATCCGAGATTACCCTTGCAATCCGTGACGCCTCTCTGTTGCTTGCAGCTTGTTGCTCGACTCTTTGAGACAACGTGTGCCTCGTCTGAATACACCAATATCAGCAACAACAGGAGACACGACTTGCCCACTTCCACTTACTCCCAACACACACATACCGGTTCACCACTCTGCATGTATCACTCTCATTGCCTTTCTCCCGCCGTCCTTCTCGCAGCCGAATTCAGAGGGAATAATTAAAACTACAATATCTTATCGTTACCTATACAACGTGACCCAGCGCCGCCACCACCGCCATCCAACGTCGTTTTACAAACAACGTAGTACGGCAGGTAACTCCAACATCGCCGGTCACCATCAGTTTCATGTCAAAATACACGTCTCCCTCCAAGTGCTCAAGGCCACTTGATACGGAAGCAGTAAACGGTAGGTCAACCTGCACCGCATTCAAAGTACAGGACACCCCGATCAAGGGCAAAGTAGTCGCTGCCGCGTGTCAAGAGAAGGGCACCCACACCAAGCATGGCGGCTGCGGTGTGGCACCGCACCCACCGTACCCACCGTACCCAGGGCCGTAGGAACACCCCGCCCAGCCTCCGGCATGCCCCGCCGGCACCCTAGCGTTGGGCACCTGAGCGCTCGCCGGAGAATGGCCCCACACTCCACCCACCCCTTGCCCCGCTCCTACCCTCGCGTACGCCGCGTGGCCGTAGCAAGCCGGAGCACCAACACCATCACAACATGTCCAATACCAACATTAACCGGCGCACCGTATGCGGCCTGCCGTCATAGCGGCGGGGGTGATGGTGCCGATGGTGCCGGCGGTGCCGCAGCCCGAGAGAGGTACGGAGCTACCCCCATCGGTCTCCCTGCACCCCACTGCGGCGGCGGCGGAGGGGGGGAACCGCAAACAGTGTGCTGCATTGCGCGTAGCCCGGTGCGTTACATTGCGCGTAGCCCGGTGCGCTGTATTGCCCGTAGCCTGGTGTGCTGCGTTGCGCGTAGCCTGTTGTGCTGCATTGCGTGTAGCCCGGTGCGTTGCATTCCGCGTAGCCCGGTGCGCTGTGTTGTGCGTGGCCCGGTGTGTTGTACTGTTCGTAGCCCGGCGGTGGGCGCACGCAGGGCGGCGATGGGACGACAGTGCCGGTTCCACCAAACGCACTGCTCATGTTTTCCCGGGGAGCGTCGTGCTGGGGGCGGCGGCCGGTGTTTCCCATCCCGCCTGCGGCAGCGGAGCGGCGGCCGTCTGGCTTCACACCGATACCAACAACGGCCTCTTCGTTGCCACCGCGGTGCTGGTGGTGGTGGTTGTGCCGGCGGTGGCGTGGGGCAGTGGCAGCCCTCGGTGCGCATCCTTGTCGCTGAGGGTGGTGGCAGCGTGACGGGGCCTGTGGACATGCACCGACACGCGCGGCATTGCCGTCCCCGCCGACGCGTCCCGCTGGCTGGAGGTTCTCGAACCCCCTACCTCCCGGGCCACGGTGACCGTCGTACGTGGGGGGCACATGCTGACTGCCGACCTGAATCGCCCGGGGCACCCTCTCCTCTCCTGCTCGTACTTCTCCACCTATGAGCGGGGAATCGCGCGGCACGTTGTTCGAAGACGGCAGCACGCCTGCCCTGCCGTCCGCTGCTACCGCTGCTGCCGTCGCTCCACCAGCAGAATATTTCGGCAACGCCGTGGCGGCAGACCCGCCGGCACCCGTCCGGCCTACCGCCGCCGCGTCCCCTCCCGTTGCCTGCATGCTCAACGGAAGCATAGCATTTCCACCATCACTGCCCCCACCGCCCCTCACAATAGGGCCGCCGCCGTCGCCGCCACCTTCACCGCTCAGTACTTGAGCGAGTGATGGTGCCATCTGGGGTGGGGCGGGTGCTACAGCAACGGTGTTTGTAGTGGCAGCAGCGGCGGCAGTAGCAGCAGCGGAGACGGGTGTGACCCCCAGTTCCTTCTCGAGCAACCGAATGCTCATGCTGGTGAGGGACTCAACAAGCTCCGCTGGCGAAGGGCGGAGGGCCGGGTCGCGTTGGAGGACGGCTCGTACGATCTCGATGAACCGGATTCGTTCGTACACCAGAATCAAAATCGGGTAGTGGCGGCGACGGTAGAGGGAGAAACGACGGGCAAGGTACATCGTTCACGAAAGCAAGGCTTTTGTGAGTCGTCGCGTAACGTTAGTGCACCGTTCAAGGAGCGCCCCATGAGGGTGCGCAATAGCTTGTGTGAACAGAGGCCATCCACGGGCAACGGAAAAATACCATTGCGAAGCTCATTGGCATGACATGAACACCGTGGGCGGGAGTCCCCGGCAAGGGCGCTCCAAAAAAGCGACCGTTCAAGACCCGGAGCATGCACACACCCCTCGTCCTGCTGACGTGAGACTGAAAACTGTTGTGAATCCCACAACATGGCGCTCAAACAGCATTGACAAGTAAACGCCCCATTAGCTAAGGAACGGCGTCAACGGTTGTCCACTGCTCAGGTGTTGTCAGTTGTAGACGCATGGGAGTCTCCTCACGGCCAGCGAAAAGCTGTGGTCATCGGACTGTGAGGCTTCTGTATCGACGAGCTCCAGACCATGCCCATCATCTAACCCAGTTTGGGGTGAATCTCTGAACAACCCGGGTCTACGCTGATCGTCGAAACAAGAACTGTAGAAAGGCGACGTTTGGGAGGGAACACCGGCTGCCACAAGATCGCCTCAACAAGAAGAAAGGTACATTATCCTTGCCTCATACATGCGGTGTGAATCATAACCATCTAAGCGAGCTAAGGTAAGGCCAGGACTATGGCCATGTTTTGACGCTCTCACCTCCTGCTTCACGTCATGAAGCTCGTCCAGGAGGTGGTCTGGGTTGAGCAAGATCTCGAGTGTAGAGGACTACAGCATGTTCCGGTGGGAGATTATCTCCTGCGGTCAGAGTACGTACGTTGGCGGCGGGCGGTGATAAATCGATCTTACTGTTGTTTCTCCCAAACCACGGGCAGTCCGTCCAATTGACCTTGTCTAAGCGGTGATACCCACTGCCTCTGACGCATTCTTAAGGGTGGAAGCCGACCATCGACACATACAACACGAGCGAGAAGTACCCGGCCGCAGCGAAGTGGGGGTGGCAGCGGGGATATCACACTCCCCTCGTCCGAAGCCGGTTCAATATTCTCCCTCTCAAAGCTGGGAAACGCCTTCCTAAACTGGTGCTTCCACCTCTACTCCCCGACGTCCCCGCCCCCCGTCAACCAAGACGTCCCCGCCTCCCGTCAACAAATGGCTGTGGTACGAGTTGGGTTGGGGTAGGGGGTGGAAGCCACGAACGTGCTCTCGATACGGTGCGTTTTGCCACAATCTTGCTTGAAAACACGAACACAGGAACAACGAGACTAACCCTAGTTCCAGGGATAGAAAGCTTTTTCAAAACACGGCTAGAGCCATCAGGGGATAGTGGAAACTGGACTCACGATGTACTTGTCGAACCGACGGTCGTCGTCGATGTTGTCGAGGCACCTTCTGTCGCAGCGCGTTAATAGCTCCTATCGTGTTGCACGCACAAGAGTAGACGAACAAACACGCAAAACGACGAACAGGGGCGTCCGTGGGAGGCAACTGAGAGGGAGGAAACTGAGAGGGCAACCAACAGTCCATGAGCCTGACGAGCGATTCTCGTGCAGACAGTGGAGAAGACTACAACAAAGCAGGGGCGTGGTGGGGTGATGATGCGGTGTATCGTGGCCTCGACCATCAGCATACGGCATGCTAAACTAAAGCGCCCGGGGCGGTGTAAATGTCTGCACAGCTGTAGCAGTCCGATATCCCCTCGATTCTCGAAGCCAACGATCGCACATTGTACCGCCTACAGTAGTTCATCACAGGTGGTCATTCATCTGATCGAGAAAACCTCCAACCTCCTCGAGAACCTATCCCAAGTTTTGGGTCAAAGAGACCCTCACTCTTCCTGTCGATGACTTATAAGCAAACCCATCCCGGTCGCCGTCGTAGCCAAGTGTCGAGCGCACCTCGCTTGCGAACATATTATGATATTTCCGGCCCCTCTTGGTGAACGTAACTAGGCAGGTGTGTGCCATGGAGAAAACCTCCGCAGACGGGTGGCATCTAACCGAGCTTCTCGCTTCCGGCGGCCTGCTCCCGAGGGTGCCTTCTCCCAAACGTTCGTCTCCGATGGCTGATGCCGACGACGGTGGTGGTCGTGTTTGCAAAAAATATTTGTTTTGAGCACATGGCCGGCAAAAGCGGGGAAAGGAGTACGATTAGAGAGGTGATTGAACGCACGTATAGGGCCTCAAACAGGGGAGTGAGAAGAGGCCACGCCAACGTAGTAGCGGCGGTGTCTCTCAGTGAAGGGGCACGCTGAAAGTTTTTTTAGCAGAGCGAGGCGAAGGCCAAAACAGGTTGATAACGAATTTGCCGAAAGAAGGGAATAGGCCATCCAACACACACACGTGGGCAATTCTTCCTAACACATGTAGAGCGGTGTTGTCACCTAACGCGCATCCAAAGTCCGCCAGTACTGCACGCGTTGTCTTGTTCCCATCCTGCGTGGAGTCAACCAGCAAGATATTCGATGGCTTGATGTCGTTGTGGACATAGCCGTGGTTGGCAAGGTGGGTCAAACCCATGGCGGCTTCGCTCAGATACCTGCAGGAGCAGAATAGATTCGCAGCAGTGACGGGGCCGCAGGATTGATACCCAGGGGATTAGACCAGTCGGCGAAAACGCTTCAAGCTAATTGATATGAGTCAGAATGGCTGAGCCCCCACGGTGTGGCGGAGGAAAGTACATGGAATATATATGTGTTTCGCTTCAGAGTATCGCAGATGGCACGGCGACCTGATTCAGCACAGGAGATCGCGACAAGATGAAGAACGAAGTCAGTTCGATTGTTGAATTTTCACCTCACGGTCCCTAGGATCGCACGGGGATGCACTGATTCTGGAAAACCTCCCACCAGGACGTCAGATTTCTTGTTGCTGCTGCGACGTTTTTGCGGGCGTCTTTGACGCGATACCAACAATTTCCGCTTCACGCAATACAGCGTTCTTGCACTCAATATGTATCACGATATAACCGATCAGGGCCCGCTGGCTATTCACGACCTTGGCGGTAGACACACCGTAACTGATGTTGTTATTCAGGGGCGTACGGGTTTCGTGGTGCCGCACATGGATGCACTTCAAAAAAAAAAAGATAACATTTCGTTCCCGCCCGGGGCTCTATAATTATTTGGCCCTGCTTTGTCACGGGTGTGTGCAAACAACCGAAGAAATTGTGATTTGACTGGACGATCCCTCCTGGGTGCCATGTCAAAAACGTTTATATTGTACTTAAGATGGGCAGAGTAGGGCAGAGAACGATGCAGATTCAGAGTCTTGCCAGTTTCATACTGTGGAATGAGAAACACATCCTTCGTCGGCCACTCTACATAGCAAACCCTCGCCAGCATGCACCGTGCGGAGTTGTCCTGGCAGGGAAAAGGGATTGAGACCCGACATCAACAATTATCCACCTGGGTGGGTGAAAAATGACGTCCTCGGATATCGACGGTCCAAATTGTGTCAACCATGGAGCGTATTCATGCATGTTTCCTGTGACAAAACCACAGTACAGAGACAAATTCCACAACTCACCTCTGCAAAATGGTAAAAAATCACAAGTAGGCCGTCAGCCAACGGCAATATTGTCCAACCGATTCATGTGGTGTCGTTGGGTCGAGAGGGATGACGTGAGTTGACATCTCACCGCATCTTCGTCCCCGCGCTGTCTTCTGTGCTTCCCCACGCGCAGCAGCTGAAAGCGCCTTCTGCAAGGTGGTAGACGATCTTCATGCAGTCCAGCTCCCTGTCATCCACTCCGACGGCTTGGAGGACGTTCGGGTGTGGCGGGACACTGACAGCCAAGGACGAAAGCATCAGGCCGGTAGTTTGGAGGAATCACACAAAACATCCGATAATGCGGGCACCGACGCGAACAATGTGGGTTGATCGAAACACGCGCGGAATCGACAATAAAAGCGGTACGCAATGTGCGTGGTTTCGAGCCGTGCCATTAAGTCTGCTTACTTGGTGCACGAACTGGGAGGAAGAATGTAACACGCCTGTGGAAACACAACCACTCCTGCTCCCAAGACACCAAAACCCTACAACGGTGTTCATCTACCGCAGATTCTACGTGCTTGCAACCGCCCCGCCCTTGTTGCACTCTATTCGTTAACTCTGTAAAGTCTTCGCTACTCTGCAAAAACAACATGACGGCGACATGCGTGTCTCACCAGACACAGATGACCATCTCCCCAAGCAGGGACTCTTGCGACCTGCGCGTCCGCCTTCGAGCATTCTCGCCCTCTCCCTGAGGTACGAGGGCCAGAAGCAAGCAGGACGGTGCAGCAGTGCCAAGCCCACTTCAAAGGAGCTCCGATAGGGGGCCGGGTGCACTTGAATTATCACGTTACGCAGAACTGCAAAGGGGGGACAGCTCCTCGGATGCTTTGCAATGGCCACACATGATTGCCATCGAGAGCAACCAGTGCACCAACACGGAAGTATCACACCTACCTCCTTGATTAGCTTCATGGCGAAGCTCTCCCCCAGGGTGAGGACATCTATCTTGAAGACGCCGCCGAAAGTTCCTTGTCCCAGGCAAGTGGATAGCACGTACCACGTATCCACCGGCGACAGAGCTCGTGTAGCCAAGAAGGTGGCGTCCACGTTGTTTCTTGCCATGGTGCGCGCCACGAACCGTTCGAAGAAGCTTCGACCCACTTGTTGAGTGCCGTGGTGACAGAGTAGGCGGGGGGTTCAACCGGAGCTGGGGCTGGTTCCTGGACGAGCAGAGGTTCCATTGACAAGAGCATGAGATAGTCAGTCACTATCACCGACCCTTGTGTTCGAATGTTCGAAACATCGCATCCGCAGTCTGTTGTTTCTTGCGGCGACGATGACGAACACTGTCGAATGTGCCAGGAATACCGCGAGACGCCAAATGAGGAAAATAGGTGACAAGAAACCCCATCTTGTTGACACCATCGCCGAAAATCACACAGGGTGTTGAACCTCATGTATTCTCTGTGCGTATGAGGCAGCAACACCATTGTCACACAGGCATTCTTTCTGCCGACCTATTTTTCCCGGGTGTAGTACCCTCACCTGGTTTTGTGCGCGATCTATTAGCTCTAATATGTGCTTGGCCATTCTCTCGTCTGCAGCCGAAATAACCTCGTCCCGTGCCTGTTTCCAGTCAAAAAGTGGAATAGTTCATTACCGTTGAATGCCGGGCGGGGGGGGGGGGGGGGAGTGGCGTCGCCGAGTGCTTCTTTTGAGAAGTTTCAATTCGGCAGGGGAGGGTATGGGTTCCGATGGCCCGAGAAAAGCCGTCCCCGACAATCGAGGATGGCTCCCGACGTGGTTTCATACATTCTCCTTGTCAGAGCCCCCTCGGGAGAAGCGAGAGACTGGTATCGCTATCCTCCTATCTACTGCCTTGGTAGACACTCACATCGCACGTCGCTAGGGCGGCCTCCAAGCGAAGTACGGCGCGCCCCACCACCGCCTCCTTCTTGTCCATGAAGCCCAGCAAGTCCACCATGAACTTGTGGTGCACCTTGATGCGCCGCAGAAGGTAGGACTTCTGAAATTCCAGAGAAGCACCTGCCCTCCCCCCCAGAGATCGGTTCTGCTCTTCTTCTTGGGATTCTTGCGCTTCGAGGTCACGGTTGCGCCCTAGGAGTACGTCTTGGAGGGTTGACTCCTGAGCCTTAAGGTCGAACATCTGGTCCCTAGTTTCGTCGACAACCGACAAAGGTTCCGGCCCGACCGTCGCAAGCTGGTCTGCCAGGCCTTCCATAGTAGCAACCACGGGGCGTGCCTGGTCAACGGGAACCGGCGAGCAGTGTGGCGGGGTGCGGTTGGGGATTGCCAACCCCACGGCGGGCGGTAGGTACGCAGTTCTTGGTGTGGTGCACGGATAGTATTGATGCAGTGGTGTGCGAGGGTCTGGTGTAGTCCATTATGACCGCACTCATGTTGAGCACGGCCACGTGACTGTAGACGTGACTTGGAGCTAGCGAGCAGTTGTGTTCGATAGGTCAAGGGTGCTTACAAGGCGAACGGAATGCCTGCACGCGGACGATGGCCGCTTCGCTCAAGACAGTGGCAACATAATCGATAAATCACGGGGCTGCTGCGCGTTTCTCGTTATTCAATTGTATCCTCGGTCTTCGAGGCTACAGTAGTTCACCACGTGCAGCACCCACCTCCGCTCCCTGCAGAACATTTGTCTCGGCGGTGTTCAGGTCGATGGCCAGACCAAGGAAGTGCCTCAGGCGGCGCTTCTCGGAGGTCTGTCGCAACAAACACATGAACGGCACAAGTCAAATCACGCCGTCGAGCGAGCACGCGAAACAATACTCTGTCCCGTTCATATCACAGCACTCTTGGCACGCCGAGGGTAGTGTACAATATTGACAACGAGGTACAGAAGCTGGTTGTCTGTGGCCACCCCGTCACTTTCACTCCGCCTCAACCAAAACTCGGCGATCAGACCGACAACTCTTAACCTGCGGTCATAGATCTCGGACATGGGCATAGCCATGCGGTCTAGCTCCGTGGCAACCAGCTTCTTCGAGTCGCGGTGCACTTCTTCACCCAGCCGCTGTCGGTGCTTTTGCTCATGACGCACCGCCACCAGTTGATCCTCGGTCACCTATGCGTAAGGGGACGAAAATGCGGTTGTCAACTATCTACACAGTCAGAACAATACACGTCCGACCACCGAACAGCGAGAGGGCGGCCTCGATGCCTTACGGAGCTCTGTGGTGTGTCTCTTCTGCGCGCCCAGCCAGGGAGACTGATTTGAGGTATTGATATACTACTCACGGTAGGTGTGTTGGATTTCAATTGCCGTCACCCACCCATGCTGTTGATAATTTACAGTGACACGAAATGCTGCATCACTCGGCCCGTCAAAGGCAATTCCTGCTCGCAACTCAGTACAAAACGCCAACCAATGTCGAGGGTACATGCGGGGGTTACCCGTAGTTATGTACCGCTCTCAGGCAGGAGGCCAACTGATGTTTCTTTGTTACATGACATATACGTAGACCACACGCATGTGCGTACATACAGCTAAATAGCTGACTTATATATCCGCAGCGGTTAGACAATACAGCACAGGCTCGGAACCCTCCCTCGGCAACAGCAGTCAGTCACAGCATAGAAAAAAACAAGGGCTGTCACGCGTGAATCTACCCACGGCTGAGGTGGTCATACATTGTCGCAGGGGCGGGGTTGGTAGGTGAAGCGTAGCCGCGGTCGCTTGTCTGTCCCTGTAGACCAGAATACGAGAGTTTCAGCGTGGTTGGGTTTTGGAGGTTACTAGGGTTAAGGATTGGCCCCCCGCCCCCCAATGGGGCTGTGGGCCAACATCCAGAACGGATGGTGGTGAGTGTCCGGGAGGAAGGGAAGAAGAAGAAGAAGGGGAGAGGATTTGTAAGGGCGGGAAGAAGGGACGGTGTTGGGAGAGGCAAGGAAGTGATGAAGAATTTCGGCACTCGACGAGCGCGCGGTCCTGTCGGGGATGAAAGGAACATGTCAGTCCGTAGTCTTGTCTATCGGAATCGAAAAGCCGAAAAATGGAGGTATTGTACATTATGTACACAACGACGGAGAAGGCCGACGAGGAAGGTACGAAGAGAGGAAATTGCACCCCACGTTCGAAGTCGGTGTGAAAACCGCGGCAAGGATGGAGTGCGAAGGAAAAAAAAAAAAAACGGAGACGTCGACGTTTGCGTCGTGGAGCGATCCTTCTGTATATCCGCAGGTACTCACCAACGCAAGACGGGGAGGTTAAATACCCATCGTGAAAGTCAAAGCGCAGGTCATAGCTGCATATGACTCATGCGCGGAGAAGTTACCACACGGAGACTTATCAACAAGAAGTTTGAAGGCCGGCTGAGAAGGTTTGAAAACACAAACACTTACGCGGCGACGATGGCAAGCGCAACGTCAAGACTTCACAAGAAGAAAAGTGCATTCAAAAAAAGAAAAGGCCGGATGGCGACCTATGGCTCTCTCTCTCAGAATGAAGGGATTCCCACAATTTCCAACAGGGTAGTCCACAAGTATCGAGGAGGACGTCGGAACGGTTTTTTAATGTGGAGACAACAGCAACAACAACAACGATGAAGGTCGACCCGTCCTGCGTCGTTCAGTGTAAAATGATAAATGCAAAAGGTGGACTGCGTGAAGATCCAGCGGTCTTTTTCGGCAGTGGCAAAGAAATATGCGACCACATGCCGCGAAAAAAAAAAAAGTTGAGCGGAATTACTCTATATTATAGTAAATAGAACACCGCCTTCTCTGTTGTTGCAGGTTTGCTTCCACAACCCGGGAGTCCAACCCACCTTGTATTTCGGCCTACAAGACTCCAATCGACACAAGCACCGGTAGAAGAGTGCGTGGGAGATGCCGTGACATCACAACTCCACTCTCCTACGACATCCATGTACAGTAGTACTGCTGTCGTTGTAGCATGCATGTGGAACATCTCCGAGGCGTCCTCCTGCGCGGTAACGACAACATGGCGAGAGCTGTACGTGTACCTGTCGTCGACACATGTGGCAGCCGCGCGATACACGAACGGATGTTTGCATCGCATTGTACTATGGTTCGCCGTGGCAAGAAGTATCCCATCCCGTTAGGTCGTTGCGGTACTTGTAGCACGCGGACGTCGTTCGGCGTCTAGTCCATACTCAGTCTGCTGTAGCAAAAACACAGCAGCAGTAATCGAGCTATGCATGAAAATTTTTGCTCTGGTTCACTTTTGCCTCCACAACACGAGAATCCCACTGCTGTATCTCGACCTACAAGACTCCAATCAACAAACCAGCACTGGCAGAAGTGCGTGGAAGATGCTGTGACAGCACAACTAAGTCGACACCCGTACGACTTCCATGTAAAGTCGGCGTCTGGTCCATACTGCTGTAGAAATTCAAAAATCGAGCCATTTTTTTTTATTTTTTTCCATACTAATAACAAGAAATGTGTCACGTCACGACGACCATCCTGTAAGTATATATATAACATGATTCTAGTCCGTGGAGGACTGTTCACATGTAGACCAACGTAGGAGGATTAGATAGCGTCACCCATCCCGCTCTCAAGCTCCCCGTTAGGCTGTCGTCGCGTGAAGGCTCGCAGCCGTTGGAATCCCAGCCATGCGAAGGCACTCCCTCGTTGGCGTGTAACGACATGATTTTCTGTACGTGTGCGCCGCAAGAAAACACGAACAGTTATTACAGATGTACCGGCGAAACCGGGCTTCAATCGACGTTGACCACAGCAGACCGCCACTGCCCAACCACTGCTGTTAGCTGGTGGTGAGATCCTCAGCGCGGTCGATCTCTTGCGTCTGCCTCTTGTTGCTCGTTCTTCATGGCCGTACGCTTCTCTCTGTCGCTCGGACCCGCTCTGAGTCTCTCGCGTTAATTAACTCCCCCTCTCTCCAGCTGTAGACTACACCAGTACTCTGCGTCTGCTCACCTCTCTCTTGCTCTCTCTCCGTATCGCTCTCGATGCCTCTCTGCCCCTTTCTTACTCACCCACCCTCCCTCTTTCTCTCCCTCTCCTTCTCTCTGCCTCTGGCTGAAGTCGCTCAGGTTGAGTAGGTCGAAAGCTGAAATGCACACCCCACACTCCCACCTCCCACCGGCTAAAGATATGCGGTGTATCTCGTAAGTTACGGTTCGGAGGGGCGCGGGGATCAAAAGGAGGATGTGCCGCATCCTGACGTGTTTCACCCATAGACACGTCTACAATAGAGCTGTGACTTCTAGACAGTAGCTTGGCCTACACCGGTGGCCCTGTCCAGGCAAGCTTTCGGGCATCCCCCAACTAGGATGGCCACTGTAGCGGTATGCGGAGACCTCTCCGAAGTAGACACATGAAGGAAAATGGGAAACAGTAGTGCGCGCATGCTGTGACGACAAGCATATTTGATTGTCGTTCGACCCGATTGTCTCTGCGACAGATGACGATGCCGCAGGTGCTGGACAGTTAGGTCGTCGCACTATGGATACAGTACTCTGTTGGGGTGTGATGCCGGTGGGGAGGACAACGGTGTGGATCATATTCGCCTTGTGACGTCGCGCAATGGCGAGCGTATTCTCCCACTACAGACTAGTATTAGTCTTTGCACGTGTGCAAAATCGCTCCGTACACCCAGCGATTAGTCTGCCCGCCCCCCGGGCTGCGCCGTTACTAAGCAAGAAAAGTAAGTTGGTAATCCAATGCTTTACCCGGTCTCACGAGGCCCGCAGTTCCTAGATGCTTCTCTTTGCGAAACCGATGGGATACAGTAGTACATATGATAGTGCACAGCAGTCAGAGGTGTAAACTACAGCAGTTCTCTCCACCTTCTATTTTCATCGAGAAATACACGTATCCGTGAAGCATCGGCTCCAAAGTACGCCCCCTCTCCACGCTTTACAAAGCCTCCTCTTCCAAACACTCCAAAGTCCAAAGCACCAGCAGAAACACCAATGCTTGAAATGGTAGGGGCAGTCATCGCAGCGTGTCTGATCAGGAAGCCCAGTGCTCACTCCTGTACAGGCCAAAAAGCCACGTGACAGGACAACCGTGTCATTTACGCCCTTTGAACCGCATTAGGTTGGCTACTCGTCCCAACGGAACACCAAAGCAAGCGCGGAAATTCAGCGCAAACACCTCAAGCCGTGGTTACTCTTACGATTAGGCACGGAACTGAACTGCTTCAGGCTATCGGCAGCTGTAGTAGGCACACCCAAAACGAAATCCCGATCCTTTCGAAGATCAACCAATTGATACAATTTGCACACACGCACACAACGACAAAAACTGCACCGAACGCCCACTGAAGATATATATTACTCTCACGCTTAGAATCCGGCTCATGGCCACAACGATCAACACATAGTACACAAGAATATGACTGAATCCCCCAAAGGGGCTCTACGGTCTGGGCGAGACTGGCCAAAGACAGGACCTTTGCTCTTACGCCGAGAGGTATGCGCTAGCCTGCAGGGCATCGATAACCACTCCCAGAAGCGGCAGCTACGCGATTGTGCGCACCCCCCAGATCCCGTCCAAAACTGCAACATGCGCGGCGTCCCGCGACCTGTAAATCCGCTCATCAAACCATGCTAGACTCGCGAAACACTAAAAGCACACAACAAAGACAAGGAACCAGACTGCACTTACCACACCTTCCACAAACAGATTTTTCGCAACGTCAACCGCCGCGTCTCGTTCAGGCAACACGCAAGCTCTTAAGCATGAGGCTAATGAGCACTTCGATGCTATCTTCTGTGATCACAACGTCCGAACTTCGCATATACCGGCGGCATACGTACCACTTCATGCACTGTTCCACGGACGGCCACGACCAAAACGCGAACGGCAACAACGGCGGGCTCTCCGAATACGCGTAACGGAGGCCCATGCTCTGAGCCATCGGTGCATAGCCTTTCTTGTAGTACTTGTGCGGGTACACCTCAAAGAGAAGCGAGCCGGGCGCCATGAACAGGGATAGCATCGACTGCGACGTCAACGACGGGGAGGAGGGGGGGGGGGGGGGATCGGAGGATGTGTTGAGTGATTTTATCGCAGAAAGCGAGAACCTGAAGCTATGCGGCATTATTGTGGCCGTGTATCCTATCAGGAAGGCAGTCAGTCGGACGGTTGGGGCTGGTCCAGAAGGCCAACACTCAAAACTAGGTACTTAGTATTTTTGTAGAGAAAACAAGGGTTCCAATCACGAAAATGCATGTGCTAGAACCCTAAATCACCTACGGGACAGCCCAAGTACACTCCCCGTTGGTTTTGTTACCGACCATACAACGGCCGAGGATTGCGCAAAACAAGAGACAGTTCAGCGGCGGCTCGTTTCGCAGGGGAGATTGCAGTTGCGTGCGTCCTGACATGAAGAAGCTTTCCCAAATAGTCAAAAGCTTCCACGAGAACCTGGTTGGATTGTAACCGCCTGATCGCGGCCTCTTGAAGGGAACCACTCCTGTGTCGTGGGCGGAACAGCTAGCCATGCCGTGAAGAAATGCCAGACCCAACACTGTCCTGAACAAGTCCCGCATGCTAAGGGACTATGTTCGTATCAAGCTTCGTTTCAGCAGTCTGATTTCAACACACACAAAAAAAAAATAACTAACGTTGACAAACGCACCTGGAACCCGTGCGCTGTCAAGAGGATGTCCGCCCCCGCCAGTTCCTGCACGAGTTCGCAAGGGTGTCGCTCGTCGTCGTGGATGATCTCCTTAACGGCCCACCCGAGGTGCCCCAACCGGATCCAAAGCTCATCCATTAGCTGCAGGAACGGTCGTTGTTTTGGTGTGAAATACAACATAGCGGGCGAGAGAAAGCGGACACGGTTTGATATGAGATACGAGAAGGGGGGGGGGGGGGTGTACTCATAGTCGTGCATGCCGTAGTCGTTAGACCATTGACCTCGCATCCCTACAAAGCCGGGACGGAGCACGCCGGGTTCTCACCGGACCAGGCTCTCACATCACCAAGCGCGAAGCACCGTGAGGTATTTGGCGAGTCGCATGAAGGGTGAGCTGCATCCTGCTAAGGGTGTTCGGCATCTTGTGCTTACTTCCTTGCGTACGGATGACAGCTACGTATGACTTAATTTATTTTCTGGTGCTTTCACTTCCAGAGACAGTTATAAGCACTGTGTAACTGCCTCGAGGGTGCTTGACCATTTTAACACAACGTGGTGCCATCATCCCCCGTTGCGCGGAGTGAGGGTTCTCCACCCCGCACAACATGATCTACTCGACCACCATTACGGTTACCGCCAAAAAAAAAAACGAGGTAAAAAAAAAAAAACGGTAACCTGGTTGCCGACTTCACGAAGTGAATTGGCTTGTTTTACAACGTCGGTGCCAAGCGACGAAAACCCAATCCCGATGGCAAACACCGAGCGGGGGGGGGGGGGGGGGGAAGCCCTTCCTTTACCCCTGCTCCGAAATTTTTTTAAAAGGGTAAAATAATTTTTTCCCCCATTTGGGAACATAAAAATACCTTTTTTCGGGATTTTCCCCCTAACAACCCAATAGGCTCCCGGTTTCCAAAAAGGTTTAAAAACCCCTTTCCGGAAAATTTTCCAAAAGGGGACCTGCTTTTTCAAAATTTTTCCCCCCGGGGGGTACAAATGGTCCCTGGCCCCATCCACAAAAAAAAAAAAAAAGGGGGCTTGCCAAAAGGGGAAAAAAAACCCCAAAACCTTTTTCGTGGGGGGACCCAAGAAAATCCCTCCCTTTCATGGGGGGGGGGTTTTCGGGCCCTCCCCCCCCGGGGGGATAATCCCCCCCGGGGGTAAATACTATTCCGGGAAAAGGGA